>WOVY01004182.1:0-61828 GCA_013436015.1 Rhipicephalus annulatus
GTGGAACTAATTTGGCCAAGGTCAACAAGGAGTGTCCCGATGATTCGAAGAAATTGGCTCCCGAAGAAAAGAAGCATGCACCAGAGAGCATTCCACGATGTTTTCTGTGCAACCGAGTAGGTCATCGCGCGAAAAACTGTCGAACGATCTTTACGAGCCCTACGGCAGTAAAATGTTTTAAGTGTGGTCAGACTGGGCACAAAGCAGACGCATGTCGAAACGGAGCGAGCCAAACTCACCAGGTATCCTGTGTGCAAGCGGCAACCGAAATCAGATAATAATGCCGTCACCGATGGATTCGTAGAGTTGAAGAATGGGGAGAAAATTCCTATTGTGGGTGCTGTAATGGCAAAACAGCCGACCGGTGTTACGAAGGGAATGCCAACGCTGCCTGGAAAAGTTGCGGACAAAAAGATTACGGTGTTAAGAGATACCGGTAGCTCCACTGTTATCGTGCGGAGAAATTTGGTACGGGAAAGTGAGTTGACAGGCAGAACGAAACCGGTTTGCCTAATTGACCGTACGGTTCGGATGCTTCCCGAAGCAGAGATTGAGGTGGAAACCCCGTACTTCAGCGGGAAGGTTACCGCTCTATGTATGACGACCACCCTTTACGACCTTGTCATCGGAAACATAGACGGGGCGCGAGGACCGAATGATCCGGAATGTTTGGGAGAAGACCCTAAGATAGAGCCCTCGCCAACCCAGCGACCGCGAGATACAGAGGAGGAGCATCCCGTGACGGATCTCACTAGAGCCCAAGGTGAAGCCGCGGCGCAAGAGACAGCGAATGAGAAGATGATCGAGTTGAATGAGTTCACGTGCTGGGTAGCTGGACGTACGTCGGCACGACCCCAACCGAACGACAGTGTAAAAATGACGGAGTCGGCCAGCCAGACCCAATGCCGTGACATGAATAAGCTGGTAAATAAACCGACAGGACCCGTTGAACGTTATGACCCGTTAACGGTGTCGGAAGTGACAACGATGGCTGAGACGCCGCCTCAGATATCGTCGTTGGAAAAGGCTCGCCGAAAAAGAACAAGGAAAAACAAGAAGAGATCGAGCGAGCACCGCAAGAAAGGACGCAAGCGCAGCTCGAAATACACAGGATAGGTTCTGAGGTCGAATCAGAATGTGTTTGGCAGTGCTGAATGCCATATGTTGTGTTAATGTTGTGTTATCCTGTGTCACAAGTGTCGAAGTGTCTGTGCTGTGATGTATAGTGTTGCATAATTGTTCTAAAGAGAGAACTTTGTACATTTGTATTGTTGGGAATGTGTGGTGGAGTGTTGTACTCATGTGTCTGTGGTTATATTTCATGTGTTGTGTAATTGAATTACAATGTACAGTTGTATTGAGGATCTATTCCGAATGTGAAGTGTCATGAGCGATGGTTTGTGTTACAGTCTTTCAGAGTGTGTGGTGACTGTTCGCGCTCGTTTGTGTGGGGTTGAATATTATGAGATAATATTCTTAAAGTGGGGGGCAGTGTCACAGAACGAGCGCTAAAAATGGGCGCGCCGCCAAATTCTTGCTATAACGGGCGGGAGAAACGGCGCGAGGTCAAAAGAAAAAAAAACAAACGTCCAAGGCTCCCCGGGCGCGCGCTCTCCCCTCGGAAGCGTGGCTTCGCCGACGAACCTCCTCACTCCACATCGTGGCCCAGCAAGCCCGCGATTTTTCTAGAAGGAAAGGGGCGTGGTCATACCGAGTTGAGTCAACTGTCGGGGACGGTCCCCGTACAGTCTCGCGCCTCTCCCCAGCCTTCGCTGCGTATCGCGCCGACGAAATGACGAGAACTTTCTGGAATGTGGCGCGGAAGGTATTTAATCGAGCGGCCGAGACGAGAGAGCAGGAGAAGACGGAAGTTGACGCCAGAGCGCGTAGGGATTCCGCCGTGTAGTTGGCGAAGGTTTCGTCTGTAGTGACGAAGCAGGAGATGAAGAGGATTTCCACCTGAGGGGTGAAGGCTCGAGCTACAGGCAAGAGCGTGTGTCTACCGCTATTGAGCGAAGACGCGTTGCAACAGCTGCGTGTGTGAAGCCGACGGGTTCCGGCGAAGAAGTTGAAGTTTGAAGAGTGGCCAATTGAAGACGCGAGGTTTCCTGGAAGAGAAACTTCAGGGGGCAGCGGAACGACAACAACGCTGGACTTTGAGTGAGTGATTCTCGGAAGAGTAATATTCAGACTTTTGTTCCAAGGACTTTGGACTGAATAGGTTTTCTATCTCTTTAGTCTTTAAGGGTCTTGGTTGTTCAAGGCATGCGACTGTATTGTAGTGTGTACTGTTGTATGTGTCCGTTGTTCGAGTGTGGCTATTTGTACTGTGTAGTTTGTTGATTGATTGGTGACATATTGTACTCAGCTAATGTGAAGTGAGCATATTGGGGTATTGTTTTTCTGATCTGCCATTATTGAGAATATAATTTTGTTTGTTTATCAACTCTCGGCTCTGACTTGTTCTTTGGGCCACAGCCGGCATCTGCTGGCGCACCAATAAGGACCACTTCTAAATTGTCCACGCTTTCGTGGTGCGGTTCGGGGGGCCGATACTTCGGCTCTTGGAATTAGCCCGGCGATCGCCTCCCTAATTAACGGGACCGGTGTGACACCTGCCCTTCAGGAACGAATCATGACGCAAAAGTAAAACATCAAAATGATCTCTCGTGGAATTTTCAGTGAACAGTTATTGACAATCTTTTTTTTATAATTCAATATTTCAGTGTTCCGCAGAATTTGTTTCATAAAATGATCTCCTTTAGGTCACATTACTTTTAGTGTGGAACCACCAAAGTACTCGCACTCCTGCTAGCTCGCTTCCGCAATCATAGCTCATATTATTAGCTCCAGCTGCCGGGCGTGGACTGCCGAGTGCGGCGCCCCATGCAACTAACCTAAGTCCTCATAGCTCGTCGGTCCAAGCGTCTTCGCAGCAAAAAAACAAATCCATGTCGTGGTACTGTAAAACACAATTGTTCCTTTCTGCTTAGTAATGTGAGAAATGTAATGGGCAAGCGAGACGCCCTGTCATCTGTGATTGACAACTGTCTTGCAGACGTCATCGTATTGACAGAGACGTGGCTTCCCGCGGAAGTGGACTGCTCCAAAATTCTAAATTGCGAAAAAAAATACAAGTTTTATCGGTGCGATCGTGGATCACGCTCCGGAGGGGGTGTCCTCATAGCTGTTGCAGATGATCTCGTTTGATCGCACGTAGCTCTCGTTTGCCCTCTTGAATTAGTGTGCGTTAGTGTTCGCTTACGCAACAAAGATGCTCTCGTTTGTGCGTGCTATCGGCCTTCTAATATACCTGTTGGTTTTTCTTCAGATTTGTACGATGCCCTTAACACGCTTCATGTTCGGTTTCCCACCTCGCATACTATTCTTTTAGGTGATTTTAATTTCCCCGACATCCACTGGAATTCGCCTTGTACCTTACCTGGCTCCAGTAATTCTGAATCCACCTCTTTTATTAATACATGCTTAGAGTTTACCCTTAGCCAGTTGGTTAACTCCCCAACTCGTATCACGTCTACTAGTTCTACCATATTAGACTTGGTGTTCACAAATAACCCTGATCTCATCCAGTTTCTGTCAGTCGTGCCAGGTCTCAGCGATAACTCTGCCATTCACTTTCTCGTACCGAACACGCCGTCAAAAATTAGTAAAGCTACAAAAATATTCAGAGATTACGAAAGAGCAGACTACACGTTAATTAATTCTGAAGTGGAGACATTTTCACACGAATTTTTTTTAGCTTTTCTGAACACTCGGTAAACGAAAACTGGCTATGTTTTAGAGCTAAAATCGAAGAACTTACCGACCGCATCATACCGCGCCATAAAAGAACCGATAACAATCGGTCTGCTTGGTTCACGCCTACTTTAAGGCAGCTGTTTAATAAAAAGAAGCGCATCTTTCGAAGTCCAAAGCTCTCGGGCAACATCAAAAGATGGGATGATTATCTTAGTGTAGCCGATGAGTACGCATGCGCACTCTCATTTGCCAAGCACTCATATTTTGAACAAACGTTGCCTTCTTTGTTAGTAACTAATCCTCGTAGATTCGGCAGGTAATTGGTGGAAATAACAAAAAACAATTGACCTAGTTTCAGGGAGCAAATCATTTATTCTAAGAGAAAATTGTTGCCTAGCTCTTACCATTTTATTTGCATCATCATTTGTAAACGTGGCGCCTACCACTCTTCCTTGCTTGTCTACTCACAACTACGATCTAATGGAGCCAGTACACCTTGATTGGCAGGGCATGAGGAAATTAACTGAAAATCTCAAGCCTTCTTTTTTCACGGAGATGACAGAATTAACGCTAAGTTTCTCAAAAACACTGCATTGTTTTTGTCCTTAATACAGTGCAGAATTTTTTCACAGTCTTTGTAATCGAGTACCCTGTCAAACGACTGGAAAGTGGGGAAGGTAGTTCCTCCTCACAAGTAAGGTAACACCAACGATCCCCACAATTATGGACCCATCTCACTAACTAGTGTGCCATGTAAGCTATTAGAACATGTCATTTACTGCAACTTAGTCAACTTTCTTGAGAATATTTTTTTTTACTAACTTTCAACATGGTTTTAGAAAACGTTACTCGTGTGAAACTCAGCTCTGATGCTTTACTAATGATTTGTTCTCTGCTATTGATCGTGGTACTTTTATTTATTGTGTATTTATCGACTTTTCTAAAGCATTTGACACAGTTTGTCATGAGTTACTACTCTTAAAATTAAGTAAACCTTGACCCACACATCTTAAGATGGATCGAGTGCTTCTTACGTAACCGCGAGAAATTTGTGACAGCTAATGAATGTAACTCTCCTCATACTGCCGTAACGTAAGGTGTGCCTTAGGGCTCTGTTATGGGTCCCTTCCTTTTTTTAATATAAAATAATGATTTGCCTAATAACATTTCCTTCTCTATTAGGTTATTTGCTGATGATTTTGTTATTTACCGTGAAAGTTTGACCTCTAACGACACTGATACCCTGCAATCTCACCTAGACGATATTTCATCGTGGTGTAATAATTGGCTAATGAAACTTAACACAAATAAATGCGAATCAATGAGAATAGCTCGTAACCCTGCAAAAGCTGCGTCCCCCTCGTACCTACATAATAACACTCCCCTAAACAGTGTTTTTTCTTACAAGTACCTCGGTGTTAACATTTCTAATAACCTGTAATGGCAGGCTCACGTTGACTGCATAACATGCAACGCTAATCAAACTCTTGGCTATTTACGTCGAAATTTTTCTCTTGCTCCAATTACCCTAAAGCCTCCCCTGTAAAAATCATTAGTCTGGCCAAAACTCGAATATGCGTTGTCTATCTGAGACTCTCATATTCACATGCTCATAGACAACATTGAATCCATTCAGAATCGCTCAGCACGTTTCAAATTGTCCAATTACTCTCGAACAGCAAGTGTCACATTATTGAAGGGTCAACTAAATTTGCATAACCTCTCAATACGACGCAAAAATTCACGTCTCTGTTTCTTTCATAAGATCTATCACACTAACAGAACCCTCTCTGATTCACAGTTTTTTCTACCAGCCCACATATCAGCACGCAATGACCATCAATACAAGGTTGGGGTTCCCTTCTGCCATACGAACCAGCACTTCAACTCTTTCATCCCTAGAACATGTACTGACTGGAACCACCTTCTCGCATCGATCACTTCAATTACAGACGCCAACGCGTTCAAATCAATCCTTTTTGAAAGTGCATTATAATTTATCCTAATCCTGCTGTTTTGTTTTACTTCTTATTAATATTTGTTATCCCACTCCTCTCTGTAATACCCAGTGCCTTGAGAGTAAATAAATGAAATGAAATTGCTCTGTATTCAATTAAAAAAACCTCCTTTTACTAAAGAGCCAATTTTATGCAGCAAATATATGCGATCGAAGCGAAGGAATTTCAAGACAATCTCATTGTGTACTGTTGAGGAAAGTAAGTGCGTGGTCCGGCGATAGAAAACGCTCTGCGAAAATTGGCAGGTTCTATATCTGCCACCTGGATGACTAATCTTGCAGTCATTTTCTGCTTGCTTTGGGATTTCAATGAAACGCCAAGCTCCAAGCAATTCCTTCTGAACACATCGACGGCGCCTCGGAAATACAATAAAAAGCAACAGCTGCAGTGCTGGAACTGTTCAGCGAGTCATTGCTCCTTTTAAAAAGCATCGCTCTTTTACGATCGAGAAATAAACGCAAGTAATGACCCGTACCGTTTTCTCGTTACGCTCATTGTAAGCGCCGACGCTGCCAGCTTCACTTAACGCATAACGACTCTATATCGTGGAAACACAAGAAGCAACAAACTAATGGTGCACGAACGAAAGACGGTTAGGTCAGGTGAAAATGGCATGCGTTTTGTGCTAATTGTGTCGCACAGTTGGGGCTTCTGTCTTAACGTACAAGGAATGAGCACAAGACGCTTTCTTTCTCGCTAAAAAAGAGCGAAGATGTAGGCAAGATACAGGACGGTAATTAGGCGCTAGTTTTGCCAAACATAGTCTTTCTTCATCAGCATGCAGTTCTCACAATAAGTATCGTTTTAAGCTGAACTGTCGCACTGTGTTTTTTTGCTTTTTCATATTTCCTATTTTATATTGCTTTTTGCTGTGTCCTGAACTTTCTATACTCTATATTTGTGTCCGCATTTCAAGATGTCAAAAATGCACGATTTGTGCCTCTTGCTTTGCTTTTGTTCTTTTCGGACAGTGATAAAACGATAAATTATTACGTTCTCGCTACAGTCGAGTCAGACATGACTTATTTTTAGAGCCTAAAGGTCCAACACTTGAATACCGCAGCATAAACTATTTACAAGGGGGTTTCCTATTTTAACGAGATGGCTCAAAGAACCCGTTTTGAAGACAAAAAATCTTATTGCGCGTGACTAAAAATTAACGTTCCAAATAAAAGAAAAAGTCACAGCTTTGCCGCAAAGACGAAGCAATGAATGTGATAGTAACAAATTGGAAGGTCACATGCAGAATGGCAAGCAGATCCAAACGTGCCCCGTGTTTTTCACGCACGAATGACGCACGAAACGTAATCACAGTACAGATGCACGCAAATAAGCGTCTCATTTTTAACTTTGCGGAGTCTGAAAAGCGCGTGCTTTTCGCAAACGGAAGCTGTGCATCGATTGCAGTGACTTTTGTGCGCCTCGTAACTGCAACAGAATTGTTACAGTGCAAGCCCAACGCGAGCCTAGACGCATGATCCTCCCCGCCGGCAGATACGGGCAAGCGAGAGATTAATCACTGCCCTTCTTTTGCGGGCCAAAGTACTCATGAAAGATGAAAGCCGCGCTCATTGCGCCATTTTGCTGATAATGCTGAAAGCACGTTAGTCTCCTCCTCCCCCGAGACGCCCAACACATGAACAGCTGAGAAACTCCTGCAGTATTTTCGGTAGAAAATGGTTCAATCAAGCACCATACATTCAGTACCTGGTGCTCGCTCCAATACCATCTTCTTGCTCACATAAACGCTGGCTAGGAGCACAACACTATGGCAGAGAGAAAGAGCTGCAGTCTGGCGTACAGAACTAGGTGAAAGTACGGGAGGATGAAAGCACATGCGGCTGTCTTGCACAGGAAGGTATAAGACATGGCATTGCACGCTTTGACAAATGTCTCAATTGAAGGGGTGACTGTATAGAGAAGCAACTCTTAGGTGCAGGGAAATATTCGAACTGAAGCTCTTCATTTCGGCTCAGGTTTCTGTTTAGTGACTGTTCGTACCTTGAAAGAGACACAGTATTCGTATTTCTATTATACCACATAAACTTCTTCGGAAAAAAAATTGTTTTCGCAGTCACATAACGCTCAATGCTACGTAAAGTGTGCTTCTTATAAATATCCTATTCCTGTCCAATACATGTGCTCTTTTAAGCTTATACCTAATGTAAATAATATATAGTACGTCTTTACCGCGAACAAAGCAATTTGAAGCGTCTCTATACTTCGACCTGGGTGTTCCTAGCAACGAAAAGTGTGATCTCAAAAGAAGAACTTCAGGAATAAAGAAGAACTTCAGGACCTATATTGCACTTGTTGTTTTACATCTTGACGGCACAAAAACAAAAAAAAAGATGAAAAGGACAGGGGGATGTACGGCGCTACGGGTGAGTTATTGTTTCTCCCACTACCCTCGTGTATTTTTTGCAATAGTTATGTGTAATATTGAAAACCTGTCTACGGCACAAGAGTTTGTCTTCCTCTGGCACATGTGCTTCGTGCCATGTGCACTGTTTCGGTTCATGCCTTCAATTTCTGGCGCACATGCAATGCGGGTTCCTATGCAGTTGCGCCTCGGCAGGCAGGCAGGCAGGCAGGCAGGCAGGCAGGCAAAGAACTTGATTTGATCCGCTCACTGCCCCTTAGGAGGCGACATCGGCGGGCCGCACCTATGACGGGATGGGGAGATGCTTCCTTTCTGCAATGTCATGGGCTCTCTGGATAGCCCGTAGCTGGTCTTCGTTCTCGCAACTTCTGAGAAGAGATCGCCAGGAAGTGGTTTTTGACAGCGTTGGACGTTTCAGCCATTCTCGAAGATGAGACGCGCAGACGGCCCTAAACCGTGGCAGTCAATTATGATTTGATTTTGTTTTTCTTTAGTTCTGTCTTGTGGCCAACAAAGAGGTGTCCCAGTTTCAATTCGCTGCTTTAGGCAGTTTATTCAGTGACTTTTTGGAAGATGTTGAAAAGACATGGTGAAAGTGAAAGGTGAAAAAGTAAACGAAACGTCTACATCAGACTGCTCTTTCGCTTCCGAGTTTGAAATTTCAGTGGCCTCACTGTACGAAGATTTTACTTTTGAAGAATATATATATATATATATATATATATATATATATATATATATATATATATATATATATATATATATATCAGGAACAAAGGGCTTTTGGGTCTGGTTCAATATTACACAAAAAAGTCAAAACAGACGTGCGTGCGAAGCAGATTTATTGACGTTTCACTCGGATCACGAGCGAAACGTCAATAAAACTGCATCGCACGCAGGTATGTTTTAACTTTTCCGTGCATATATATATATATATATATATATATATATATATATATATATATATATATATATATATATATATATATATTAAGGAAAGAAGTGTATACTTAAGGGCTCGTTTTTCCGTGTTTTAGACACTATTACCGAGATCTAACAGACAATAATGCCAAGGAAATTATAGGGGAAGATATTAGACCGAATTGTAATGTAACAAAGAAAAAAAGTAGGCGAAAAGATAACTTGCCGTGGGCAGGATATATATATATATATATATATATATATAATTATATATATGTATATATATATATAATAAATTAAATTTCATATATTGTCTTGTTCTGTGTCGTGCTCCGTTAATTAACAAATTAATGAAGCACGAAGCAGAACAAGACAATATTTTTGTTTTAACTATTATGCACCAAAACCACGTTATTATTATGAGGCATACCACAGTTGAGGGCTCAGGAAGTATTGGTTATTTTGTGTTCTTTACCATGCACGAAATGTTAGCGACCATCAACTGGTCGCTAACATTTCGCTACAGCGACAATAGTGTGCCTTAAATGGGGTAAGTCGGAAAGCAAGGTTTAAACATGGCGCAGGAAGTAACCGGCGCTTCGAAGAAATACAAAAGCAACACAATAAAATAGGTTACAGCGCACCATACGTTTTCTCTTGAAGTTCCACTTGTTTTGAGTGTGGTGCGCAAATTATAGAAAGGAAAACGATGTTTAAAGGCTACCCCCATTCCCTAAAAAAGAACAATGAAGCCTATACAATGCACCGCAAGCATTGCGGTGCATTGTATAGCATTTCCGCCGCTCTAAGCACAACTTAGAGCGGCGGAAATACCCCCTTCCGCACCCACACCTAACAAGACCTCAGTCCACAACTCTACGACTCTTCCAGACGGAGGCGTATGCATCGCCTCTGACTTGCTCTAAATACATAGATGGCATAGATCCGGGGTGCCCGCGCTGTGGTCATCCCAAATGTACTCTACAACTCATGCTGTAGCAATGCCCTGCGTTGCGCGAGAGCAGCGTGTCTCCCTCTACGGAGGTGGACTAAACCTCTCTCCTTACAAGCCACGACAACGGAGACCAGCTTAGGGCCTTCCAGAGGGCCCACGACATAGCCGTGGAGTTTAACCTCCCCGTCCCATCGTGGGCCCTCTGGATGGCCCTAAGCTGGTCTCCACGGTTACTATACGTGCTAACAAAGTGACGATTAAACTCTTTAGAAAACCTACGCATAGGCAGTCGTACCTACATTTCAATAGTTTACATCCAAAGCACTGCAAAACGACAATCCCATATGGTCAAGCACTGCGTGTTAAGAAATTTTGTTCGAGCAACTCAGATTTTACAAACAAGTGCACCAAACTTCGGGAGGCATTACAGAAACAAAAATATCCACCACAAATCATTAACGATGCTATTAAACGGGCTGAGGATATTGACGGTAAGGAACTTTTTATTCGGAAAAAGCAGGCCGCACCCTCAAGCACAAGCCTGGTGTTAACACACTCCGCATCAGCACCAAACATCAACAGCATTCTTCAGAAGCATCACAACATACTAATACAAAGTGATCACCTTAAAAAAATCTTTCCTGATCCCCCACGTGTGGTATATCGCAGATCAAAGAACTTACGCGACAGACTAACCTCATCAAGGATTACCGCCACACTTTTTCTGGTTATCATCCACGCAACGAACCCCGTTGCAAAGTTTGTCACCATATGACAGCGACCACTTTGTTTAAGAGTACAGCATCAAACTTTCATCTAAGAATTAAAGGGGATTTTTACTGCGACACAAGCAACATTGTGTACATGCTTGAGTGCTCTGTGTGCAAACTCCAATACATCAGACATACTCAAACATATTTTAGACTGCGCTTTACTAACCATAAGTCACGTGCCACCTGCCTACCCACTCTACCTCTTCGTGTTTTATTATAAAACACGAAAAACTGTTCTAATAATGCGGGGTAAAAGCGTACATTGCTATTGGGCATGAAAACATGGTACTATCATAATGACTTCCTATTTTAAAGCTAGTCACACGCTACACAAGCTCACACGCCACTTTACCCTCAAGACCACGTAGTGGGTGCATAGAAGGTTTGGAAATTTCATGCACTAAGTGTTTGAAATACGTACAAAAAATAGAATATTGCTGTCGCGTTCAACTCTTGAAGGCAAAAATAAAGAGTACCCCAATTTTTTAACACACTGATTTATTCGTTGTCTATAAAGGCCGTTTGGCCACCAAAGCTGGTTAGCAAATCATTTTGTGTTATTTGATCCTAGAGAACTATCGCCGTAGTGTATTTCGTGTTATCAGAGGCTGTATCTGTGAAGCGTTTTAAAGTGTCAAAATACTACAAAAAAGCGTACTCTACTAGATAATAAAATGAGCTTTCAAGCATCTAATTTACTCTGTACCGCACACCCACGTATTTTTGACAGCATCACCTGATAATATTTTTTATTCCAGCGAATGCTCTGTCATTGAGCTTTATGCAGTCCTGCTAGAATCTTTCGCTTTTGACTTTAAAAACGGTACCACCGATTCGCACTTTGCAAGGAACGTATATTTGCATAATAAGCAGTTCATTAACTCTTCCATGCAGTCTGAGCTTATTAATACAGCAGTCACAAAGATGCAGAAGCCTGCTGAATTTCATGCCGAAACGAAAGCTACGTGGTCCAATAAAAACAAATAGCAAAGATGAAAGAAAGGCAGGATTCACAGCACAGGGAGAGCACTTTCTGTGTTACAAGAAACGGGCGCCATCGTTACCCTAACAATTATATCTCGGAAATCGAACGTTTTTTGTGTGTGTGTTTGTACTGAATAGCTTAGGTGAACCGAGTTTACAGGCAATGTACAAATTGATAAGAACGGGAACATCTGGTAACTCAAAAAAGAAAGTGTTTACAGCAGCCAGAAAGTTCATTAAACTATTCCAAGTACTTACGTATTCTTATAAGGAATACGTAAGTAAAAGGAAGGTGTTTTCTTTTTTTGTGGTACCAACCGTAACGAATCATTGTGCTCTATTATTAGATGATAATCGAGTGAAAACCATTACTTGTTCTATCTACGTAGGATGTGTACTGAAAAAAAAAGGTGTTAGAGAGTGCGCAAATCTTTTATGTATGAAAAGTAGTAAGTTGCTATTGGCCCTTCGTGCTCTTTATTCGTTCGTCAATCCAAATGTTCTTCGCGTGATCTGTTCGCTGATGCGAGCTTTCCACTCTGTTCGCGATCGTTAGATAAAAATACAAAAACAAATGTCGTTGAGTCCTCCTTGCGTTACTTCGAAGCGCAGTCACCGGTGTTTTGAATTCTTTTGACGCTCACTTGTCGTTCGCTTTTATGCGGGGTGATTTTGACCGGTTAGTGCACTCCGCCAGACAAATCTGGTGATATATTTCCTCTGCTCGCTTTCGGACGCACTTTACTTGGGGTCAGCGTCCTGTAAATGTTCTTTTGACCCGAAGACTACGGACACTGTGGATATCTTTTACTGTTGCTAACTGTTGCCATGACGACGACAGTGCACGAAGTGCGTGGTTGAGACTTCTTTCGTCTCGTTTATTTGAGACCGAACGTCAGAAAACTGTGTGGCGTTTTTCGAGCACGAAGTGTTCACACTCTTTTATTGCAAGGCTTCTTCGCAAACGAACGAGGTGTTAAATAACACGGTAGAAGGGTTGCGAGTTCAGGTAAATTCTTGCAGATTTCTAAGTAGAACGACTCATCCGAGAAGAACGATTTGTCGATAGTGTCACTTGATACACCCATTTCTTAACTCGTGCATATATTTCATAATAATTAAAGATATGCCACTATCCCTCAATTATAAATATTATGGTGCAAAGTTGCCAAGTCCATTTTCAGTAATGTTTCTAAAGGTTCTATATTGATTACAAGTTGCCCTTGAAATTGTTCTGGCGAATGATGTGTAAAACTGCGCAAGTGTTAAGCATGACACAAAGTCCATGGCTGTTACCAGCTAGAAATGTCACGGCACCGTTGCCGAACAATAACCTTTGTCGTCACTTTGCCTCACTAGCACGCCAGCTGACGTGACGTAGCAGTGGAAGCAGTGGTGGTGGACAAGCTGCGTTGAAGCTGCCGAAGTGACTAGGTTTAGTGGCACCATGTTTCAATCAAAATCGCCAGGCCGGTACACAACACGCAGCACAGTCACCGTAATAGATGGGTTAGCGTTCTTTTCAGAGCCTGTTGTAGACTATATTTGGCAAACTAATAGAAGTACACATGCGCGGTACCCACTACGCTACAACCCACTAACTTTCAGGAAGTATGGAAGCACCAAATATGCCACTGCTCGTTAATCTGCGGATTACCGAGGTATACACTACACTCATATGTAACGCATGCGAAGTTTATTTGTACCGCGGCTGTGGATGGTGAGGAATGATGGCTATATTGTACAATAATTTGGAAGCATTCGGCCATGCCCTAACTGTGCAACTTGAATTGTGTGATGTCTGATTAAAGTTTTACTTTTGTACGATGCTGTATTATATATTTTAGTACGGTTCCTTGCCCGACATCACGCCTGCATAGCGTGTCTTCGTGAAAGATTTTGAAGAACCTATGTTTAAATGCCACCAATTTTAGAACTTTTTCCAATAAAACTTTTGTATTTCTCGCCATCGGATAGCGGTTATTGATAACAGAACTCGAGGTGGCGTACAACTACGGTTCCTAAATCCGCTTTTGTTGGAATCTGAATACAGCTTTCACAGTGATAAAATCAAGCACTGCCACCAGCGCCATGGCTGACAGCACCGAGTCTCTGCTTACTAATGGCTAGGTAGGCGACGGGTGGAAGGAAAGTATACATAACACCAGTGGTATCTGTCACCCAGGTAGACTCCAATTCGTGATACGGAAAAAGCGCGGTTGAGAGAGCATGGAACCTCACCCGGTTGAAGAGGTGCTCATGATTGACTGAATATGATAGCCAAAAACGTCGTTGCTGTTCGCCGAAATTTTCGTCTAGTTATCTGTTTTTATATTTTTCGCGATTGTGGGTACGAACACCGGCAGCGGCGGCGATCAACTATCGCACTGTCACAGTGATATGATAACAGCTTTCCCAATAAAATATGGAAGAAGTTGGAACTTCTCCTTCAAGGGCAGATTGCGATAACGTAATCGGGGCTCGTGCACATCACTTTCTGTACGGCTAGCTTTCTTTTGTTTTCTACGCATGTTTCAAACGTACCGTTAGAAAACGAATGATTGTGGGGATTACAAATGCCATTTAAAAGTATTATTCAAAACGATGGTGGGGACAGTTTCCAAGTGCCCACCAGGCGGTAGTTGTTTTTGTTTTGGGGAATAAGAAAAGGGTCCAGCACGCGTCCTTAAGGCATCATAAGGCATAAGGCAAATGCGTAGCTGGTGCACTGCTTTCCTGCATACTGATGCCTAATGACAAAGTGGATGATTCCAAACTGAAAAATATTATGACTTCTGACGCACCAACGTCTGTACTTGTATTAGTAGCTCCAAGAGAGTTTACTTGTTCAGAAAATTCTACTCTTCAAGCTTTTGCTGTGCTTCTGTGGTGCTTTTTGTGCAGGCCTGCGCGCTGGCCGCATGTCATCCTCTTCATGTCGGAAGATCCTTCAAGCAACTTACGACTGCTGAACAGGCGAGCCCTTTCCATTGCTCCGGAAGGTGTGGTGCCAGATCAAAAAAGGACGTACGAGTACACCCAAGGAAGAACATTATCGCCACAGACGTGCACGGTGTGGGTGGGCTAGGACAGCTGCAGCAAATGACTGACCTAGGAGGCATTAAAATGTGCCCCTTTATTCCGATAGTTGATAAATCAATTGCCGGTGTAATTTATGACATCGACATTGTCATTCCTAATTTTGACTTGCCTCTCTCTCCAAGCCTGTAAACGAGGGAACTGTCATAATGCAAGTGCGGCGTCTTGGAAGCACGCGCTGCGTAAAAGTGTTTTTCAAGGGAGATTGCATGCCGTCCCACGTTAAAGTTGGGCGTTTCCGACATCCGGTTCGACCATTCATCCAAAAGCCACTTCAATGTTATCAGTGCTTCAGGCTAGGAAACCTTAAGGGCGTATGCCCCAACTCACGACTGTGTCCCCGTTGCGCTGAACCTCATGCCGAAGACACCTGTTGGGCGACTATGAAGTGCACCAACTGCAGCGGTTCTCACGTTACCTCGTCTAGAGACTGGCAGCGAATCCAATGGAAACGCGCGGTTCTAAAAAAAATGGTTCAAGACAACTCGACACAGAGGGAGGCAGCCGAAGTAGTCCGGCGTCGGCGTCGACGTCGGCATCATCGAAAGTCTTCAAAGAAGGCACATTGCCGAAATGCTAGTTCCTATTGTTTAGCGGTTCCACTCAATAGCGCCGCAAAAGGACTCACCCACTTCTACAAAAGCAGCGGAGAAGCCTCCTTCTCTGGAGGAATGGCCCACGCTGTCGACCATCTCTTCTGCCAAGAAATCTCAGCAGGTTGCGGACACACCAGAGCCGTCTCCAGCCATGGAAGATTTGCCTAAAACAGATCGTCGATTGATCTCGGTGCTGCGTTTCCTCATTGGAGCCATTCGAATGATACTAGTCAATATGAAGACAGCATCTGCTCGAAGCGTACTTGGAGTATTGGACGCCTAAAGCCCTGTGCTTGAATCTGTCAAATAGGAAGATGGCTACGAACACCTCATCATTTCGTAAAGAAGTCACGGCTGCATTCTTAATCTCATGGAACGCCAGAGGACTAAAATCACGCCTTTCAGATTTTCGTCAGTTTCTGTACACCAATGTGTTTCCACTCATTGTCATTTGTGAAACCTATTTGTCGAAACCAATAAGACTTTAGGGGTACGAAGCTGTCATGTCTTCAACAAACGGTGAGTGCAGCAAAAACATCGTCTTTGTTCGTCGTGAACTGACGTATGTTGTGCAACCAATTGCACCTCACGATGACAATCAGTATGTCTGCGTGATTGCGAAAAAAGAACAGGCTCATGTTTACTCTCATAGGCGTTTATATACCACCTTCGAATAATCTCGATTCCACGAGATTAGCGGATATTTGAGAGTGTGTTCTGCCTCATGAGTCATCATAGGTGATTTCAATGCGCACGATCACGGATGGGGAAGTTCGTGGACAAATGCAAGAGGACGCAGGTTGACAAACATCGCCTACAACTATAGCCTTACTCTTCTGAACGACGGTAGCCCCATTTTTCTTCGAGGGGTGACATACGGCAGCTGTCTCGACCTTGCTTTTGTGTCCAACTCCCTCATGAGATACGTCAAGTAGTTTCCAGATGTTGAGACGCGAGGAAGAAGAAGGAGGTGTTTAATGCGAAGAAGGAGGAGATTTCGGCCTTGAAAGCGGGTTTCTGGACTGCTGCTCTACACGGGGCTAAGGGGAAAAGGGAAAGAAACAGAAGGATATGATGAGGGGTGATTGTGGTAAAGCAGAAGGAGTCACTGCATACAATGTCTCGTTCGGTGTAGTATACGCACAACAGTCTTTACATTATCAGATTCTCTTAAGATGGGAATCTAAACCTGTCTTGCTTAGAAATGCTAGAAGGCACTTCAAACTGTGTGAGCGTGATCCACACGTTCTCAAACACCCAAAAATTTCTCTTCCGAAAAGGGTCGGCTATCTAGGTCATCTGTGAGGCACATAAGAGATTGTCTTTCAAATTCGTATAAAGGTCACACACACAGGATGTGATTAATAATTTCTGGCGTGTTACACAAATTGCAGTTACGATTTTGCTCTTGTCCTAACAAGCATAAGTATCGACGAGTGTATGCAACTCCCAGCCGCAGTCTATGTAGCAGCGCTTCTTGGTCTCTCCTTCGTCGGAACGGAAGGCGTAAAACACGAAAAATTCTAGCCTGTGAATGCGCTTCTGGCGATAATCCGGATCATTCCATAGTTTTTGCATAGATGTCTTCATACCTTTAGATAGCAAGGCATTGATGTCATATCGTGAAAAGTGAATTGATATCACTTCGCCACTAGTGCGCGCCATTTTCGCTTCTTCATCAGTTTCTTCATTATCAGCTATGCCACAATGACTGGGAATCCATTGCAACACAATGATATGCCCAGATTGAAATGCCTCATTCAACATATTCATGGTGTCACACACCAGAGGACTGTATGCAGTGTCTTATTTTATGTAGTTTCTAATTAGCTGAAGTGCCGGCTTGGAGTCGCAAAATAATGTCCATTTTGCTTGACTCTGCTGTAAAATGTAGCACGCAGCTTGTCGGATGCCGGTCAGCTCGGTCGCAGTAGATGGTGTCCGGTGTGCTATTTTGATGGGTTGAGCGATTCTCACTTGAGGTACAGTGAAAGCTGCTGCTAAAGTGATCACATTCCATTCTACCCTAACATCAAAGGCTTGTCTAGTTGTGGTCCACGGACGACTATTCGAGCAGTCCAATGAACTAACTTCAATCTGACATGAAAGATGCTTGCAGTGATGGCCTACGATCTGGGTTAGAGCAAACAATTAGGAGCACACTGCAAAACGCCACTCGCAGGGTGACGATATTTTCCGCACAAAACAATTTTGACATAAAGTTGGAGTGACTCCGAGCACTTCGACGCCTGGCGGAGCGTCGGTATCGGCGCACAAAATCAATTCACGATCTTAGGGCAGCCAGGAGGATGCAAAAGAAGATTCGGCGTCGCATGGTTAGATTAGCGTCGGAGCGATGGACAACACTTGGCCAGTCACTACACCCTCGAAAGCCTTTCTCACACATTTGGAAAACGGTGCATGGTCTGTGTCACCCTATGGAACAGCGTTTTCCATTCAAAGCGCTCGCGCTCTTTCAAGGGCGGCAAGACATCGATGTCGCAGAAGATTTCTGTGCGCAGATCGCCAACCAAGCCACTCGTCCAGATTCTCCAGTGAGAGGTGACTACCACATGGACCTCCCTTTTACGAAAAAGGAGCTCGAGGCGACACTAGCTCTCTGCAGGCGTTCAACTTCTCCAGGTCCACATGGTATTCCGAGCCTTGTGCAGCCTTGGGGAAGGTGCAAGGAGAGAACTGTTGAGCCTTTACAACATGTCGTGGCATGATGGCAATGTTCCTGATGACTGAAAAGTAAGCCGCTTGGTACCCATCTTGAAGCAGGGTGAATCCCCACTGGAACTCGCCTCATACCGCCCAATAGCACTGGCCAGCTGCATAGCGAAGATAATGGAACGGCTGATATCAGGCTGCCGGGAATGGTATCTTAAGTACTACAAACTTTATCCAAATTCCATGGCTGGTTTCCGCCGCGACCGCTCTTACATTGACAATGTCGTTGATCTAGTTTGGTACGTTCAGCACGAAAGATCCCGTAAGCGACTCTATATAGCTTTGTTTCTAGATGTGAAAAGCGCGTGTGATAATGTACTACATGAAACCATTTCGGGTGCTCTTGCGGTGGTTGGCCTTGTTGGTCGAGTCGTTCGGTGGATTTCGAGTTACCGGGCTGCAAAATCATTCTATGTGTTAACAGAAGATGGCCCAACTACGCGACGCTATACTTACAGAGGTGTTCCTCAAGGCGGAGTTCTCCGCCCGACACTATTAAATATTGCACTAATTGGCCTTGCTGAATACTTGCCAAGTACCATTAAAATCTCAATATACGCAGACATCTGTGTCTTGACTTCGGCAGTCACACGTCTTCAGATACGTTCCCCGCTTCAAAGAGCAGCAACTATGATTGCCAACTACTTCTCAAAAGAAGGTTTCAACATATCACCAGAAAAATGCACGCTGGTGGCCTTCACTCGCAAAGCAATGACCCCTTATGTCATCTGAATCTGCGGACGACCCATTTCTTTCGCCAGGACCCACCGGTTTCTGGGCATAATTATTGATAGAGACCTTTGTTGAGTCCGCATGTGGCCTACATGAAGAAGCGCCTGACCACTATTTTTCAGTTCAAGTTCCTGGTAGTAATGACGTGGGGGTTGTGAGTAGACGCAAAAATGGAACTCTATAGAGCCCTGCTTCTCGGTTGCCTGAGATATAGCTTGCCCCTGCTGAGCAATACCTGCAAGACCAATGTTCGTGTTCTACTAGCAGTGCAAGCCCAAGCACTGATAGGGTGCCTTGGTATGCCGAGATGTGCGTCAACAGAGGCAACAATTGCAAATGCTGGTGACTATCTGATACAAACTCACATTGCTGTAGAAGGCTTGAGAACGCACATCAGGCACTTTGCACGTGCTCCATGTCATCACCTTGCACTGTTGTCCTTAGAGAGGCGCGAAGCATTGTTCGCTAAAATGATTGTGAAGTACAACAAGAAACTTCCCTCGGGCTTCACTCCTGCATCTAAACCATCAATACCCCCTTGGTGTGTTTTCAAACAACAGTGTGTCTTAGAGTACCAGAGATCCGGATGCGCGCTGCACTTTGTGTGGTCAATTAGGGACCACCGCAACAATGGTCGATTTTCAGCGACTGAAGGGATGCCCTACAGTCTGTGCTCTCGGCACTGCGTCGTGGGCCGTATGAACAGCTTGTTTTCGAATTTCTATGCCTTCAACACACTTCACACGAGAAAGGGCACCATGTGACGCTTCAGTGGCTGCCAAGTCATTGTGGCGTCATAGGGAACGATGAGCCGATTGTGCCGCGCGGGCAGCTTTTGAAGGAACACGAGAAGAAGCCATACCACTTTCGCGGAGCGATGCTGCCAGTAATCTTCGATGACTTGCGCGTGAAATCACATTTTCCCCATGGTACCCACAAGCAACGAGACGAATCGTCAACACCACCTGTCTTCTTTGATGGCTCTTCGTATGCCCACTGGGCTCGACTGAAGAGAAGTCACTTTTCTTCCTCGGTTAAGGCTAGGAGTGGCATTTACAAAATCTTATTCATTTGTTATAGGAATGGCCGACAACGCTCTCTGCGATGCCTGTCGAGGGGAAGAGACGCTACACCACATCGTGCGTGACTGTCCATTGTATGACACCCAGAGGCAATCACTAGCGTCCGTTCTTGCGCGCATCGACAACAGCCAAATGTCTGTGGGTGCTATTCTTGCAAGTGCCCGAGAGAAGACATTGCAACAGACGGCGAGGCAAAAGCTCTGTTGAAATTCCTACGTGACACGGACTTGAAGAAGCCGCGGTAACAGCAATGTCACAGACCACGAAGGACAAGACTGGACTATGACTGAGTGTGCGCACGTGTGCTGCCGAATTTGCTGTGGTTTATCTCTTTTCCCTCTCTCCTCTCTATCTTTCATCTCCCCATCCCCCTTCCATGCGCAGGGAAGCAAACCGGCTGCCTTTAGGCTGGCTAACCTCCCTGCCGTTCTTTTCCTCCTATTTGTCCTTTTCTATTTTTGGCGTCACTCGAGTGCCACACAATTATCTCAATGGAGTAATCATTTGGTGGAGAAGTAATGTGAATTTTCGTACACCAAGTCAACGGATACGTACGACAACACATCCCGTGCCTGTAGAAAAATTCCTTTACTTCGTTTAGTTTTCTCATTGTGAAAGTCTATCAACTGTCTTCGTAGGTCGAGAGAACAATAAAAAGTACAATAGAAATTTTTGTAACAACTTACGGTTAACAGTTCATGTGATAATACCGGTAACCATGAATGTTCCTGCACCTACCGGGCTCATTTACTGTAAGAGAAGTGTGTTCGCTCATTCACAGTAGATAGATATTCTGGTTTAATGCCCCAAAGCCACCATACGATTATGAGAGACGCCGTAGTGGTGGGCTCCGAAAATTTCGACCACCTGTTGTTCTTTAACGTGCACGCACATCTGAGCACACAGGCCTACAGCATTTCCGTGTCCATAGGAAATGCAGCCACCGCTGCTGGGATTCAATCCTGCTGCCTGCGGGTCAGCAGCCAAGTAACTTAGCCACTAGAACACCGCGGCAGGACTCATTACCAGTCAGTGGCCTAAAAAGCAGTATTTTAAAAGTGCACAAAAAGGTATTTATCCTGGTACGTGAGAAACTAGTTTGTGAAAAAGGTCTTTACCATAAGTGGTAATGTAAATAAATTTCCATCTATTCAGAGCGCTCCCAAAAGGCCAGGGTGGTTCGGAAAAAGGAATGACAGGGAGAAGAAAGAAATTGTCAATGCTTAGTATAAATTGTGGAATAGAATAAAGCGAAAATGTGTTCTGAAAGACGTGTTGGTTAAGCGGCACCGCGCTACAATGTCCTGTCTAGGTTGACAAACAGGAAAGAAAAACGAGAAACTAGTGCTGAAAAGTGTCGCCGTAACCTAGTTGTCATCCAAGTGTAAGCTGGTTGGGAGAATTATCCTGGTCGTTCTGATTTATCGTACAGCTGTAGCATACTAATGGAAACACCATAGCCGCATTTAACGTAGCAGGCCAGGAACAATTGATTACCTCATTGCTGAGACAGGGCCACTGGGCAATCGGCGACACTTTCCGAATCGTAAGAAAGTAGATGTATATATAGAAGGCTCGGTGAGCTTGTTGGTGAAAGACCTACATGAAAGTGGCGTGTGTTGTTTTTAAATTTGGGCCAATGCTCCTTGACTTCGTTCCACGGAATGACTGTTGAACGCTTCTCTCACGATGACTATAACGTAGTGTGTTATACTTTTTACAATTGGGATTTGTGACTTCACCTCTCACGTGATAAATCTGTGGGCGAGCAAGTTATAGTGACATCTAGTCTGTGTTCGACAATCTGTTTTCCGAAAGATATTAAAATGAACCCCACCGCTTTTAGCCCTGTGAGCAAAGCAAATGCTGTTTGGTTTTTAAAATGCATACGATCTGCCTGCATTATGGCACAGTAGTTCTTTTGTGCAGTGCAGAAATTTGGCTGAAGTAATACGAAAAAAACATTAAAGGCAACAAATTCAAAATGCTTGTGACCATCCTTCCCTTAACAACTGAGGCAAATAATAACCTGTTCTTAATAATTGGTCCTTAATAAAATAAGAAAGTAGGTTAACATGCCCTATAAAATACTTGATAAAAACCCATATACTTAGGTTCAATGTGCCAGTCCTTCAGTGCAACATTGAGGGTGACGAAGGGTCTCAGATTCTGGTCAATATATAATTTTGATCAGTGGTATAAACGAAGGACTTCTGGTAAGAAAACTGCCAGGCCTATGTTGAACACGCAGCACATTCACAGCGTAAGCTAGAAGAGCGGCATTTTAGAGCATTTTTAAACAGTCTTTGGTTAACTGCTACAGGCACACTTGTAAGGTACCTCCTACGCCATTATTCATCACAGGTTTTTTGTAGTGCAAAGACAATCACTAGGACATTCTTCGTCATTCTTCGGAGAAGCGTCGTAGGCGCTAGACATTCTTAAGGAATATCGTGCTATTTTTGGATGATGTGGCGAACGACGATGAAGAATTGTGTCTTATGCTTTTGTAATGGGTTGCAACATTCGACAACCCACTGGTTTGAAAATTCACATTGTGTGACGCCCGGTTGTTTTCTTGTTGTTCTAAAATGCTTTATTCCTCAAATTAACGTGATGATTTTTCCGATATCAAGCTTGCATAAGGCCCGTTTGCAACGAATTTACGAGCACCAGCATGGTTCTATGGTAAAAGCATGCAGATTGATTGATTGACTGATTGATTTATATGGGGGTTTAACGTTTTAAAACCAATATTTGATTATGAGAGGCGCCGCAGTGGAGGGCTCTGGAAATTTTGGTCACCTGGGGTTTTGTAACGTGCACGCAAATCTGGGCACACCAGCGTACAACATTTAAGCCTCTTCGCAAATGCAGCTGCCACCACCGGAACTTGATCCCGCGACATATGGGTACGCTGCCGATGAACTGTCATGCCGAAGACCCCGGTTTGAATCTCATTGTGTTCTTCATGTGTTGTGTTTTCTTAGTTTTTTTTTCTTTTTGCGCGATAGTGATTACGGACACCGCCGCTGCCGGTGGACAACTATACGGCGCACGAAACTCTTGTTGTGCTCTCGTAACAGGTTTGTCTGCAAAAGTTTCATGAACCTCCGTGAATGAGATGATTGTGTGTTTGTTACAATTTTCTTTCGTACAACGATCAGTCAATGATCATTTAGCAGCCTGCTCCCAAAACTTAGGTGTAGGCCCATACTCCAGGGTGGTCACGCGAGAAATGAAGTAAAGACCATTATTCTATAATTGTCTGCCAAAACATTTTTCACCATATTTTTAAGTTAGGATGTTTCATATTAAAGTTCTTGTTAGCTTTCAAAATATTAGTGAGATTTTTTTTTAGTAAAACCCTGTTTACCACTCAAATTGAAGTGTTGTCAATAAATATGTCACGCATTTTCATTATTTTGGTATGCAGTGGCAAAGAAGTTATTAGCGCTGTTTTTCAAAATTACTCGGAGAGCGGCAGCTGCCCAAGCTAAACGTAAGCCACTGGTGTTTCTACTAGAGCGCGAACACTGATATTAGGCCAACCTAATGTTGCTTCACACACCCGTCGCAACCTATACTTTATTTCGTTTCATTCGTATCATAAATATCAATTACACCTATGAAACAAGCCTAGCAAGCCACATATAAGTTCAAATTGTGCTAGGCAGTCTTGATACTGTCAGGCAAGTCGATCTGTGTAATTCACTGTCTCAGCGTCATAGGTTTTTGATATAATACTTTATAGGTAGTCTGACGATAAAAAGGCTCGAACTCATCAAAGGTTTTGGAGGAGGAAGAGAATGTTTTAATTTCGGACAACAAACGATGCACTTGTGCAATTTTACGCTCTCCCAAACCAGTTAAATAAATATGAGGTGCCTTTATGCGATACTTCGGTTACGTATTTGCATTTGTATCTAAATGTTACATTCAGTTTTTAAGCGGTGCTTTGTGCTCCCTATTGCACTCATTAGATCTCGAGAATTTCATTTCCGGCCTTCAAATGTTCACTTCTCTCTATGGATTGCTACCGTGTTTAAGAAGTTCTTCCCGCTTCAGTGGCGATAACAGTTCCCACACTTAAGCAGCCTAGCGATAATGTGTGCCTGGGGCATTATTTGAACGACTTGCCATTTGCTTGCAATGTACCCCCATCGTTAGGTGAATGAGTGACTATTAGGCGAGGTCTCTCAATATCACCAAATTGAGGTAGCAACGGCAGTATCAGCCCAGTCACGGTGATATTTAGGTAGGTGGACTGTACGTTGGCCGGCGGGTTCTACTACACATATCAAACGTTCACTCTCCTTCGGCGGGCAGTTGAAATAGCACAACTTTATTCGGAAAATAGGAAGCCCCATGTTGCGTCGGTGAATTCCCCATACATTTTCAACTTGTAGATGAACTTGCAAATTTTATTTCATTTCTTTTTCGATGTCAGTTTTAGTGTAAGGATTCCACATGATAGCGGCGTATTCTAGCTTAGGGCGGACAAGAGAAGTATAGGCTCTTCGACGGGTCTTGGCAGGAGTGTGTTATAATTTGTGTCTGAGGCAGCAGAGTTTTTGATAGCTGAGTCGCAAAGGTTAGAGGTATGGGAGCTCCAACTCGGAATATTACTTATTATGACACCTAGGTACCTATAGTCATTACCTTTTTAAGTGTCATGGATGCAAGATTTTAAACAAACAAAATCTTATTATTTTTTGGTACTTTTTATAAATACTGTTTTAACAGCATTAGGCTGCATATTCCAGCGTTTGCACCACGTTAAAATATTTCGAAGGCTGGTGTTTAAGGTAGCTTGACCTTGTTGGCGGGTGATTTTGAAAATATGCGAAAAATTTTATCTGAACAGGTTTGGAAGTAAAGTCAACAATATTATGAATATATATGTTAAATAATAAAGCTTCAAGAACACTTCCTTGGGGAACACCAGAAGTGACTGGTAGGTTAATTGAAGAACAGTTATTGATTGCAACGAATCGTCGACGGTTAGTGACTAAGCAGAAGTCCGATTTACTAGGTATGAGGGAACGTCCAGATGAATAAGTTTATCGATTATTTTTGCGTGTTACATAAGATAAACGTTTTCCTAAAATCTAAAAATATATTGTCAGTTTGTCCTGATTTGTTGACAACTCTAGCAAGGCTATGATCAACAGTAGTTAATTAAGTTACAGTGGAGAGGCCCTTTTTAAAACCATGCTCTATAGGAAATAGAATTGCTCGATCATCAAGAAACCCTGTCATTTCTTTAGCGATTATATGTTCTAAGAGTTTAGCACGACAGGAGGTTAGTGATAAGGGGCGGTAGTTTTGAACTAGTGATGGACCACCTTTCTTTAGGATTGGGATGATATGAGCAGATAGCCAGTCGTTTGGGAGCACAACTGGGGAAAGTGATTCACGAAAGATAATAAGAAAAAAATGTGACAAAATTTCGGCATATCTGTGATGAAACACGTTTTATTAACTTGTAGGGCCCGGGCGATAAGTTTGTTTTTTATTCAATAGCATGAAAAAGCCACCAGGCAAAAAAGCAAAAGTATAGTCATCCCTCACTGGTGTGTTATTCACGCGACGGGGAACAGGCGAACTTAGAAAAATTGGTCATGCATCTGCATGTTTCACAGCAAATTTTATCGAAAGACGATAGTCTTGCGTGAAGAGAGAGTGAATAAAAAGTTTATTTGATGTTATCCGTGAGAAAATCGGTGAATGGTATGCAGGAAGCGCTGCGCTAGAGAGTCTCGATCTGTGCAGCGAAGGCGAACGAGCGCATCGAGGCAAGTAAGACACGAGTGACATCTGGTAGTTATCTTCAAAAACGAAGGAAGGCGTGCACCCGCGGAGAACTGTGTGCACCTGTCTCGGAGGCGATAAGATGTAGAACGTAAAGCGATGGTCAGGTGCCACCACCGTGTCGTCTTAGCAAAGCGTTGGAAACACTTGTCTTTTTCAGCATCGCGTCGCACTGTCAGCTCAGCGTGATAAACGCTACTGTACTTAGCATTACTTGTGTGTGCCTTCTCTAGTATAAAGGCACACATATAAAACATCGACGTGTTGTTATCAAGTTTGTAAGAATTCTCTAGAATATCACGTTTTTCATTGAAGTCTTAAAAAAGATAATAACTGGTCTAGATTTACTCAGCTTTCCCAGACGATAGATTCTTCTAATAGAATGGCAGTGTACATTTGATTTTCCAGAAAATATACTAGTAATAACTTTTGGTTATGCTCGGAATTTGATTCACAGGTTTCATCCCGAAGGCCGAAGATCAACATGTTAGAGCGCCTACTTCTGTCCTATAAATCCACAATTTCGGATTCTAGAGATTATTCAATCCATTCAAGATCATCGACATGAGCAGTACGCTTTTATAAGTCAGTGAACCGACGGTCCCTATCAGGGGAAGTCTTTTACATATTGTTTTGCTGAGTTCTAAAAGCCGCCACGTCCTCAACCAATTTGGCTTGTCCTATTAGTTGTTTTTGCAGCTTTTTCATACGTTAAGACCTGGGAATAAACTGCACAGCAAAAGTAAGCACGTACAGTACAAATCATAAGCTATACTAGCACATCAGTGCCGCGGAAACGGCAGGACCAAAAGGCAGCGGTAATTACTTTTAAATGAAGTAGGGTAATAATAACTACTCTGCATAAAGCATAGAAATGGCTTGTGAGGCTACGTGCCCATAGCAAGTTTGCCATGCCTAATCAGCAATTTGATTTGAGTGATGGACGTCAAGGAATCGATACTGCATTTCTCGTATGCGTTTGCCTAACTGTTTTTTACGATAAACACACTCTCGGTGCCATCAAATTTACGTTTTTCACGAGAGGCAAGTTTGTTTCAGGTGAAAAAGACGAAAGAAATGCTTGTCGCTAGTTCTCAATTTGTTCTGGGATTAGGTGCACACTACCAGCGCTGGGTAACGTGTAAGAGTGTTGACTCTGCCTGAACCAGCTTTCATTCGCACAAAGAACGCACGGGCGATCTTATAATTTTTTTATTTTACACTGAACATGACGGTGACGGCGATGACATAAATGGGCCTAGTGTAAACATAAGTACGTGATATTGCAATATAAATTAAAGTGTTCTCGTCATCCCGTTCCTTGAGCTCCTACCCAGCGGTCTTTTACCTACTCTCTCCCGGAGCATCAGTTGCGCGAAGTTCTCAGGCGAAATTTTTCGTAGCCTTCTGCAGAGATATGAGGTGCGCGCTCAAGAATATAAATTATCTTTGAAAGTCCTTTGCTACATATTTATGTTCCTCGTCCGACCCCAATTTTGAGTCATGCCAGCAAAATGCTTTACATGACTGCAAGAAACATTTATCAAGGCCATTCTCGGGAGGCCGCGCACATCAGCGTAGAAAGAGTCATCTTGACGCGAAATTAATGGCAATGCGCAGAAGAATAATTTTTCTCGGCCACATAGAGGCATGACATGCCACTTGCATTACACCGTAAGCCAGTGCGTTTTTCAGTGGAGTGGCGCGGTGCTCATCCTAGCAGGACACGTGCTGAATCTCCTCAGTATTTTCTTCTCAGTACATTCGGCCTCCAGTTCTAAAACATAATGCTCTAACCACTACGCAGTGGAAGCATGCTTCTTTAGACAGTACAGATCAGCATCAGAGAGAACACGCGTGCAAGTGAGCACGTTCAGGTGCTTGTCGCGGTGTGTACCGCACGAAGTGCTTCTTGTAGGATGCGCTTAGTGCGGCACAACGCGTTCAGACTGCTGACGTGGTTTCACAAGGGAAGCAGATAATATGGTACGCGCTGCTCACTCGAATGTGCGTGAACATTCATGTGCACTGCATGTTTCTTCCTTGTGCATGCTTAAATGGTACACACAGACTGTGTCTGATGGATTGCGCCATAACTTTCTGGCTGAGTTTATATTACATACTAGTAAAAATAACAGATGTGTTCAAAAGCTTTATTCTATTGAACTGCAATAATACGCACTGAATTAGTCAATACTAAGGCTTGCTCATTCTTTAATGTTAAGAAACGCAGTATAGTTGCACTGATATGGTCTAGCACTCGCGACTTCTTACTCATTTTTCTTATTCCCTCAGGCACACGCACTTCATTCCCGAATCGAGAAATGCGGTCATAGTGGGATCAATATTGTTTAGCAGTAGCTATTACTAAAATTATAGCTACTGAAACTCAGTCTGCTGGCATGCGCGTATGCCCTGATATATGCCAAGTATTTCACTTTCACAGAACTGTTCTGTCTCAGGAGTGTCGAATGACTGTACATCAAGTATGAATGAGTGCTATCACTAGAGAATATGCCGAGCTGTATTACTGAAAATGGTACAACTATATGTTTGAGCAAACCAATCAAAGTGACTAAGCGGAATAAAACTTGGTCTTCCCATAAGTTTGCGAGCAAAGTGACCGCAAGTGGATTGTCTCATTTACTGAAAGGCAGAATTGATCAGATAAATTGGAGTGAAACTGCAGAGAAAACTATCTTCTGGCTTTAGGCCAGAAGTTCACGAGTTGTGCATAACAACTACATGAAACAAAATCTTTTCGGGTTCCTCCTGCTTTTGATCCTTCGTCTTTATTCGCTGATTCTCATGAAGCAGCTCACAGCCAGTTGTATATCTATTCTTTTGCACGGAGTCGAGAGAAGAAAGTGGACTTGAGAAGGCCGCCCCACTATGAGTCACGTTTACTTCCAAGACGTGCTTTGCAGTTCTGAGTGGCGCCTTACACTACGAGAAACAAAAAAACGATGTAGGAGACTTAGGGACGTGTGCCACGCGGCACGCTCTCTAAGCTTGTGCTCGAACTTGCGCATTGCTCCAGCTCTAAAACAGCCGCGTTTTGGTTCAGAATGTGCTCTGTGGTGTGAATTTGGGCCGGGGGTATTATTACATATTATAGAGTTTGTGTTAGTTACACTACGCATAGATAGTTCCACCGTATAAGGCGCGTGTTTTTCTGTTTTTTCTTTAAATTCTTTCAACAAATGTGAGTACATACGCGAATGAACCAGTTCTGTATATATTGGACGAAATGTGTCATAGTGAGGTAATTTAAAAAAATGATAAATTCTGAGTTGTGTTGTGATTTCCCTCGGTAAATATATTCACTGACCTGGCTAATTAGAACATATTCGTATAATATATTCAACATTAGCACCGACAACAAAAAAAAATATTTCTGAAAGCTTTATCACTACGCCTTGCTGAATAGGTATTTTTCTTTAGTATTTTCGTGAAAATTGTGGTGCGGTTCATTTGTGGAGCAAGAAACAAAATGATAAGTACTGATACTTTATATTTGAGTTTTCTGAAAAATTGCGCGCGTCGGTATCAAGCCATTTTTGTTGTTTTGTTTTTTCTCATTTCATTGAAGCATATCTCATTCAATCACGTCAATCTGGCCTTGTTGCTGAAGTCCTCTTTTAGCTACGTTAGAAAAGTTGCTCTCTTAGCACATTATTCGCGCTTGAGCACAGAGCATCATATATATGGAAATGCTTCATATGTTGCATTCAAGGCTGTTCTGCTATGAATGCTGCCGCATTCACCAGCAGATCAGAGCGCCACAACTCATGTGAGACGGATGAAGTCTAGATCGAAAGGTGAATTTTTTACAGGCCAGAAAATACTGGTTACTTCTGAGGCCTTTTTTGCCCGTACAATTTCACATCTGCTTGCCATTGTAGCTGAAAGAAAACTTTTGAATTGCAATATTTTTAAACGCCAGCGTCGGGATGGGTGTTCTAGTAAAGCGATATTGATGCTCTAAGAGCGTCAGTGAGGTACGCTAGTAAGATGTTCAGCGATTGTTAAGTACTAGTAGCACAACTAGGTGACAGCCTCGTAGCCCTCCTACAAAGAAAATCTATGCTCAGAAAGAGATGAAGACTTGAACTGATGGGTATTCAAGGGGTGTCGCTAGAGCCAATTCCCCCAGAAGTGGTCTTGGTTCTAGTAGACAGCAACTACTTGACCTTAGGATGTGTATGTTTATAGTTCGTACTCACTCCCTCAACCATAAAGGTGGGCGAGGAGAGGGCACGCGCGAAAACATGGAATAGAAAAAGACGGGAGGCCTCCCGGCTAGCGAGGGTCGTTTGTAGCTTTATGTCCTGTTTGCTATGACATAAACCTTTTATGAAAACTGTAGAGAGGCCACACCGAAGTAAATTGAGTTTGTAAGCGATAATAACAGACGAACTACTTCATTCGCAACGTATTTTAGACAAGAAAATGTATGGTGCAATTGCGCACCTGGCATATGTAGAAGGAGTCAAATATCCTACACGTCTGGCCATGGCCCTCGCTGTGTTCACCGGGCCGCAGCACATAATCTCCTCAACTGGCTTCGTTAGAACAAAAAAACCTGAAAAAGATGAAAAAGCAACCATTGCTATAGCTTACGCTACAACCCGAGCATCCTGCATCATAGGCGGCTCCAAATCTGCTATTCGCAACTTCTGCAAAGACTTGAACTCCCATCCGGCGCACCGCCTTCTCACAAATGTACACCAGGTTTAGATTCGGGCCACTTGAGGCTAGCGAGGAACGAGTGAGCTCATGACACCGCTCAAGCTCAAGTCCACCGCGCTCGTCATTCAACAGAGCCGTTCACGGCCCGACGCGGCCGGCTGAACGAGACAAGATGGTCTTTTCTTTTCTCGGCCATATGAGGGAAACAATGAATACGTTCGGAGATAGTAAGACCCATATGAACGACCTACCACCAGACAAGTGCCTCAGTAAGCAACAATCCATTACCTGATGCTTAATGCAGGCCTGCCCTTTCCCCTGTACGCAGTCCACACACCGCAAAGCAAGGGTTGTGTTCCACTTCATGACGAGCTTCACCATATCATATGAGCCTGTCCTGCAGCTCCTCACAAAACAAAGCGCAGCACAAACCATAGTCCCCACAGGCACGCAGTGGGAGGCTATGCTGCTCAACACGTATCCGGAGGCTCAGCTCCGATACAGCTCAGCTCAGCTCAGCTCCAAAGGTGCTGGAGTGGTCTCCCACTCCAGCACCTTTGATCCCAAAAGGGAAACTTTATGAAAGTTTCCCCCTATTTCTCTTCCTGATTGAGTGTGCCTGTTAACAGAGTGCAGGCAAGCAACACATAAAACATCAAACTTTATTTTCGTGCCGCGTCATACTCGTGACTTTTTTTTTCCCTAGGTGCTGTCCTTTTGAAGCTTCGGTTCCAAGAGCTTATAGGAAACTGAAGTTTCCTGTCCTATTTATGGCCACCTAATCTATTTACAGAAATATTTCAGAGGGAGTACTCAGGAAAAGGATGCGGCAAAGGCTCTGCATGCATCTCTGCGTGGCCTGACGAGTAATTCGGCTGTGTAAATGCATGCTGGCTTCTTACAATAATAGTATGTGCAGCCAGCGTTCATGCTTTTTCATCCACTCTCGGAAGCCTTGAGTTACAGAAGCAGTGTCCTATGTCGAAACAATCCACCGTGTTAGGCGCTTCACTTACACCTTCATAAGATGAGCCAGCTAGATCAGTCTTTTCAAGAGCATGCTGCACTTTTCATCCTCTCCATACGACCGAGCTGTCCACAAGAAACGAAATTAGCTTGCCGACTTCCTGAGCCTCGTTGACATTGCTTGGTGAACGTATGACTCAGTAAAGCCGAAATGTGGCACTCAAATTGAAGAGTATAATATGCTTGGACAATGCACGTAATTTACATTGTTGTGGCAGAAGCATTTTAATGCCCCATTAAAAATAATATATAGCTCGACTAGTTCACGCCAATACATATCTCCTCCACGCGTAAATTCTGGTGAGTTGTATGTGTGTCAGACTTCCACTTCGCGGCAAGGTGGTCGTTATTGTATCGTAAGTGTGAGAAAAGGTGAAAGTGGTACTGAGTGGAGTTGTGGTATATATATATATATATATATATATATATATATATATATATATATATATATATATCTTCTGTCTTTTACGTTTTGTAAAAATAATTAACTTTGCCCCTGAATTTGCACGGTTAATCAGTTGCAATTAGAGGAAAGGATGAAAATTTTCTGTTGGCTCTCGGTAGCACTCGCTCCTATATTCTGAGGTTACAGTGGCTAAGCAATTAGAAATTATTCACCTATCAAAGAGACATCCCTATAATATTGATTTCGAGCACGATAAACGAACAAAAAAAGCGAAATGAGGTCACATATGTTTTTTCATAAGCGAAACTCAAGGGATCGCGAGCAAAATGTAAAAAAGATGGCTGACATTGGCTTTTAGGTTGTCCTTAAATATATTCCCGAAAAGAAAAAGAGGTGATTGCAGAGAATTCAGCAACCGCTAGAGTAATCACAAAACAATATGCTCTTTAACTCCTGTTCTGTCCAAAGCGCCTGCCGACTTAGATTGCGATGCCTTTGAGATTGAGCTCATTTATGGAAAGGGGAATCACCGGTGAAAGAAAGCTTTCGAGAGATGGGATACAAAAGTGTCGTTCCATAAAGTGTTAAGACAGCTGAAGCACCAGGCATTTAAAAACAAAAGCGAATGCAAAACTATATACACGCGATTGAAAAGATAGCCACCCTCACAAAAACAATACTAAAAAAAGCGGAGGCCGAAGAGGCCAAGGAATAGAAGATGCAGAAATAAATTTGTGAAACTTGTTTTACTGGTGTTTTGTAGCATGCAATGGCGGATGAAACAAGAAAGAACTGCAAATTTTACCTTCCAGACTGCTAAAGACAGCATCCTAGTAGTGCGCACGGCTGTATCTATTTTGGTCGGGTTCTTCGGAGCGCATCTTTCGTGACGCTTAGTGACCTTCTGCCCACGCTGGCACCAAACTTCATTATCGCTAAGCGTTCTGCGCCCGGCAAGAGGTTCCAAAGGACTCGAACACTTTGGAAATGGGATCAGATCAAGTCCCAGTGTACATCTTTTGTGAAGCTTAGTGAAATTCTGCCCACGCTGGCACTAAACTTCATTATCGCTAATGTCTGCTCCCAGCGAAACGGTCCAGTGAACACGAACACTTTGGAACTGGCATCAGAATGATGTTTGTTTCGTTTTTCGTTCTATGCTCAGCCGTCTTCGTAGAAACATTTACTTCACGCTGCCACCAAGCCAGAGACCTCGCGGCAAGTAAACACATCATTTCCTTTAGTCTTGCTTGGATTCGCCTTCGCGAAGGCGTTCGTTGAGATTCTTTCAGCGGGAGATCAAGGCTAAGACGTTAGAATTCTTCGCCAAACACGGTCAACTTTAGCAATACGCTTGATCACCTTTGCAGTTAGGCTTTCGTTATTTTTCTTTCCATCACTTTCAGGGGCGCGTGAGAGCCAACAAGTCCGCTAAGGAAATAATGTAGACTTTGTAATTGAAGACTCACTCGGTCTTTTTGAGCTCGGGCTGCCTTTATTGTTACTATTTTGTGAAAACAAATTTATTGTTTAGAATTGTTTGATATAAGCACAGATCTACATCACCGCTCTCTCACTATAAACGAATTGAATCAGCAGAAAGTGAAGGTAACTGAGACCTAGGGGACCCTGTGGTATTTGTTCAACTGTAGTGTAGTAAATTACACTAAGAGCCAGGAAATAACGCGTTTTTCGCCTACTTTTTTCACCCCAAAGGAACAAATTATTTTGGCTCATTACCAATTCATTGGTATTGTTTTGTGTGTGCTGGATGCAGTATACGTCTTGCCCATGTTTTTACGCCCATTAATATTGCTGTTTAACTTTCAACCAAATAAATTGCCAGTCACCTAACAACTGAAATCGCAGTACCCTAGGCTTTTCTTATGTAATAAATACTTGTATGTGGTCAGCAGGAGCCATCAAAGTGGCTTTATTGGACTTGCCATATAAATTCCGCCTATTTTATATGCATGTGTCCTGTACACTTCACTTTCTAAATATACACATCATACTCCTACAGATGTGTTTTATTTTGCACAACAATATGCTCTGGCATTGCATTTACCTTTAGTTCTCCGTTTTGTTTTTTTTTGTACCGTGGCTTCTCCGCAGTGATTCTTGATCCCCCACTTTTATGGAGAGTGTTGCCACACTTATTGATACGAGGAATCAGTAGTAATTCTGCCTCCACTCATGGTTTCTCCTGCTGAACTGTTCATTGTTGTGGCAGGGTCTTTTCGCAACTGGAGTTTATGTACGGAGCTCTACGTGCGGAACTACTGTGATAAGTGTGTCCTTTGAGCAAATTGCTAGCGTTCTCATGGGAGAATATTTAGAATGTGCACGCAAATGCCGACAATGGCATCGCTACAAAAAACTATTTCTTGTGAGACACCTTGTAATAGTTGCTGCGTCTGCAACCAACTCCAGATTGAGCAGCGCAGTTCCTCCATACAGAGTGACGAAAATTGTATTGCAAGCTTTGTTCGCAACAACCAGACCTCACAGTTCTGTCACCGTGCCGGAAAGCCACTCATGCTTTTCTGAGCCACGCAGGACTCGAGAAGCCTGCTGCAGAGGCGGTAAAGATAACCTAGCAAGGACATGTGGTTGACAAAGAAAAGTAACCTTCTTTTATTGGATCTTACTAGCAGCCCTGGCTGCGTTATGCTCTTTAATGATGTGCCGATGGAAGTGTGCCAGTGGCACATAGATGTGCGGCTGGCGCACGATGTGCCACTGACAAAATATATAAAAATGATAAAGAGGAACCAAACAATAAATGTACAAGTGAAGGACAGTTAAAATGGCAAAAAATTTTGTAATGAAGAAGAAAACATGACTGATCTTTAAAAACCCCGGCTTCTCTGCCACCACCTCAAGGATAGCCCTGAGTTTTCTTAGTATGCTCCGAAGTGAAACATTTTGTATGTTTATCACTTAAGCACTTGAAAGATAATGTGCCCTATGCTGCTCGTAGCTATCCTTGGGATGGTTAGGGTGTGATACACTTTGTCATTCTCCTAGGTAACAGACCTAATTAGCCTAACGATCTCACATCTCTAACGCGTTGATCGTTTAGGCCCAGTTCTGACTGTGGCCGTTTCTGCTTTCTTTAGTATCGCGCTGAAATACGTGGTAATTCAGGCTTTCCTTGTGGACATTGTATTTCTGTTCCTTAAGGTATATGGCTCGACAGCGAAGCAGGATCCTAAGAGGAACACGTGAATAGTGGGTCAGCCCTTTCGCTTCATGTTCTCCTTCTTTCCTGGGTTCTAAGATCTTCTGCGATTCTCTCGACGTTTAAAATACGTAATACCATTCTCTAGGAAACATTGTTCTTTAGTACCCTCTAAGTCAGGTGCCGGATAACGAACGGCACCTAGGCGGCGCGCTCCTGCCTACTGACTAAAATCCTGTCTACATGGAGCCCAGCAACAAAAAATAGCCGAGACATCCGCGCCGCACGAAAGTCACGCCTACAAACGGTAAGAGCAGGCGCAAGAAGGAAAAAAAAGAAAAAAAAAATGGGGAGAGCCGTCATCTCCGTCGCGCCAGCCTGGCGTCAGGAGCCGGCATCAACTTACGCAGAACCGTTCGGGCGCAAGGGTGAGCGCGGAAAAAAAAAGCGAAAAAAACGCCCTTCTCTTCCCCTCCCCCACGCCAGCTGGGCGCCCGGCGCCGGTGTGACGTTCACCGTCGCCCGCATGCCGTGGCATTTGTGCGTCGCAGTTTCATTCCGCTGTCTTGTGATGGTCGTTTTTCTAAAAGATGGTCTGAGACGCAAACATTTTCCAGTGCTATCTGGCACACTTTATTGAAGTTATCATACATCACTCTGAATTTGGGCATACACTGGCATGTGCAGTGCCATTGTTACTCTTTTGACTTCAATAAGAGAGTACGAACAACTTTCCGTTCATCAGTTGTCCAGGTATGACACTGTGTCATGCACTAAATAAGAGAGTAATAGTGCATGCGTGACAGCTTCTGAAACTCTGGCCTCTGTATGTTCATGCTCATGTTCTACCAAACAAGTTGAACTGATGATTTGAGGAAAGGATGGCAAAGAAGAAACAAACCGTATGCTGCGAGACAGAAAAAGATCAAAACTGAAAATCTATTGGTTGATCTTTGAATAGTGGTTGCGTAATTTGATGATGAACACCAAGTACAGAAGTCAGAAGTCAGGTGCAGAAGACAGCAGGAGAGCCCCGCGGCGGTGGTCTAGTGGCTAAGGTACTCGGCTGCTGACCTGTTCGCGCGTTTGAATCCCGGCTGCGGCGGCTGCATTTTCGATGAAGGTGAAAATGTTGTAGGCCCGGGTGCTCAGATTTGGCTGCACGTTAAAAAACCCCAGGTAGTCGAAATTTCCAAAGCCCTCCACTACGGCATCAATAACCATATAGTGTTTTTTTAACGTTAAGCCCCACATATCAATCAATCAATCGAAGTCAACAGGACAGCGTATGTCACCAACATTTGCTCACTCTTTTGACTATTAAGTACAGTTCTCATATTCAAGCATGAATTTGTAACAGTGAACCGTAACCAAGACAACCAGTGTACTGCTGTGGAGATAATGTACCAGCTATAAAAAACCCCATTTTTGAAAAGCAACTGCGAGCAGTAAGAAGAAATATTTTGAGGTTCGTTCTGTACAATTTCTTGACCCCAACTGCATGCCAACGTTCGCGAAAGATATGTGCAGAGGTATTATTTATTTGTAGGGAGACTGACCTGTCCGTCGCTAATTTGTGTACGTCATACTTGACCTTGGTGCGCGTTTCGGCATTCACTTAAACAACAATGTGATGCTGAATAAGGTAAGAGTAGCCACTCCTTATAAATGAGATCAGTTAAAGGCTGAAAACAAGTTAAAGGCTGAAAACAAACTCTATATAGCGAAATAATGCGCATAAACTGTAATTGAACAAATTAGTAATCGTTGAAATGCTAAAATGGTGCTGCTGCCCCAGCGTCCAGGTCGCGGCAGTTCGCGCGTACGAAATGCAAATGTTGGAGTAGGCACGCTAAAATACCCATGCAAGATTTACGTGCGAAAGCTAATTGTCTTCGAACAGCTAAGAATAGGCTGATGTCACTGACACTCGTGTACCTCACGACACTAATCAGCCAAATTTCTCACAGCACAAGCACGTGCGAGAAACATACGCAGGTTTCGACAGCCGAAGACAGCCTCGTCCGCGAATTTCGGTGAGCGTAACACCCGCAGTTCACGGGGAAGCACTAAAACGACGCAAAAACACACGTTAATTGTTCTTGCGGAGCGGTGCACCATAAACCGAAGTCGGAGCCGAAGGCGCTTACCGTGGTTGTCTCCAATTCATGTATCCCTACGAACTATTCGCTGAACAAATGTATGCCTATGGCACAAAAACAGTTCAAGGTTCCGAAGACAATTTTCAAATACCCACTTGGTAGATATGTACTCCGCAAAAAGACTCGCCGCCATGCGGTGGCGTTGTGGTGCAATGGGTAAGACATTTGCTTCACGTGCATGAGGTCCCGAGATCGACTGCAGGGCTGTGCTCTCATGTTAATCTCGCATATATAGATAATTGTGATGCTAATGGTTTTCTAAATACTAGGAATCGTAATGTCCGCCGCATTCTCGGCGAGAAACCCCTGTGAAAAGCGTAAAATAGTACTTTTTTTTCTGCCACCACATGGGGGCCGGGCCGCCTACGGAAAGTCACGCCTAACCGCAGGCTGTACCTCGCCAGGAGAAGTTTGACCGAAAATCCCGGCTAATCTTCGTCCCGGCTTCTCTGTAGGCCACTTCGAACGGGCAGGTTTCTCTGCAACATGACTACTGAGCCGCCTAGAAGCGGCGACAATTTAACTCGATTTCTTGCCTGCAGGCGTGTAGTCTAGCCAGGATTTGATTTAGAGTGTATGAGTCTTTATGTGCCCATATTTTGATGTCATCGGGTTAAATTACAAGTCCTCCGTTCTTGTGTTCTTGGAGCTATATCAATATATTTCTCAATTTTATGCCTAAAATTAGAGGTAGAAGCAGGTAACTCTGCATACTTCTCTTACGTGTGTAGATTGCCTCTTGCGCAATCGCCTTGAACAAGAAGGGGGCTTCAAATTTGCCGCTAGTTTGATGTCACTAATAACTGCTTGTTTTTCACACCACCAAATGACGTGAAATGACCTACTTTGGCCGCATATATCACAAAAAATCTCAGCTTATCCACGGAGTGAATGATGATGAGTGGGGCGAAGTGTCCGTCAGACCGTCCGTGCTTCTCTCCGCCCATTCGTTCTTGCTTCCGTCTGTCCATCCGTGCGACCATCCATGTGTCTATTTATGCGTCCACCGTCTGTCCATGCGCCCGCCCGTGAGTCCGTCCATCCATCCATCTGTCTGTCTGTCCGTGCGTCCATACATCCATACATCTGCGTGTGTTCATCAGCCCGTTCGTCTGCTAGTCTGTCTGTTCGTTCGCCAGCGCGTCCATATAGTGGACACTCCAATTACCGCCATCACTCATCTCGCATCCCCGGTGGCACATACCCGCTCTAGAGCGGGTAGGTGCCACCGGTGGCTAAGTACTACTACATACATACAAAAGATAGACAGACGCACGCCTTAAGGAGCTGCGCCTCTAAAACAAAGTAAAGAAACGCACAACGACAAGCACAAGCACAAATACACAACGCCGCTGGGGCTTTTCGTTGTGTGATCCTTTACTTTGCATGGGATATTTGCTGCCAAAGAATGTCATTAAGCAAGTACCATCTAGACCAACAGTCAGTATTGGTAGGTGAAATAAGTCTGTGCTTGTTCTCACTTCCCTTTAAACGCGCTGGAAGCTGCCGCAGGAGCACACAAGCCACACGCTCCCGTGTTCCCTTTCATAAAAACTGGAAGTGTTGGCTCGCTTAAATAATTTGCGAAGTTCCTGATCCGATGAAAGAGGAATTTCGAGGATTGAAATCAATAATAATGTGTGCACTTCCTGATTCATCTGGAAAACTTGTCGCACCAATTTAGCGTAGATTTCAATATTGACTAACCGACAAAAGTTGGCTTAGTCGGTGAGCTGGTGTTAGTGCAATCAGCTTTTGGAAGCCCAAATTGGATCTTCCTGAAATGAAAGTAGTCGCTTGGAATTACAGTCTCGGGTTCCTAGTTTTCCTAGTAAAAAATTGAACAAGGCTAACAGTCCTAATTTAAAAACATATTGTTACGGTTGAAATAAAAGATAGGTGGAATTATTTACAGGGTGAGGATGAAGTTCGGCAGTCGCGGAAAAGATGGAGTCCTCAGGCCGAACCAGACAACGTCGCCTTCCTCTCCTACCTCCACGGCACATACTACAGCACGGCTCATACCGTAGCAATGTATTTGCAATATACGTAAAGAAATTAAAGAAAAATTTTTTGGGGACAAAGAAAAGTAATATAACGAATAGTTTCCGTCATTTAATTAAACGTGTCGAAGAAAATTTTGGAAAGAGGTCACTTCCGGCACGTGCTCTACCGATGTATTTCTTTCAGATGGAAAATTAGAGAGTGATGAAAAAAGCTGTCTCTACGGTCTTTAATAACTATTTCAACAGCGTCTATACAAAAGATAATAATCATCTCTCACCTTTTGATGTGAACCTACCACCAATATGAGATGTCACCATTTCTGAAGAGGGTATCTTTAATTTATTGCTAAATCTGGATGTTAAGAAATCTGTTGGACCAGATGAGATATCGAATGCCTTTTTAAAACGGTATGCAGAGTGGTGCAAGAAATATTTGTGTGTGTTGTATACTAGGTCTTTCAACGAAGGGGTACTCCCTGAGGACTGAAAAATTGCCCCAATTAAGCCTCTACACAAAGCAGGTTATGAAACTCAAGTAAAGAATTATTGACCAGCTTTGTTAACCTCTACAGCTTGTAAAATTCTCAAGCATATAATTCACAAACTCATTCCTACATTATTGATGACCACAAAGTACTAACGAAAGCGCTGCATGGATTTAGACGTGGATATTCTACCGCTACACAGCTGATTGAAACCATCCACGATTGCGCTAACACACTAAATGAAGGTGAACAGCTAGATGCCATTTTCATGGACTTCCAAAAGGCCTTTGATAAAGTTTCGGATAAAAAATTACTTCTTAAGGGGAATATATCTTGAAAAATCTGAAACTTACAGTATGGATACGATCGTATCTTGAAAGCAGGCAACAATTTGTTTCACTTAATGGCAGCTGTTCCAGCAAACTTCTTGTGGATTCCGGCGTACCTCAGGGCTCGGTCCTCGGACCTCTTTTATTTCTATTATATATAAATGATATAATGAATAACCTTTCTGTAATTGTAAAGCTTTATGCTGATGATTGTGTGTTTTACAAAAAATTAACAATTGCTGGGAATCAGATAAGGCTCAATAATCAAATTAACCAGGTCGTCTTTTGGTACCAGGAATGACAATTGTCAATTACTTACAAGAAAACTCTATGTATGAAATAACACTAAAAGAAAACCATTTATGTTATCAGTGCGGCACGAATAGCGTCAATCTTACAGAAGTTGCAGAATACAAGTACCTTGGATTATGGATAACTAACGCTCTAATCTGGAAAAAACACGCAGACGTAACTACAGGTAAATGTCTACGTAAACTTTTTTTTTTCTCAAACGATCCTTGAAATATTCTACCCCGTCTATACGCATGTTGGCATATAAAACGATCATTCTTTCAAATGTTGGAATATGCTGTAATAATATAGGATCCATTCACTAAACGTAATAATAATCAATTAGAAAAGGTGCAGAACAAAGGCTTACGTTTTAATTATAATTACAACGGTAGAACATCCGTATCTGAATTATCGCTGAAAAGCGGTCTGCAGCCCATTGTGCACAGAAACCGCTCTTGCCGGCCTAAGTTTTTCTATCAATTAATAACGGTCATTTAAATGCTGACACTGCAGGCATGCTTCGGTATTTTTCTGGTTACGCAACTGGCAAGCGACATAGTAAAACGATGACTCCTTTACCTTCACGGATTAACTGCTACAAATATTCGTTCTTCCCAAGAACTAATAATGACTGGAATAACCTGACAAATCATGTCGTTTTAACAAAAAACTGTCATTGTTTGAAAACAGCATCGCCAAAACTATCACTTTGCATTGCATTGTATCATTTGTTTTATTGTAAATATTGTGTTAGTCGGTAACCCGTCTTCTATGTGCTACGTTATTAGGTGCGATGTTACTCGAAAATTTCGTGGAAATAAGCATTCTTGAACCTTTGCCTTGTATACTCACATTGTAAGATTTATTGTGTTTTTATTATTTCTATGCATGTACCGATTCTCGAACATTTTTTCCACCCTGCCATGATATTTCAACTGAAGGATCGCTGTATGTATAAATAAATAAATAAGTTACTGTCACTCACCATTAGCTTTACCCTAAATATTTTTATTACAGTAATAAAATGAGCGCTGAAACATAAGTGAGATATACCATTACGATGCATAGGTAACCATTCTGTCTTGTAATCAATGTTATTTCTGTTGTTTTACCACAGTTACTTCTTTAGGTAAACGTTTTGCTTTTTGGTTTGATTGGAATGTCGGCTGTATTTCTGTTTCTGGTATCCCTTTACAGCCTTGTACAGCAACCTGGGACATCCTATGTGCTAATGTTTACATGATTTCTCACTATTCTAGTTATATTATGATACGTTCAAATTGAGCGTAAAATGAACTTTCAGCAAGATTAAGAAAGCCACAGTGTAAACATTTAAATGATAAATACTGGTTCTGCTGAGAACAATCGAATTATTTCACGCCACCCAAATCATATGCCCTCCACAATCAGACAAAATTGTTAGACGTAAGCAACCAAGCAACGTGTCTCAGACACATGTGTTTATCGATTGGTGTTGTACAAAAATCATCTCCGGCCTTTCATCAGCCGTTAAATGAGACTTCGAAGCTTAAATTAGACCTCGCGCTGAAAGCTTCTTATGACCTTTCGAAATATTAGGTGGCAAAGAAGAGGCACGTACAAAGGCAATCACCGCACTAAATGAGTTTTCAAGGCTTCATCAAAACAATTTGGGTTATAGCAATTTATTCAACCAGTTTGCCCAAACAAAAAAGGATTATTCACACTATGACAATTTATATGAATCTAAGACTGTCCATCAGACCGTAGTAAAGTGACACAGGGTGATGGTGACCCCAAGAAAGGGACACTTGATAAAGCATAGAAATTGCCGGGTATAAGGGACGACTGCTTCGAAATTGTCCATCATGATTTCTCAACTAGCTCTGCACTTCAGACTCCTGTCCTAGAAGTGGTATGATTCGACGATTGTAGACCTTTTTTAAAGACAATAGTCTTTCTTGGGGACCTTCGACGAAAAAATTTGGTCTGTCTGTCTGTCTGTCTGCATGTCTTTGTGTCTGTCTGTCTCTCTACCTTTCTTTCTCTCTCTGTCTGTCTGTCTGTCTGTCTGTCTGTCTGTACATTTGCCTGCTTGTCCGCTTTTAACGGTACTGGGTACTCTAAACGGCACTAGTTGCTGCTTCAAACGGCTCACATGATCCGCAGCACCCACCTGTCGTGCTCAAGCTTCAGCATTCATACTTGTGTGATTTTCATATAAAAGCAATTATTGCGCATATCTCAGTCACCATAACAACACTTATATATTTCGTATGGGCGTATTTTACTAGAAAAAGCATACACAACTAATTCTAAGGACCGCAGTGTTTATCACGCTGCGCTTACCATGCAACGCTTGCACGAAAAAATGAGTGTTTCCAACACTTTCTAAGACGACACGGTGGTGACACCTACCTGTCGCCTTGCGTTCTACACCTTATCACCTCTGAGACGAGGCGCACACCCCTTTGAAGCCGCACACTTCGTTTTCGAAGAAAAACTGCCAGATGACACTCATGTCTCACGTGTTACGTGACTTGATGTGCTAGTTCGTTTCCGCTGCACGCTCGAGGCACTCTAACACAGCGCCTCCAGAATACCATTCACCAATTTTCTTGTGCTGAACATCAAACGATTGTTTTGTTCACTCTCTCCACACGCAAGATTGACGACATTTGCAGATTAACATGCAGATACGGGGCCAATTTTCATATCAAGGATAGCGATTAGTTGCCGAATATGCCCACAATAAGCTCTTAATGCCGAGAACACGTGCTTCATTTTTTTTATTATTCTTCCGAATGTACTATTTGTAGTGATGAAAAGATCAACGCATCTACTTGGCGTAGACAAACATAGTTTAACGCTTATTCAAGACAGAGACAGTGAGTAGCCGTCAAATTTACACTTACACATTCTGAAAAGTTGCCATGAACTTTTTGTGCACACAAACGTTTTATTTGGCATGGTATTGATGATGTTCTCGAGGCCGAATCACGCTATCATGGGTTAATCTTGACGGCCAACCTCAGCCATCTTTCATGTTTTTTCACTTTTTAACAAACAATAGCACAACTGAATGAGGCTGGTTATGCTCCAATGCTGCAGGTTTGAGTCTTGTTGAGGATGAGATGGAGGATAGAAAAAATGAAAGGAACGGATGTATCACGCTGAGAAACGAAGGTGAAGAGGTAGGACTTTAGTGTAACCAGATATTCCACCTGTAATGTTTATCTAGGATCAAAGCATGTTTAAGAGCCTGATTGTGTAGCCTGAATGCTCAAGCAAGATGTACACCAGCCAAATCCTCAATAGACATTAATGTCGCTGGTAATAAACCCGCGAAACCCACTCGTTTTAATTTGTACTTATTCACTGCACCTTCAAAATATGTTTCTTGTAAATAGATTTTTCCCGTGCGTCCATGGTTGCACCATGAATATGAACCAAATATAGCCCAGTTCTGTTTTTATTTTCACTCCATTTACCTCTAAAGTAAGTTGGTCTAGAAACCTTTCATTTGTTTCATTTTCTTCTTACTCTGAGGATTTCGCGCCTAACCTCTCGTTTCTTTTCGCAATTAGACTAATTTTTTCCCGCTATTTTGTCTCCTGCTGTGTCTGAACCTGGGCACCGCTCAGCACTCCTCGCCACCATATGACGCTATTCTCTCAAGCCATGTCCTGACATCCCTTGCGTATTCTCAGCTCCATAGATCAACGGTAAGGGTTGAGTGAGTGGCAGCCTTTATGGAATTCCAGGACGTAGCCAGCGAGGAGCCTCGACTTTCTAGCTGCTCGTCTCGCCACCACAGCGCTCTGCTCTGCTGCGACTCGTCGACCACGGTTACGCTTCTTTGCGTTGGCTGCAACCTACACTGCATTACTTGCGTTTTGCTTTTCTTCGCTGCTGCTCTGCGAGTTCGTCATCTTACTTGAGCCTTTTGAGCAGCCGTAAGCCTGGCCACTTTTCTTTTCATTCTCCCAGCTAATAAGCGGATAGCTGATTTAAGCCGTCGTCCACCACTGCATTGCGAAGAGTGTGTAGGTCGTCTCTTTTCTTGTTTCCCAAAGGGGTCGTCTCATCAGCATAAGCACACGCGGCTCGGTTGCACCAAATGAAAGATAAACATAAAGTACTGGCATAAATGCAAGGGGATCAAACACTGGGCCATTAATCACAATGCATCAATGGGCTTATTGAACTACGTTTCATCTCCGCAGGCTATCTCACTTTAAACAGATAGGGGCAACCATGTTTTGGTATTCAACAAATGTCCTTTTTTCTGTTTTTCTGTAAAAATATCATAAATGGAACAAAGCAACCTTGTCGTAAAATGCTGAATGCACTAACCTAGCTGATCTCGCCGGTGTGCCTCTAGCGTATAACAGCGCGCCTATAGTCGGAGCAACTTAAGAACTACGGAATGGCCCCGCCAAGATGCCGAAGCGCGAAAGCTGATCACCTCAGTGACTAAAGAAATAGTTCAACCCATGCACTCGACAAGGTACTGCTAGGGTGGGGTCACTACCCATACGGCAGATGACGTCAGTGTGAAGCACGCGCCTATTAATGGAGGCTTGTGTTTCTTCGTTTTTGAGAGGAAAATGCCCCGAACTTCTAAAGTTCTATTCGACTATATACCGATAAGACGCAAAGCGACGAAGTTTTGTGACTCATGTTTTCTCAACGCATGCAAAGAGGACGAACAGAAAAGAGACACACAGATCTTTGTTCGTCTTCGTTCTGTGCGCGGTGAACGGTTGAATGATGCGGCCCCAGCCGTCTAACAGTGAACCAATGTTTTGTGCCTTGTTGTTAACAGTGCACGTAGTCTTTCAGGTTCAAAACGGTTTGAGGGTGATATATATGCGCCTACAAGCGTGAAATTGAGGTCTCTGCGTTTAACTGTCAAGCAGACGTACTGGTTGTCATCGTGAGGTGCTACACGGTGCTCCATATAGGTAAGTTTGCATCTGATATATACAATGCCTTTACACTGTTCGTTGCAGGTAGCAGACTTGAAGGCTTCGTACCTGGATATTCGTATCACACCTGGACAATGAATCATCACCGGAGATTTCAACGCTCACCACCCACTATGGGGAAGTCAGAAGACAGACAATCGTGGAAAGCAAGTATTCTCCTTTGCTATGGAGCAGCAGCTGCTTTGTGTAATCGACGGAAGCCCAACGTTTCTACGGGGAACGACAGACAGCAGCTCCTTGATTTGAAATTTGTGTCACGAAGCCTAAATGGAAAGGTCAAGTGGTTCGCACACTATGAAACTCATGGAAGCGACCACATACCAACTTATTTGAAGATCAAGGGCCTGGAAAAATCGCCAAACTAGAACACTTCGACTCGCATCGACTGGACAAAGTTCAGGTCACTGACGAAAAAGAGGTTTCAAGAAAATAAAGCGCCTCCTCTTGACACCCTCGAGGATATGATTAGAGGTGCTATTCAAGAAGCGACCTATCATATTCAACATACTTCAGAATATTGTCAACATCAAGCGGAATCGGAACGCCTCAGAGCGATCAGTCGTCGCGCAGAAAGAAGATATAAGCCCACTAAGTCCATTCACGACTTGATTGAGGCAAGGCGCCTACAGAAAAAAATTCAGCGGCGAATCATTTCACTTCAGTTCTTTCGCTGGAAATATCTGTGCGAATCTTTGGATTCACACAAGGCTTTGACGCAGACATGGAGGATTGTTCGTGGCCTACGAACATCGCCACATCAACAGCTCCCCTTCAAGTGTCTTTCTCTCCACCAAGGCCGCACCGAAATTGAAGAAGAAGATTTCTGCATGAAAGTTGCCGGTCATGCGTCTGCGTGCACCACACGCCACCTAGAAAACGCACCAGTTTCCAGAGATTCAACAATGAACACCTTTTTCTCTCTAGAGGAACTACAAGCGGCTTTGACGGCATGCAAACGATCTTCATCGCGTGGTCCGGATGGAATCACGTACATGGCTCTTTGCAACCTCGGAGAAGCAGCTCGACGGGCCCTTCTATCCGTGTACAACGACTCGTGGAGCAGCGGATTCATCCCTCCTTCATGGAAATCCAGCCGCCTTGTCCCTGTGCTTAAACCAGGTAAATCTCCTCTGCACTTGAACTCTTATCGCTCCATCGCGCTTACCAGCTGTTACGGGAAAGTGATGGAGAGGATGATTTTGACTCGCCTAGAGTGGTACCTGGAGCACCACGAGGTATACCCTCATGCTATGACGGGCTTTCGGCGTGGGCGGTCCGCAATTGATAACGTTATAGACCTGGTCTCATCTGTTCAGCATCAAAAAAGACTAAAACGTTTATCCGCGGCGTTGTTCTTGGACGTGAAAGGTGCATACGATAACGTATCACATGAAGCCATTCTGGATGTCATGGAAAATGTTGGATTAGGGGGTCAGGTTTACCAATAAATCCACAGCTATCAGAAAAACAGAACGTTCTTTGTACAGACGGAAAATGGCACAACAACGCACCATTGCAACCGCCGTGGTGTTCCTCAACGCGGTGTTCTTAGCCCCACACTTTTCAATCTAGCGCTACTCGGCCTCGTTTACGCACTTCCAGAATCTGTTCACCTATCAATATATGCAGATGACATCTGCATCTGAGCGTCAGGCTTAACACGCCTTAATTTGCGTGCCCGGCTTCAGAGAGCAGCTACTATAGCGACAAAGTACCTGGAAGAACGGGGAATAGAGCTGTCATCAGAGAAATGTTCGCTTATAGCATTCACGCATAAGGCAATGAGCCCATATGTTATTAAACTCAACGGACACACGATCAACTACGTGAAGACCCACCGATTCCTCGGAGTCATAAATGGTCGCGACCTCTCCTGGAGCCCTCACATCGCCCACATGAAAACTAAACTCACCATGATCACCCACGTACTGAGGTTTCTTGCTGGAAAAACGTGGGGTGCATCGGTACGAGCAATGCTCCATCTCTACACTGTTATGTTCCTCAGTTATATGCGATACAGCTTACCCGTGCTTTGCGGGATCCCAAGAACAAACTTCGCGTCCTTCAGTCGATCCAAGCCCAAGCACTGAGAATATGCCTTGGTCTCCCGAGATGCACGTCTACAGCAGCGACAGTCATCATTGCGCGTGATTATCCAGTCAACGCATACATCCACGTAGACGCTTTGAGAATGCACATAAGACATTTCGCTCGGCTTCCATCTCATCACCTCGCTCACTTCGAACTTCCAGGCCCCGCTAAGCGTTCAGCGCAACTGTAGCTCAGCATTGCGCAGTGCTTTCATTGCACTTCACACATGCAGCACAGCCGCCGATACCAATATGGTGCCTACACCCACTCAAAGCCCTTCTTACAATTCCTGGCATCCAAAATAAGAAAAAGTCGTCGCATCTAGCCCTGAAACAGGCCACATTACTCATCCTGCAAGAGAAGCACAACGAACGCCTTCACATTTACACGGATGGCTCGGTGTCTTCAGTAAGGTCTGCAGGAGCGGTGGTTATTCCGGCGAGGCACATCCAATTAAATTCATGAGATCGCATTTGACGACGTCGACAGCTGCAGAACTCACGGTCATATGTGCAGCTCTGGAGTTTATAGTGAAAGAACCTTCGGGAATTTGGTCTATCTTCTCGGACTCGAAGGTATCTCTTCAATGTCTTATGTCACCCTTTTTCCATGGACCTAATGAACAGTTAGTAGCTAAAATAAAGCTTCTCTATCACCAAGCAATCGAAAAACAGCACAGCATAGTGTATCAGTAGATACCAGGTCATTGCGGTATATATGGCTATGACCGCGCAGATGAGGCCGCTAGATCTGCGTACGATGGTACCCAATACACAGCCATGCCGTTCTCAAGAACCGACGCAGCTACAAGACTTCGTTCACTTGCACCTGACCTCACACTGGTACAGTGGAACTCAACAGACTTCACAAACGCGTGCCTGTATAACTTGGATCCCGATCTGCAGCTTCGTCTTCCCCCAAGGGTATCTCGAGCTGAGGAGATTCTTCTATGCCGCCTTTGGCTTGGAGTGGCCTTCACGAACGCATACTCTTATCTCATTGGGATGGCAAGCTCTCCTCATGCACTTACTGCCGTTGTGAAGAAACCATCGTGCACCTTCTGTGTGGGTGCACCCATTTCAACGCGCAAAGGCAAGAACTCACTGCAGCTCTGGATAGACTAGACGATCGGCCTTTGTCGGAACAGAGGATTCTGGGTCATTGGCCGAGCCCATCCTCAGGCAAGAAGGCTTTGAAAGCTTTGCTGCACTTTTTTGCGGACAACTGGCCTCAGAGACAGACTTTGGTGTCTTATACTCTTTGATGTTGCCTTTCGTCTGTCGAAACTTTTTTTGTAATTTCTCTCTCTCTTCGCAACATTTCTTCCCCTCACCCCTTTCATTGTTTCTCTTCGCAACATTATTCCCCTCACCCCTTTCGCCAGCACAGGGTAGCCAGCCAGTCTAAAAACTGGCTAACCTCCCTGTCTTTCCGCTTAAACTTTCTTCCCCCTGTGTGCCTTGTATAAAATTGCCGTTCGTGAAATAGTCTATATTATCACAAGACAATATCGTAGATCCTATTCATTGCGGAATTGATTATGGGAAGCTGTCAGCAAGTATCTGCATAAACAGGATTTTTGCGCTTCAGTCGTACCTTTCGAAGTAGGACGACATCTTTGTTTAAGTTTCGCAGTGTGCTTATTGTGAGTTTACCAGGCATGTCCAACACACTCCTGCGTAAGGTCTCTTATGACTTAACGTACAGACAGAATAACGTTGCGAGACTCCCGTCAATTTTTAGATAACGTAGCGTGAAAATTGAATTCACGGGCACATTTCTGTGGGGACGTGCAAAGCTTGATAGTCTAATGTGCCGAGTCGTACTTTCTTAGTTTCAATTACTACAATGCAACATTGTAAATAGCCTCCACTGCAACTACAAGCGAAATTAGTCAAGCACAATCTCAAAAACCTGTTTTAGAAGAACAGAAAAACAAAGGAAGGTGATTGCATCACACAGACATTCTTCGCTTAGAAAGACTCACTAAACGAGGAAACATTTTCAAAGCGTAATGGTAGTGTAGGGATCACACATTGCACATGACTATAGTTGAACATTCGAAAGCATGGAGTAAGACATACATGACCCACGCTTCTTTTGTGCCGGTGCTGATATTTGGGACAGAACTGTGTCTCGTATTGGCACCACAGAATAGCGCACTTATTCAAGTATAAGACGTTCTTTGAACATTTAAAATTTTGAGCAAATAATTGTCTTTCATGATGATTGAAACTTTGATAGATTATTGCAGCTAATATAGGCGTGTTAAAAAATATCACAGCTGCTCCCCGCCGTGACCCTCGTGCTATTGCAATGAGGCAATGAAGGTCAAGGCTGCAATCGGCTTGTTTATGAAATAAATGCCGCAACATAGTTTTTTTCATGATAAAAAATATCTGCATGAAAAAACCCTGCCATTTAAGAAGTGGTGGTGTGAACGTTGTGTATACAATCTTGAATGATGTATAAACAAACCAGCGCAAGCCAAACCTTTAATAGAGAGTGGTGCTTCTCGTTCAATAAGGAACGTGTGCTAAATACGAAATAAGATTTCGTGTATGAGACATTAGGGTGATCTAGCGAACTTTTACGAATATTTTCCGTGAAATAATTCATCGTCTCTGACCGTATACCGAATCAGGAAAGGGCATGCAGTTGAAAACGCTACGCTTCATGTGACCTTGTCATTAGTAACATCACTGTTCTTTCATATTGAAGCCAATAAATGAACGTGGTGTCATGAAGGTAATTGTGCTTTCACATTAAAATCGCGTGACGCGTAGCGAGGCTTTCTACAAGAACAAAACCTGTGAATACAAAACATTCATGAATATATTCAATTTCAGGTACGTCCAAATCAGGTGCACCATTTTTTTCGTTTCATGAAACATGACAGCGAACAATTTTCTTACATTGGGTTCCTCGATAGGTGTACTGAACGAAAGGAGTGCCTAATAACCGCTATGTGTAGCTGAACTGTATACTCATGCCGCGCACATAATTCACCAAGAGTTTGGGTTGATATGTATTGTATCACGAATAAGTTAGAGGGCTGCCATTATTCAACGACCCTTTGAGCGTACTATTGTTTAAGAAAACAAAATTTTCGCGTGGCTGTTCTAAATCACTTTCTTCTTGCTTCCAGAGTTGGTATTTTTGATTGCATATCTCTCAGTAATAACGTACGAACCGAGTGCCTTTAGTGACTCACATGGCTCTTAGTAAGCACGCTATGGGTCCTCATAATGCAGCACCCATTGAGTTGGCAAAGTGGCACTGGAAAACTGCTTTAAGGGCAAATAACTGCCTAACCAATCACCTCGCGACGGTAACAAAAAGGTGACACATGCATAGTAGTCAAAATGCAATAAACCTTCGAAAATGAGAAGCGTGCAAAATGCATAGAAGTACTTATACAAGTTTCACGTGAAAATTTACACTAATTCTAGAGATATTGAAGACTTTAATGTTTAGCTCATCTATGCTAATTTACGCCACAAACTCTATTGACATACAGTTGATAATTAGTGGAGTGTTCGCGGCAACATCGTATTTACTTTTCCCCATGAGAAGAAACGTAGTTCTTTGGAACTCTAATTAGATCATCGCATCTTGTGAGACGAATTCCTGATATACCTTCAAATTACGTAATCTTCTACAGTGATCTGATATTTGGCGACATCTCTGTCACAAAAAAGCAAGAATGCTTCTATATGCAAATCTGGTAATGCGAGCGTTTTGCTAATTCCTAGACCTATTTCTCTAACGCCAAAATGTGGCATGTTATGGGAGGATATGCTCTATATACACATAGCCAAGTTTCTTGATTTCAACAGCTTCTTGTCAGCCGCTCAATATAGTTTAGGGAAAGGTCTCATTTTCGACGGGTGTGAAAATGCTGTAGGCCCGTGTGCTGAGATTTGGGTGCATGAACCCCCGGTGAACGGAATTTCAAGAGCCCTCCACCATGGCGTTTCTCATTATCATATGGTGAATTTGGGACGTTAAACTCCGCATATCTCTGAATCATCAAGGTAAGGTCTCCGCACAGTCTTTCCACTCATTGAATGTGCTCATGATGTCAGCTACTCAGTATTTTCTTAATACGAATTCAACGCGTTAACTGTTTATTTCTCTAAAGCGTTTGATACAGTAGTACACAACCAACTTTTGCATAAATGTCAAATTATTTTAAAAATTGACATAGCCATTGTAAACAGGTTCAGTAGCTTTCTCTTCGAACGGAGGCTCATAATAACGTCGTTAAAATAGCCCAGCACATTTTTCTAATAGAGAGAATATGTCATGAAAATAAATTAAATATATCGTTCCAACCTAATTAGAATAAATTTAACTCTGATCGCTCAAAAATTCAACTTGTTAGTTTAATAAATACATACCCCACTTGGTAAGCTGGACAACATAACTGACTACACGACTCAAGCGTTTTCTTGCTGAACCAGGCATGACCCAGTTACAGTATGCCCTAAAACCTCAGGTTACTTCAGGAGAAGGATTAGTTTTTACATCACGTGGGTGAAAAAACGCCGGCGTCGATTCAGCTGAGGGTACGCTATATTCGAGCTGTACGCTTCGATCGACTGTGCAAAATCTCGTGCTGATACAGGATCCAGTTTAAATTTTGAATGCTGAGTTTGTTTGGCCTTTTCTGATGCAATATTTACGTGCCCCGTAGATGACACACAAGTGAAGCAGAAGCAGAACTCGTGTCGTCGTGTGCTATATAGCCTGTTCCACGATGTCTCCGTAGGGGGTTTTCGGCCATAACCACAGTAAACTGCAGGTGTGGATAAGAAAGGAACGGGGGGCGGGGAGGGATTCATGAAATAGTACTAGCCTCAATCACGTAAGCGAAGTTTGCCGCTTTGTGACCAGTGGCTCACTGTTTCCTAAAACGTCTCTGGAAGTTGATCCGGGGGATTGTTAAGAGTGTTACCTATGATCAGAGTGCTGATGTCCCGAGAGAACTTCTCAGTTGGCCTACTATAAGAGCTAGGATGTGCTTAATGTGCCAATCGCAGTTTACAGCCCTAAAAGGGCATTTTGTATTCCCAGAATAAAATATTTTAATCTGGTAAATGTGCAAGAGCGCGGCTCTTACCCAGGAGGGGCCTCGAACACAAAATAAAATGTTATCATCAGTGCATCTGTGCAACAGAAATGAAGCATTTAAAGCATAGTAGAGCAACACGCATACTAGAGATAAGATCTTAAAAATGTCCTCAGAGCAGCATGCAGCATGCGGCCGTTTCGCTTGTGGTGCGTGACTTCACAAGAAATAAAATCCTAATGACTCAATAATTGTGCCTGCAATATTTAACGTCCTTTCACGAAGGATAATGCTTTTTTTAGGATAAGGCAGGAAGGTCTGTCTTTTTATGTCTTTTTACAACTGTCTTTTTATGACGTAGCCTATGCACTTACCGTGTGCAGAAAGTTAGCCATGACACAAAATCTGAATTTCAGAATCAGCATCCAGATTTCAGATTTATGGCGTTCTTGAAGCCAGTGTGACAGATGTGAGAAAGACAGCAAGGAAAAAAATTTTTAAAAAGGCCAAAAAGTAACAACAATAATAAACACGCACCAAATTACGGAAACGCCATAGTCGTTGAGAGAGGCCCGTGGACCAAAAACGGTTATTAGTGCCATCGTCACTTCCTGGTTGAAAACCATAACGTTAGAGCAATCCAGAAGTAAGTGTTCAGAAAGCGGCTTGTCGTCGTAGCGCGATAACTTTGCTGAGAGCTGCTGACTCTATGGACTTTTGTGCGGTCAACGACACAAGGCGTGTGCAAAGATTTATTCACATGCCACAATGATCAGAAGCAGCACTGTCAGCCATTGCGATACGTTACCTAAAGATGTACGTAAATGATACTATAGGCCACAGGAGACTCAAAGGTATTCTTTCAGAACGGGACAATACGAAAAGAGCTTGAAGTGAAAGAGCCCGATGGTGAAGGTTGGTATGCAGGTAACCAGGTGTATTCCAGATTAAATTCCTTGGATTACGTGCGAGCGAAAAATCTTGGACGCTGCATCGGTCCTTGAGCGCGGAAATTCTTCTTGCACGCCCCTGGCATAAACGTTTATTGCAGAATAATTGTCACGTGGGTTGTCATCGATGCCGTAGTGGCCTAGAAGGCCCTGAATATGGTGTCATGCGTTTTGTTTCTTTTAATTTCTGATAGTTTTTTTTCTTTATTTACAGTGCCAGTTGATCTTCAACAGCACGACGTAAAGCTGGTGGCAGACACTGCAGGGTTGCCTTCAAGTCTGTGAATGAGCGTCATTTTCGTGGCGAAGCTTGTTCAATCAATCAAAGGGAACTGCGAAGTGCCTCAAGTTTCAAAGTAGTCGACGCATTCCTATAAGACGTTTTTAACTCACATGTTTCAGCCTTTTCTGAAAAAACTACAGCTCCTGCAGATTGTTTACATTTGTCGGCCCATTCGTGCAAATTTTTGGTGGGGTCTGCGTAATCCTTGTCATTCCTTGTGAAGCATCAGCAGATACAGCTGCTTTAAAGCTGGCGTTGAGAGCTCCGCCTTCAGTTGCTCGCACTTTCAAACAACAAGTGCACCAAATAGTACGGACAGGATTTTCCCATGAGATGTTTAGGCGGGTCGAAGGCACCCTCGGTGAGTCGATATTGTCTTGCATCGGGGTGCATCGGGTCGGTCTTATGGAACTAGGCTAGGTGAAGGGATGGTAGTGAGCACGGTGTCTGAAGTGTGTTCAAAGCACCTCAAAAGTTCTAAGCACCTCAAAAGTTCTGTAAAGTGTGTTCTAAGCATCTCAAAGATCTGGGCCCGAATTCACAAAGCTTTCTCTTTGGCTACGCATTTTCTTAGCCAAAGATTCTCTTATCTGGAGGGATTACTATAGCGCGGGTATGAATTTAACTTATTCAGCACTTAAGAGGGCAAGGAGGACAGACGATAGCCGATGAAACGACAAGGAAAGAAAGAAGTGTATGCCGATAATATCAAGGTAGCACGCAAAGCGTCTAACATCGAGAGTATACGATGATAGCCAATGATTTGCTGCATCTAAGTTTCAGTTCCGCGAGCGTCTGCTACAGCGCTCACGGGATGCCGCGTACGTTGTAATAGACGTTTTGGTGGGCTGTGCAAAGCCAAGCACTCGCCTTTAATCAACGACTGTAGCTAAAAAAAATAATTGCTTGATGGCCTTAAGCCACCGAGCAATCCATGCACTATCTCACCAAGTACAAGTAAACAACACTCCAGGTGCACCACATAAATGAAACCACACATAAACCGATGCATGCAATGTTTGAAAATGTGCCTTGAATATCTTCCCTTATTTAAAGCGACCACTTACCTTACATTTCATTGAAGCTGCGCTGCTACTTAACTAATTCGGTGCAATCTAGCACGGTATAGTGGTGAACGTAAGGGTGTTTTGTACCTATAGTCAAAGGTAGTCTTTGTTACAATATTCTTATTACAAGACACATCAGCGACTTTGGTGCCTGCAGACGAATTGTCCTAAAATAGATAACAGCAGTAATCAAATGAAACTGTGAGCTCAATTTCGCTGGTTCCATGCACCGCAGCATTTTATAAAGCCGGAATGCGAGAACGTGCATACGCTTACGCTTAGGTATATGTCTACGTAAAATGAGGGAGACTCGTCGGGAGGTGTCTCAGTGCTAATGCTTTTCACAAAACACGGTGCAAATATTTCGTCCAGCGTTGTTTGAGTGCGCAAACAAAGCAAGGGAAGTGTATACGAGTCTTGAGGTCGAGAGACGTTATCACACGTGCGAAAAGGATGAAGAGAGAGAGAGAGAGAGACTCTCGTTTCGGCTTCGCGAAAGCTTGAAATTGATAGATAATACAGACAATTCTCTGGCCCAGCAGACGTCAGGGAAAGTCTCCGCAAAGCAGCGTCAGATGCTCGGAGAGCATAAAAAAGAGGAGTACGCGTTATATGGGAGTGACAGCCACTCAGAAAGCGAGATGAAGTGTGACTGTCCTTAGATGTGAGAATCATTGCTAATTAGGAGAGTTGAGTTAATGAGCCAAATCTTTCCTAAATAACGATAATGGAAGCAAACTGAGCATTCATCTAGTGAAAGTGACACTAGTGACAGTGAACTCATAATAGTTGATTAGCGTTGTCACAGGCTGTTATATATTTTCATTTCCTTATTTATATTTGGCAAACTATGAGAAGGTAGCCTACGTTAGAGCCGGCTATCCCAACGTCATGACAGTAATGTGCAAGAATAAATAGCGCACGGTTATACAGTCACACGTGGTGGTTTCTATCTTCTAGTAACCTTGGGCAAACGCATTCTAACTATTTTTTCTATTTTTGACAAAGTTCCACCGGACGTTTTTGCATTTGGCTTCATTCGAAGGAATGACGATATATCAGCAATAGGGCAAATGCAAGCACTGCTGCAGTGGACGAGCGGTTACAGCGCTCAACTACAATCTACGAGGTGCTTGGTTCGATTCGCAGAATCACTGAGCCCTTTTTTTTCAAGAGGTTGCCTGGCCTGACATTATGCGTGGTGGCGGGTACTAACTTTTTGAGAAGTAGGCTTTCGCACTTGCTTCTTTCACTCCCCTTTTGACCCAAAAGCGCTGTACTGTGCTCCTTCAAAAATTAACCAATTCAGGGCTCATAATTTTTTCCTCCATTCTCTATTATCGCAAAAGTGTCCAGTGCTGAAATACCAATATTATACCTGGTATATTACTTTTCACGTGTCTGGATATTCCACCAGCAATTAGTGTTGACGGTGTTTTGAAGAAAATCTACACATGCAGTGAGCTAACTCTTTACAGCCAAGTTAACTGCCTTTGTAGGGACACGCTTTCGTGCTAATTTGGTGGGCATCATCACATGCAGCAAGACCAAAGAGCACGGACAGTTAGAGCTGACGCGAACAGAGTGATTAGTTTGTGTCTTCTCTCCCGCTATTTGTCATGCTGCACGCTTCAGTGTAATGTCGCTGTCAATGGTTAAAATGAACTATAGCAGTTAATCGAGTTCTGCTGAGAGGGTCCCCTATTGTCCAGAAGGAACAGAACAATGGCAATTTGATTTGTGTGATAAAGAGATACCCTGCTTTTGGTTACTAGAATAAATTTCTAAACTGAAGTTTATTTTTTATTAACAACCGTTGCAGTGCAGATGAAAGGTGCATGGACAAAATTCGTGTATTCAGCTTGACTAGGTTTGTGACCTTAATTGCAATTGCGAACCGGTATCACAGTATGCATAAATATCACACACATATACAACCACGGGTGATAGCTTGCTTATTCTGATTAAAATTTAAAGGTTGAAATCGACATATTCAACCAACGCAATGTGTACAAGATATGCCATGTAGAGTAGCTATGCTCTAAACTAATCTTCGCAGGTTCGTTCCATTTTACCCAATTTCTTGCCCATGACTGTAGGTTGGTAAATGAAACAACTTCTTCGAACACACATATTCTGTGTAAGGTTACATTTATTTTTATGCAGTACAAAATAAATTGAAGTATGTAATGGCTCAAAAGAGAAATATCTAGAAACAAATTCAGCCATATCATTACCAAACTTACTCACCAATGATAAATGGATTCTCATTTAAAAGATACATACATACATACATACATACATATACGCACACACACATATACATATGTACACCCGTACATACATACATACACACACTCAGGTGTAAATATTAAAATTAATGGCTATAAAACAACAATTCTAATAAACTCATTTGAATATACTACAGAAAGTAACTCACGAGAGAAATCCACCGGCACTGTTATGTCTGAACATGGTGTTTCTCGAACCATCTCGCAAAAGCTTGATGCATAGTTTTCCGCTGATGCCCAGTGACAAGCACTCTTTATAAAAAACACAAGAATAAAGCCCTTGAAAATGTCATGCTAAAGAAAAGGGCTGTGCATCAATATTTTGTACATGACTGCAATATCACTCTGTTTATTTACATAGCTTGGCTCATTCACAACCCACTAACAAAGCATGTTAGGACACTTGGACTGAAAGTTGGCACAGCGCGAGTAAATTGTAGACAATACATGAATAATACAATTATAAGCTACTAAGCTCCTTGGTGCAAGTAGTGTTTATATTGACAGCTATAGGTGCCATTTCTTTTCCCCAAAACACTTCTCAAAAGTAGAATCAACTTTATTTAGCTAAAAGTTTCTATTCTGGCGCGTCGTGGTGGCTCAACGGTGGAAGTGACTCTTTCGGCCAAGAAAACAAAGACCAATTATTTTTCTGGTTCGTGAATTCACCCCGTGCTAACATTGAGGCAGCTGGTAGGAGTGCTTTTGGAGAGGAGGAAACCACCACATTCCCACCAGTTGTGGCCTTGGGTAGCTACTTCACTTGGACAAAAATTATGAAAAACACTCCTCAAGAAGACTTCAAAGTTTGCACACCAACACAGTTCCCATTCAGCTGTCTATTAGTATGCTTGAAAAATATTGAGTTTACTGGTGGACAAAGACTGTACACTATGTGAGGTGATGCTCCAGTGCACTGCATGTATGTCTTGCTGCTGCCTCAACTGCGATGTTGCTCAGCACATATGTGTAAAATAACAACTAATACTATGCCACTGCAAAGTAATTATGTGTCATTTGCATGAAACAGGAACCACAATAAAAGAACATAACAACATTTGCCTTCACAAAGTTAAAAAATGTAAATAAATTTCCACAGAGTTTTCACAGTTCATCTGAGGATAGTAATATTCGTTGTAAACACATTCTTACTTCCACTAACAAACTATTTTAAGATGCCCGATTCAATATTAGAGTATACCAGTACTTTTGTAGGGGCTAAACAATTGTACAGGCACCTAGAAAAAACACAATTTAATGCATGCTATACCTACATATAAATAAAAATAAATACTTTTATTTCTAGTCTGAGTAGAGCTGCATAGATGATAAGTCACTTGCATTACATTATGAACAAACCTATCCGAGCAAAGTATACATTTAAAAAGTTACACTTACACAGTAAATAACGTAGACTGTTGAAGGACGGAAACGCAGTGGGATAATACCCAAGCACTAAAATCTACTGTTAAATATACTAGAAGTAGTGATGATCCTTTTTTTTCCAAATACAAATATTCCACATAGATTCACTTCCCAGAGCTTATACACTCATGGCATCATTGGTGCTATACAAATGAGTGTACACTGAAGGATTACATCGACTAAGTACATGATTACCGCATCCATGGCTTTACTTCTTGTACTACAAAGAATGCAAACACAGTTACCATTGGCGACCATGGATGCTGTGATTTCTGGCATGCAATGTTAGAGGCACGCAGGCACTTAACACACATGTTAAAAACTTCAGCTCAAAAATATTTGCCCACTAACACTACAGCAGCCTTTAAATTAGTGTCATAGTTTGGTATCTTCCATGCAAAATTTAAATAATTTCGAATGCAAGCAAAGGAACTGCTGAATAATGCACTGCTAAAAAGTTAAGAAATGCTGCTCCTGACATCACAATGCGCTCTTTCTGCTGTTGTAAACTTTGAGCAGGAGAACAGTCACTGGCAGTCCCTTTATACTTGTTGGTCTTCTGTGCTCTGTTCTTGATACACTGTACATGACCGCGGAGCACCGAACCCCTTGTTACTGCTGGAACTTAGAAAAATACAGATCATTGTTACAACCATGCTACATGCAAGAGTGTATAGTTGTCAATTATGTGCTCATATTTACAGATATTGTATTTTCAGAAGCCAATGACAAGCCTCAACACACACACACACAAACAGTGAAGGCTGAAAATATATTTAATATGATACAAGAGCAAAACCACAATGTTATAGATGAAGGCATGAAATTTCTGACAGGCATAAAAAGCCAATAAAGTTTCTTTTATTTCGACTTTACACTAGGTGCGAGAAGTAAACCACAAATAAGTTCACTAAGAAACACAAGTTAGACTGCATTACAACACAACAGCCAATGTTGATAACTTTAAGGCTGTATAACATAGCCAGCTCACCATACCGCATATAGGAGCAAATGGGCAGTCTAGAAGACACAAAGAACTTGTGGATTACGAGTGTGCTTGTTACTGACATCTATTATTCTAAATGAAGAAAACCCTTTCAAAAATGCACTTCATCAGGGGAAATAATCATACGCAACAAACACAACGGGCTCCTACAGGTGCCATCAACACTCACCATTATTGTTGATACCAGTGTCTTGCCGGATGGATATGCTGTGTCCTGCACAGAACACCAAAGGAGCGCTCCATGACTTGGATTGCATGTGTGCTAGCTGCATCACTATGCTGCTGAAATAGCTAGCCACAGACAGAGAAATGAGAAGCCATGGCTTTGAAACACACTGAACGTCACCTTTAGAGATCAACAATGCATACTTAGGTCAGGTACAATTTGTAGAAAAATATATATCACTATGCAATCGTGATGAACATGTTCGGCTAAAACACAAGCAACAGCACTGAGAGAGAAAAAGCTACATTAGGTAAAAGATGCAGTTACTGGCCCTATGTCATCTGAGGCTTCTTCAATAGGTCTTTCTCCTTGCAAGTTGTGCACAGCCAGGCAATTTTCACCCACTTGCTATTTCCTTCCAGAGCACTTGATCCACAGAGGGAGTCACAAGCTCGAGAGCTCAATAAGGAATCAAAGTATTTGTGCTCGTTTCAAAGCACAAGCTTTTGAGTCTCAGATTATTTGCGTTTCATTCATAAGCTGCAGGCTTTCAGCTTTCAACATTCTCAATTATCTTGCAATTTAGTTCTATAAATGTTGAATAAGAAATATGTGTAAGAATATTACAGGTATCCACTGAAAGCAACCATGCTTGGGTTTTCAATTTGTGCACAGTAAGTGGTGCTCACGTAATCGTTTGTATTAAACAAAAACTAACCTTGCAGCCAGCCGTTAGGCAGTTTTTGTGCCCTCGAAACTCCCAAGCAGATCGCAGTCCTTTCAGATGAGGCTGCCATGCATGCTTCTACGCCACATCCGCTGAATGATAACAGGCCGAGCAGTGACATAGGCTTGCACAGTTAGGGAGAACGTGTCCTTCCTAATTTTGTACAGGTGCTCCAAGTAATGATGAGAATTGATGTGCCAGAATGTGCAACCGATGCATCACAGGACCTTAACAAACCAATCTCTGCGATCTGTGAAGAGCAAAAAACGAGATATTTAAAAACAATCATTAAAAGCACTCACTTCTAATACTTATTTGAGGAAGCTATGACTTCGTTAAAGTGACCAAAATCTGCTATAATCACTTTGAAATAAACTGAAACCTCATGTAAAATTTACGTACTGCAATATATATGTCCTACTGAAGTATAGTACTACCACAGTGGTAATCGTCTATAGAACTAATTTTCCAAAATAACATAAATTTTTCAAGTGCAACCTGGCTCCTGAAAAATAAATTCACATTAACTTTCCAACTATCAAACGTGGTCAATCGACAGGCCCAACCTCATAATCAAACAAGAGCTCTCTTGTATCAAATCACAAAAACTTTTTATGTATTTGTTCCATAATATATGTATGTATATAACAGTAGTAGTTAATTTTTCATGCTTCAACTTACCATAGAGAAACATTACTTCTGATGGGCCTAAAACTTGCACACGTTATAGAACTGCGTGAATTATAGTACCGGTGAAATTTAGTTCTGCAAGGTAACTCACCGATGGCAGCATTTAGTAGCCGTCGGTGTCATAAGGAACCAAGTACGGCCAACAGGAAAAGGGCATCTGCAGACTGGAAGCTGCCAATGACAGCAATGAAGGGCTGGCCAGGCGTGCACGTCCGTTGATAAAGTGTAAGAACTGGCCATGACCGGCTGTTGTCAAGGCTCTAGTGCCGTGCAAAACGATGGCGAGACGAACTCGGAAACCTGTAGTTAGGCGATATTGGCCTACAACTTGATCCAAAGCAAGTCAACCGGTGAAATCTTTGCTTTTTTGGGGGGCTGGAGGGAAGCTTGACGTTCACCGGCTCTCGCTGCCACATAGAACTCTCAATTTGTTACCGAAGAACAGTCTAGGCGCGCTTCCAAAGTAACACGATCCACAACAGAATGTAGCATCTCGCAGTTTTGGTTGATCACATCACAGCGCTAGGACTATGGTTATCACAAAAAGGAGAAGTGACGACTTAACAAACAAAAGCGCCAAGCTGCCCCACCACGACTTCGCAGGGCAAGACAGGTTATCAACGCTGTCTTTCAATTTTCGGTCACACGAGCACAG
>WOVY01004183.1:0-237500 GCA_013436015.1 Rhipicephalus annulatus
TAGCCGTTGTTAGGACCGGCGCCAGGTCTGACAATGGATCGGCGTTCCTTTTGATGTTCCTTTTGAGTCGCCAAACGGTGGGCGGCCGGTGTCCGCCATGTATTGTTCCCACCTGGCCGGAGGTCGGCGTCCTGCCGCCGCGGCGCCGTGAGCAGTTCGGGAGACCACCGGTGCAGCTTCTTCTTTGGAAGATGACGGCGGCGGCGGGCGGCCGGGAATCGTCCCGCTAATTGAACGAGTCGTTCGGCACCCTTTGAAGCTTGTTTACGGCGGCCCTTTCGATGGATGCAGTCATCAACTCCAGACCCCTCGCCCAGCGACACACCTTGACGGGGGGGGGAGCCGCGTTCGTGCCACATGGCCGTGCGGTGGACCACGCTTCAGTTTTGAACGTTCGCGTGGACCGTGCGTGCTCGTCACCCTCGCGGGTAATGTGTGGTCCGTGATTGGACTGCCATCTGTACGCGGTCCCCGATCTAGGGATCTGGGGAGGACAGACCCTTTATAATGAGCCCCCCACGGCTCATTCGGTGCTTTTTCGAGTGGAGAACTCGCCATGTACGAAGAACGCCACTATATATCTAAACTTTCTTATTGACCTCTCTCTAATGTAAATAAACGTCTGTTCTCTGTTTTCCCATATAAGCATTGCTTCTCGCTATAAGGGACGAGTCCGATGGGAGCCAGCTACCAACGACGAGACCCACAGGACCCAGACCACAACAACTGGATGGCAGCGTGGGATCGAGCTCATCGACCAGGAGGCAATGCTGAGACTGCTGTCTGGAGGACCTAGAGTCGGACAAAACTGCTGTCGTTGGCATCTCTGACAACACGGGAAGGAACGCGTCCGAATTCATGACTGCATAGGTGAGTGCACTGCTTTCTTTTGCTGAGATATCACCAGGCTTTGCGTGGGATTGTAAACAAAGCAGTGATTTGGTAACGGTTGACGGAAGTATTGATAGTACGTCAAAGTTTGCTGAGATATCACCGGCTTTGCGTGGGATTGTAAACAAAGCAGTGATTTGGTAAACGGTTGACGGAAGTATTGATAGTACGTCAAAGTTGTTTAGTTAAAGAGTTTAGGCAGCACCAAGGAACCGCCATGAATTTGAAGGGACTAAAAAAGCCAGAGTTGTTAGAGTTGGCCCGAGAGCTGGGCCAGGTAATTGCCGAGACGAAAAGAAAGCAGGAGATCATTGACGCCATCGAGAAGATCGGGGCAGATGACGATGAGCTGAGCGAATGCTTGGAGGCTATACGCAAAGGAAAGAGGAGCAGAGGGCTCCGTGAGGAAAAAGAGGAGCAGAGGCTCCGGGAGGAAAAGAGGAACAGAGACGTCGTGAGGAGAAAGAGGAAAGAGAACGTATCGATCGTATGGAAATGAAACGCCTAGAAATTGAACTAGCAAAGGCTCATCAATGAACGGAGCTAGCGCAGTGGCACGAGAAAGAGAGCGCCGAATGACAGATTGATGCCATCCTACGCGGTAGGAGGGGACATGGGTCTTTTTCTGGTGCACTTTGAGCGCACGTGCGAGAGGGGAAAATTTTGCTAAAAACACGTGGCCCCAGCGCTTGCTTACGCTGCTGCCGTGTGAAGTAGCTGACATTATAGCCCGTATGGGTAAGAAGACGCAGACGACTATGACAGAGTCAAAGCGAGTCTGCTCAAAAAGTACAGACTGTCAGCGGAGGCGTTCAGGCGAAAATTTCGTGAGATCGAGAAAGCCAAAGACGAGTCATACCCAGAGTTTGCGTACACCTTAAAGGTAAATCTGGAGGAATGGCTTAGAGAGGAGGGTGCGCTTGGCGACGCGGAAAAGACTCTGCAGTGTTTGCGTTGGAACAATTCTTTCGGCGTCTACCTGAAAACATTAGGTACTGGGTTCAGGATAGACAAGGAGTAGATACTATCACGAGAGCGGCAGAGCTCGCAGAGGAGTACGTAAATCGCCGTGCCCTCGAAGGCAAGGATGTCCCTAGGAGGGAGATTAGTAAATATCGGCCGACAAGCCTCCGCGATGGACAAAGTCGGGTCGGTATATGCCGAAGGAGGGTTTAGACTCCAAAGGAAGCGGTGATGAGAAAAACAAGAGAAAGGAAGAAGCACCCGAGAAAGGAAGGGCGGAAGGGCAACAGAAAAAGGCGTTCGAGGCCAAGAAGCCGATAGTTTGCTATAACTGCCAACAGACGGGGCATATTTCTTTTGGGTTGTAAGAACCCGAAAGTTGTGTTAATGTCACTCTGTAGTAATGACGAAAACATGAAATTGCTAGAACCATACATCCGAGACCTAGTCGTGAATGGCCAACCGTGCCGCGTGCTCCGCGATTCGGCCGCCACTATGGATGTAGTGCACCCGTCCTATGTCGAGGAGAGTCAGTTTACAGGAGAATGCGCGTGGATAAGACAAGCAGTAGAGACAAACAGTGCCTGTCTCCCAGTAGCAAGAGTCCGCATCGAAGGCCCTTTCGGTGTTCTAGACACTGAAGCTGCCGTTTCGGCACATCTCCCAGTGCAATACCCGTATTTGTTCTCAAATAAATCAGAGTACTTGCTGCGACAAAAAGGAATTGGGTTCAGTGAGGGTATCGTACAGGCCTTAACTCGATCCAAAGCAAGGGAGCTCGCCGCTCAGACAGTTTGTAAAGATCCGGTGGCAGACGAAACAGCTTCAGCGGCAGAGCCTTCTTTACCTGGCACGAAACTGGACCGCCCCTATAATGGAGCCTCAAAACACAATATCTAAAGAAAGATGTAAGAAACCGGATGAATCCGAGGCATCTCGAGAAGTAGAATGCACTATAAAGCTGTTAAATGTAAGTCCTACAGAACTGATAGTGGAACAGGAAAATGACTCCACTCTCCGTAACTTAACGCCAGACGCGAAGGAAGGGGTGGCTAAGCAAAACATTCAGTTCACCAAGAAGGGGGGCGTCTTGTACAGAAAGTACACAAGTCGAAAAGGAGTTCGGTTTAATCAGCTAGTCGTACCGTATCCTTTCCGCGAGGAGCTGCTGCACCTGGTCCACGGAGGTTTGTGGTCAGGGCATCTCGGCATCAAAAAAACAAAAGAATGTTTGTTACGGGAGTTTTACTGGCCCGGCTGCTTTCGGGAGGTGGAGGCATTTGTAAGAAGCTGCGACACGTGCCAACGCGTTGGCAAGCCAGGGGATAAGGCTAAAGCACCTATGAAGCTGGTCCCCATTATCACAGAACCGTTTCGCAGGCTAGTTATAGACACAGTGGGTCCACTTCCTGTAACGCAGTCCGGGTACCGGCACATACTCACAGTGCTCTGCCCGGCCACGAAATTCCCGGAAGCAGTACCGTTAAAGGAGCTCAGCTCGGAGGAGGTAGTTAAAGCGCTTTTATCTATCTTTGCACGTGTAGGCTTCCCCGCAGAAATTCAGTCCGACCAGGGATCTGTTTTTACAAGTGCACTAACCTCGACATTTCTAGAAAAGTGTGGCGTTAAAATCATCCACAGTTCAGTGTACCACCCTCAGTCAAATGCTGTAGAAAAGGTACATTCAGTCATGAAACGGCTGCTACGCGCCCTTTGTTATGAGCAAAAAGAGGATTGGGAGGCTTGCTTGCCCGCAGCTATGTTCGCGCTTCGGATCGCTCCTCACGAATCAACAGGGTTTTCGCCTGCGGAGCTTGTTTACGGACGTGCTCTTCGCTCCCCACTTCGCATTGTTCGAGAATCTTGGGAGGGCCGGGCGGACGACCCTTCGGTAGTAGCATACGTGCTTGAGCTGTTAGACCGACTTCACGCAGCTCAAGAACTAGCGGAGCAGGAAATGCGCAGAGCTCAAAACAACGCTAAGCGCTATTATGACAAGACAGCCCGGACGCGAAGCTTTCGAGTAGGGGAAAAAGTGATGATACTGAAACCCTCACTGAAGAATAAACTTCAGGTCCAGTGGGAGGGACCTGTTGAGGTAGTTCAGAAATTGTCAGACACAATTACTTGGTTACTGGACTGGGAAGGCGTAAAACGCAACAGGTGTACCACACTAATCTGCTCAAACCGTACCAGCAGAGGCATGCCGTTGTAAACATGTCGCTCAATCAACCGGAAGAAATGCCTATTGATTTCCCGGAGTTAACAACAGAAAACAAAGACATTGGCGAGACTATTAGTAACCTGGTAGAGCAGGCGGAGTTGGAGCCAGATCAGAAAGCGGAACTGAAGGAACTATTGTTTGACTTTAAAGAAACATTTTCAGACACACCTGGCAGAACCAAAGCCCTAGTTCATGATATTGAGCTGACATCTTCGGAACCAATTCGTTCTAAAGCTTACCGCGTTTCCCCGAGGCAACGGGAAATAATGGCCGCGGAGATAAACCGAATGCTCGAGCTAGGAGTGATCGAGCCAGGAGAGAGTGATTACACCTCGCCTCTGATCTTGGTTGAGGTCCCAGGGAAAGAGCCGCGACCGTGTATTGACTATCGGAGGCTCAACTCGATTACAAAGGACCAAACTTATCCAATTCCGCATATTGAGGAAAGGCTTGAGCAAGTCAGCAGTGCCAATTTCATCTCGACTTTGGATTTAGTCAGGGGATACTGGCAGGTGCCTCTAACTGAAAGGGCTAGTAGGCTTGCGGCGTTTATTTCCCCGATGGGAACATTTCGGCCGAAGGTCCTTAGTTTTGGATTAAAGAATGCCCCTTATTGCTTTTCTGGCCTAATGGACAAAGTGTTACAGGGTATGGAGGACTTTGCCCTCCCGTACCTAGATGATATTGCTATTTTTTCTTCTTCCTGGATAGACCACATGAAACACTTGCGAGCTGTGCTATGTCGTCTGCGTGAGGCCGGCTTAACAGTGAAGGTTGCGAAATGCCAATTGGGGCGCGCTGAGGTAGCTTATCTAGGGCATGTAATAGGCCAAGGCTACCGCCGGCCGTCAGAAGTAAAGCTGGCCGCAATAGACAACTTTCCCCAACCACGAACCAAGAAAGACATTCGGTCGTTTCTTGGATTGGCCGGTTATTATCAAAGGTATATCCCGCGTTACTCTGACATTGCAAGTTCCTTGACAGACGCTCTTAGAAAGACTGAACCCCAGACCGTAAAATGGGATGGGGCCAAGGAACATGCATTTTCTACGCTAAAGAAGGCACTAAAAAGTCAGCCAGTGTTGAGCGCGCCTGACTACTCTAAGCCGTTCATTCTTCAGTGTGACGCCAGCGACCGGGGTATGGGTGTCGTGCTTTGTCAGAGGGGAGAGAACGACCAGGAACACCCTGTACTGTATGCCAGTAGAAAGCTTTCTGTTCGTGAGGAAGCATACAGTGCCTCAGAAAAGGAATGTGCCTGCGTTGTTTGGGCTGTGCAGAAGCTAGCTTGCTAACATCGCCGGTTCTAGGTTCACAATAGAGACTGACCACTGTCCCCTCACATGGCTACAGTCCATATCATCGAAAAACGGCCGTCTTTTGCGCTGGAGCTTAGCTCTTCAACAATACACCTTTGATATCCATTACAAGAAGGGTAAACTCAACAGCAACGCAGATGGTCTGAGTCGTTGTCCCTAGTACCCCCGAGGGCTTCAAAACGATTTTCTGCTTTCTATCCTCGATTTGAGGCCCACTAGTTTTCTGTATTTATCCAAACATGTGTCAAGTGTTTTGTTTAATGTCTTCAAAAGTGGCTGATGTGGTGTTGCGACTCGGCGGGGGCCACAGGAATAAAGTTGAGGTAGAAGGAAATGACTTCCACAGGTGAATCTAAGTCTGGTGATTCTGAGTAGGGAATTGCCGTGTGCTTGCTCGTGTGTGGGTGTGCTTTCGGCGCAGTTTCCGCAGTTCCTCATTGGTGGTGGGCGGAAGATATGGTGGAGAGGGGTCACCTCATCCCTGCGAGCAACGCCCTCTTGGTCAATGATCATCGGATCCAGTGTTCGGGACAAAAATAATAGAGGAAGAGCCGACAAGCTGCAATACAGATCCCGCTGCACAGTACCTGCTGGCCACTGCACCTCGGGATCTTCTTTCCCCGGCGGAGAGGCTGTTAGGACCGGCGCCAGGTCTGACAATGGATCGGCGTTCCTTTTGATGTTCCTTTTGAGTCGCCAAACGGGTGGGCGGGCCGGTGTCCGCCATGTATTGTTCCCACCTGGCCGGAGGGTGCGGCGTCCTGCCGCCGCGGCGCCGTGAGCAGTTCGGGAGACCACCGGTGCAGCTTCTTCTTTGGAAGATGACGGCGGCGGCGGCGGCCGGGAATCGTCCCGCTAATTGAACGAGTCGTTCGGCACCCTTTGAAGCTTGTTTACGGCGGCCCTTTCGATGGATGCAGTCATCAACTCCAGACCCCTCGCCCAGCGACACACCTTGACGGGGGGGGAGCCGCGTTCGTGCCACATGGCCGTGCGGTGACCACGCTTCAGTTTTGAACGTTCGCGTGGACCGTGCGTGCTCGTCACCCTCGCGGGTAATGTGTGGTCCGTGATTGGACGGTGCCATCTGTACGCGGTCCCCGATCTAGGGATCTGGGGAGGACAGACCCTTTATAATGAGCCCCCACGGCTCATTCGGTGCTTTTTCGAGTGGAGAACTCGCCATGTACGAAGAACGCCACTATATATCTAAACTTTCTTATTGACCTCTCTCTAATGTAAATAAACGTCTGTTCTCTGTTTTCCCATATAAGCATTGCTTCTCGCTATAAGGGACGAGTCCGATGGGAGCCAGCTACCAACGACGAGACCCACAGGACCCAGACCACAACACCGTCCGCGTCCACGACAAATCCGGATTCGGTCCGTCGTCTGAATGCACCATTAACGTACACACAAATCTGAGTACACGGGCCTACAACATTTCCGCCTCCATCGGAAATGCAGCCGCCGCAGCCGGGATTCGATCCCGCGACCTGCGGGTCAGCAGCCGAGTTCCTTAGCCACTAGACCACCGCGGCGGGGCAGGCCTCGAGAGCAGTATGAGCATAAATGTTATCAGTCGCAATCTTTATCACGAAGTGGATACCTGTCAAACGAAACGCCGTTTGAGGCACTCCGCGATAGGTTAGATCCTGCTATGAAAATAGAAATGCCACTGACATACTGAGTATCCGCGTTTAGTGTGAAAACTGCGAACAAAAATGACGCAGCAGTAGCAGATTTCAACACCAGTGAATAACGAGAATAGCTACTTCCGGATTAGCACTGTGGTCGATGGGAGATGGCACACCGATAGGTAGCGCTGACAGGCAGTTTGGCATAAAACCCCTATACTTCGTGAAAGTACCGCCACCTGCTCTCCCCCTCGACGTCTTCTCTCTGGCTCGTTGCTTTTTTTCTTTCGCTTGCAACAGTGGCGCCTCCTGTAAAACGCGCCTGGAGATTGCTCGGGCGGTGAAAGGAGGAAGCGCCGCAGATCGAAAGAAAGCTGTACTTTTCCTTCGTAAAAGTACCGCGATCTGCTCCTCCCTCGCCGCCTCCTCTCCAGCGCGTCGCTCTTATTGCAATAGCAGTTATATGGACACTCTCGGCTGCGTTTTGCAGCTGTCATCGATGTCATGCACCGTATATGTATACATATCTATATATATGAAAACGCGAGATAGCAAAAATCCAGAAAAAAAGCCCTCCAGCTCGCGGAATTGAACGTGGGACCTCTGCGTCGTGAAAGCGAGGCGTCGACCACTGAGCCTCCCCGGAGAACGTTTTTCACCGTCCAAACAGCAAGCTATTTATATCCACCACTTACCGCTGCTGTGTTTTCGGCATTACCAGAAAGATGGCGCCATGAGCGCACGTCGTCACATTGCGCAGCGGCGCCTGCTCTAATCTCCTACGCGTACTTTGCCCGGCTTAGAGAAGGTGAGCTACGCTTACTCGCGCTCCCTTATCTCGCGGTAGGGAAAAGGGGAGGATTGTACATCTTGGCTGGCCTCGCGCATTACGTGGAACGATTCTGCTGTAGTTACCGGGCGCACAAAGGTCACTGCAATCATTGCAGTCTCCATTCGCGAAAAGCGCACGCTTTTCATTCTCGGCGAAGTAACAAACGAGAGGCTTATTCACGTGCATTCGTACCTGTGAGTACGTTTCGTGCGTAATTTGAGCGCGAGACACGCGGGGCACGTTTCGATCTGCTTTCCATTCTGCCCGGGACCTTTCAAATTGTTGCTATCGCGGTCATCGCTTCGCCATTGCGGCAAAGCTGTGACTTTTTTTTTCTTCCGCTTGCGACAGTGTCGCCTTCTGTAACGCGCCACTAGCTTGCTCCGGCAGGAAGAGGAGGAAGCGGCGCAGATCAAAAGAATGCCGTACTTTTTCGAAAGTATAGTGGCTTTAGTTCAGCACGTGCTCGCATGGTCCGCAAACTGTTCTGGTTGACTATACAGTACTCGTGGATTGAAGCGGGGCAATCCAGTACTAAGTATACCGCGCATACTGTCATTTCCACCGTCTTCAGTTGGGGTCGCATTTGCGTAATTTAGAATGCAACGCTTATAGACCAGAGCGCGCGTTATCGCTAGAGTTTATCGATTTATCGCGGTTATTTCGAGGAATGGCATATACCAGTTGTAATAAAAAAAACAAAATTGATGTTTTTGAATGCGGGAGTAGTGAACAGGCTCGAATGCACATCTTTACAGCATGCATATGCGCCAGTCCTGCCGCAGGAAACGGGAACGTACATGCACGTACTGATATTTGACCATCTTTTTCCGGCAGCATATATACTTATGTACAGTCAGCCGCCATAGCTTGGGTACCACGTGAGTGATTGCCCTGTCCACGCAACCGAGCACTGCTGCGCCCCTTACTGTCGACCACAGCCTTTAGCCGGAAATGGGTCTTCCTGTTATTCACTGGCATATCACTAATACACGCAGCACATCGTTCATTACTTTCACGCCTAGCGCTTATCTGCAGTACCAATGTTGTCACATTTTTACTTTGATAGCAGAGTCTCAGCTCTCGCGTCGTGCCTCTATCGGCATGCCGTTGGGATATCTGTCAGCACAACTGTTGAACACATTGGCATCACAGATGCCGAAAAGCCCATCGTGTTACAAAAAAGAAAGGATAAAATTATATATATATATATATATATATATATATATATATATATATATATATATATATATATATATATATATATATATATATATATATGATAGCCACGCAATCGATCGATAAGTATTGAGCGCAACGCTGCTGTCAATCACCACTGGTGTAGCGGAAATGTCGCGAAAGGCTCTTGGCCACGTGCTTCTGAGGTCAGCAAACTTTGCCGTTGACTGGAAAGTCGGCCACAGAATATTTTAGAGCACGTGATCATGTGCGGAATATGTATACGGTGGCGCCTGTACAAATGTACGGAGCGACGCTTCACTGTGAGTGGTTTGAGCCGATTGTCGGCAAATAAGGCGCGTTGACTGCACGCGTAACCGTGATACATACGGGTTCTATTCCCACACGAATGAATTAACCGGCATCAGGTTTCTATTACGTGTTAGAAACACAATTAGACGATCAATAGGTGCCTGGCCTTCATTCATTCATGTGGCATGCGTGCGAGGAGAGGGGGGGGGGGGGCAGGTGGCGCAGAGCGAGCCCCGTAAATTGGCAATATAGGGGGTGTAAGGAAGGTGTCACGAAGCATTGACATAATATTGAGCATGCATTGACATAATATTGAGCATGCATTGACATAATATTAAGAGGATGGGGGGAGGGTGCTGCGACAAACCTTCGTCCTTCCTGGAAGGCAACCCTGTGCACGCTTATGCCTTTGGTAACCATCGTGTTTTCGCGCTGCGCTGTAGAAGTGCGTGGCTTGAGATCTCCTTTGCCGCTAACCGGCCTTTGCAGACTCTAGTTCATGCCTTGCGGTATCGCCAGGCTTTCGAAATCACGAACAACTCGCGAGATGGCGTTGCTGAAATTCTCCATCACAGCTCGACATTTAGTACTTTCTTTCGTTATAGAATAACGCCAAATGTTAAGTTATGTGCTTGGACGTCTAAGTGGCAGCCGCCCTAGGATGTTTTTGGCGATGATTATACCTCGAGCCATATCGGTACGTGCATGCACTTTTAGGGATCACACAGGCCTCGGATGGCGAGGGGGAGGGGGAAGTGTTTGTGTTTAGAAGAAAGAAAAGAAAAGTGAGCCCCGCAACTGTCTGCATCAGGGTGCGAAACCTCAACAGTAGCTCACAAGGAATGGGGGTGAGGAGGGATTAAAAGAATAGGAAGAAGGGTGTAGAAAGAGAGAAAGAGAGATGCGCTGGTACAGAGAGCGAGGACATATCGAGGGGATAGGAGAGATAGGAAAGATGGAAACACGGTCACAGGAGTCCGAGGACGGGGCACCATTTGCGAGAGCTCTTGTCGACGTCAGGATATGGCGTAGAGCAAGTCAAATCGGTCAGAGCTACACTGTCGTCGGAAGTAGGCGCCAGGAGATGACGTAGGGCGTGCCCTGTCGGCCAGAGCTACGCTGACGCCGGAGATCGCGAGGGCACAACCGGTCGGCACGGAATCCAGCGAGCGAGACCCCCCTCTGATAGCGAAGTGCGTATGAATATTGTATAAACAAGTATTCAACCCTGTGCGTGGTAATGGAACAAAACAGGTGGTCCCCTGAGGACGTTCGCGCATATGCAAACACAATGTGGCCATAGCAGACAACGCAAGAAGCTACCCACACTACGGAACTGGGTCCACCCACCACTAGGTGCCCACTCTATTCGATCTTCAGACCAATAGCGAGCCGTTTAAATGACGGAATTCCATTCATATTAAGCAGGCCCGTGCTAATGTGTAAGCCCATGATTTCGTGCTCCCCTTACCTGGTTTATCTGCTCGCCATTTGCTGCGAAATTTGTTGTCAACATGTTTTACATTGATTTTCGGTCTGTGAGAGGCGGAAATGTTGTAGGCCCGTGTGCTCTGATTTGGGTGCACGTGAAAGAACCCCAGATGGTCGAAATTTCCGGAGCCCTCCACTACGGCGTCTCTCATAATCATGTGGTGGTTTTGGAACGTTAAACCCCACAAAACAATCAAATCAATCAATTTTCGGCCTGTGATGTATGCACATTCTAGGCTCTCTTGTGTTCTAAAGTGAACTCCATGAAACAGCTGAGAGCGATGATAACAAGTACTTCTAAGTGCGCGGCCTCGCTGTTTGTGGCGATGCGGTACATTTTTTTCGGGGGGGGGGGGATGTACAGTTTTGACTTGCCACGTACGACTCTCACCTGGGCAAGTGCTTACTTACTCTTATCGGCTCTAACAGTCACTTGAAAAAAAGGGCGAAGGGGAGGAGGCGAATCATAGTGCAGATCAGGGTGGCGCAAGTAAGGCGAACAATGTCAGACTATACATGAACGAAAAAATATGGAATTCGTTTTGCTTATGTGCAGTGAAGCCGTCTGAATCACACGTGTGGTATAGGCTTTCAGATCTTCCGAAGGGGTTCTGGTGGCAATTTTCCTGAGCTTGGAAGTGCACACTCGCAGAAGCCCACTGGTGATGACCTTAGTCGGTACTGGACGTTGACGCTCGCTGTGGGTAAGCTTGACGACTGGTTGCAGTCGCTGCAAGTAAATTGGGAGCGGTGACAGGGACAACATTTTGTTTTTTTATGTGCCTTTGATAAGACTCCTGCAGTTCACTTAGCACTGGCAGCACATTACCTGCGGTGAAGGGGCAGAGATTAAGGGACCCTGACCACAATCGTCGATGGCACGGCCAGCTATTCATGCGATGTTGCACATTCGAGGGAGGTCATTGAAAGGAGACAGAGAGAAAGTTTCTCTTTGACTCATTGCGACATTTTAATCAATTTCTTAAAATGCCATATTAGGTATATTGTTACAAGCTGCCACTCTAGCGTCGCCAGCGCGAAGTCGGCGACGGGAATGACAGCAGGTTGGTTCGTTCCGTACGCAAGCAGAGACAGTGAAGAGATCAGAGACGTGAGAAAACAAAACAAACTTTACTATAGTGATATGGCAGCACACAGGATCTAATACAACACTTCTATACAACTAACAAAATACAACGACACTTGATACAATTAAAGAAATATATAACAGAAACAATAAAATCAGCTTACGAGAGAGAACTATTACAAACTACACAAACTAACAAGAATAGAACGACGGAGGAGAAAGTTCGAAGATATAAACAGGTGAAGGCATACGTGTGATGACCGGCAGCGTTGCGTCCCCGACGATCGGAAGCGAGAAGTCGAAGAGAGTTCCGGCACGACTGCGATGTCGGCGGTGTTGCAACGCTGGTGGCTCCGGGAGGCTAGTGCTTGCAGGTGACTTCGAGCAGGTTGAGCTAACTCGAGGCGAAGTCCCGATGTCTACGATGCAGACGTTAATATCGCGTCACAACTAGACGAACGGCTAAGTTTAGGTGGCCAGCCGATACAGAGCCACGCTAAAAACTTCTAGAAGAGATGCTTGTTGATCTTTTTCTACACCATCTTGGTCAGCGACTTGTCTGCCTAGCAGGGCAAAATCCCACGCTTAAATCCCCCTCGTGTCTCCTCGCTCTCTTCCTTGAGGACAAGAGACCTCTACCTGGGTCCAATCATGCACGTTTAATTGATGGGAAACTCCGCCCCAAAAATATTTTGACCCCACCCCCTTTTTAATGGGGAGAGGGACCTCAACTAGCGAGAGTGACAACCTGTTGGGTTGTTGTCATACGGCTTGGCCGCCAGAGCGTTTCCCACGCTTTTTTCCGTGGGAACGGTCAACCACTTAGCTCTCAGCCGTGGCGTCTCGTAGTCTAATCCTTTTTCGGGGTATACCGTGGCCATCTACGACCTTGCAGACGCCGCCGCAGTTACAAAAGGATCAAACGTCGGCGGCGACGTTCTAAAGAGAGCACCCCATTTTGCACTTATCGGTTCCCTTTCATGTGCCGCCGTTTCTCCCGGTCAGTCGGGGAGTACGGCGCCCGTTAATTGCCGTGACGCGGTGTCGCCAAAAATAGCCGTCCGTGACATATATGTTTTGCTAAATATGAGATTTCGCATTAGGGCTTACTACTGCAGGGGCGCCTGCGCAAGTAGGCGTTTGGTGTGTAGCGACACCACGAACCCGAGCTAACGGGGGAGTTTCGACTCCCTCCCACGCCTAGCCGTGCGTGGCTTTGCCGTGTCCGAGGAAAAGGGGATCCTGGGGGTTGAGCCGACGCTGGGTGATTGGACCGTTAAGGCCCCCCGGCAGAGGCAACACACCCCTTTGGCCCCGGCTTCACGTAGACGGCACCCCTGAGCTGACCCACCCAGGGGAATCGGCAGTCGCCTTTTCCTATCTCTCTCTCCCTACATCTTCGTCTTTATCTCTTACTATTTACCTGTCCTGTCTTCTACTCTCTTCCGTTTACTTCCAAACTTCCTGGCGGCTAGGGTTAACCCTGTGCAAATAGCCTACCTTGGTCTAGGCGCATTGGGTTATAGTGGCGTTGTACGGCTGGCGTCTGCAGGTTTCAGCATTTGTAACCTTGTAGCGTCCCCTCGTTGGGCTCCGTGGTGGGTGGCCGCCAACGCTGCTGAACAACAATAAGGAAGACATCCATGGAGCATTCCCACTACTGTCTGATCGTACCGGCTTAAAGCCGGTACGCACCGATGATCTCACCAGAGAAGGATTGGCCACCCTGGTGCAGTATCTGGCCACCCCCTCCCGTAGGCATTCGTCAATTAACTCACGTCCCTCAGTCCCCACCAGCTGCGGAGCAACTGACCACGGCGGCGGTCAGATCTGCAAAGCAGCAGAGGGTGCTAGGAATCTCTGGATACGGACAGGCCACCATTGGAACTTGAACTTAGCAACGTTCAACGTTAGAACGTTATCTAGTGAGGGAAGTCTAGCTGTATTATTCGAGGAGCTAGAAGGCATTAAATGGGATATAATAGGGCTGAGTGAGGTTAGGAGGACAGATGAGGCCTATACAGTGCTACAGAATGGGCACGTCATTTGCTATCGGGGCTTGGCAGACAGAAGAGAACTGGGAGTAGGGTTCCTAATTCACAGAAACATAGCTGGCAACATAGAGGATTACTATAGCATTAATGAAAGGGTGGTAGGCATTGTAATTAAACTGAATAAAAGATACAAAATGAAGGTAGTACAGGCTTACGCGCCTACATCCAGCCATGATGACGCTTCAGTTGAAAGCTTCTATGAAGACGTGGAATCGGCAATGAGTAAGGTGAAAACACAGTATACTATAGTAATGGGCGACTTTAATGCAAAGGTAGGGAAGAAGCAGGCTGGAGACCAGGCAGTAGGAGATTATGGCATCGGCACTAGAAACGCCAGAGGAGAGCTACTAGTAGAATTCGCAGAACGCAATAATCTGCGTATTTTAAATACCTTCTACCGAAAACGAGAAAACCGCAAGTGGACATGGAGGAGCCCTAATGGCGTAAATAAGAACGAAATAGACTTTATAATGACTGCACACCCAGGAGTCGTGCAGGATGTGGAAGTGGTTGGCAAGGTAAGATGGCAGTGACCATAGAATGGTACGAGCTCGAATCCGCCTAGACTTGAAGAAGGAACGACAGAAACTGATACGCAAGAAGCAAATCAATGAGCTAGCACTGAGAGGCAAAGTACAGGAATTCAGAGTGTCACTGCAGAACAGGTACTCTGCTCTTAGCGAGGAAACCAACCTTAGCGTAGATACAATGAATGATAATCTGACGAGTATCATCACGGAGAGTGCAGTGGAAGTTGGAGGCAGGGTAGCTAGACAGGACACCGGCAAGCTTTCCCAGGAAACGAAGAACCTAATTAAGAAGCGTCAAATCATGAAAGTGTCAAGTACAACAGACAAAATAGAACTGGCAGAGCTTTCGAAGCTGATTAATAGACGTAAAGTATGCGATGTAAGAAGGTATAACATGGAGAGAATTGAGCACGCTCTGAAAAACGGAGGAAGCGTCAAAGCAGTGAAGAGGAAACTTGGGATAGGCAAAAGGCGGATGTATGCACTAAGGGACAAAGAAGGCAAATTAACTACCAATATGGATAGGATAGTTAAAATAGCGGAGGAGTTTTACAGAGATCTGTACAGTAGCCGAGACAACCACGACCTTAATACTATAAGAACTAGCAGTAACCCAGACGACACCCCACCGGTAATGATAGAAGAAGTCAGAAAAGCTTTGGAGAGCATGCACAGAGGCAAAGCTGCTGGTGAGGATCAAGTAACATCAGATCTTCTGAAAGATGGAGGACAGATTGTGTTAGAAAAACTAGCCACTCTATTTACGAGGTGTCTCCTGACGGGAAAAGTACCAGAGTCTTGGAAGAACGCTAACATCATCTTAATACATAAGAAAGGAGATGACAAGGACTTGAAGAATTACAGGCCGATCAGCATGCTCTCTGTAGTATACAAGCTATTTACAAAGGTAATTGCTAGCAGAGTAAAGAAAACATTAGAATTCAATCAACCAAAGGAACAAGCAGGATTTAGAACAGGCTACTCAACTATTGACCACATTCATACTATCAATCAGGTAATAGAGAAATGCTCAGAGTATAACCAACCACTATACATAGCCTTCATAGATTACGAGAAGGCGTTTGATTCAGTAGAAATATCAGCCGTCATGCAGACACTGCGGAATCAGGGCGTAGATGAAATATATATAAACATTCTGGAAGAAATCTACAGGGGATCAACTGCTACCATAGTGCTTCATAAAAAAAGCAACAGAATACCAATAAAGAAGGGTGTAAGGCAGGGGGACACAATCTCCCCAATGCTATTTACTGCGTGCTTACAGGACGTTTTCAGAAGCCTAGAATGGGAACAGTTAGGGATAAGAGTTAATGGAGAGTACCTCAGTAACCTGCGCTTCGCCGATGACATTGCATTGCTGAGTAACTCAGGGGACGAATTGCAACTCATGATTACGGAGTTAGACAAGGAGAGCAGAAAGGTGGGTCTTAAAATTAATCTGCAGAAACGAAAGTAATGTACAACAACCTCGGAAAGGAGCAGCGCTTTGCGATAGGTAATAGTGCACTTGAAGTTGTAAAAGACTGTCTATTTAGGGCAGGTAATAACCGCAGAGCCTAACCACGAGATTGAAGTAACTAGAAGAATAAGAATGGGGTGGAGCACATTCGGCAGGCACTCTCAATTTATGACAAGTAGATTGCCACTGTCCCTCAAGAGGAAGGTATATAACAGCTGTATCTTGCCGGTACTTAGCTACGGAGCAGAAACATGGAGACTCACAAAGAGGGTTCAACTTAAATTGAGGACGACGCAGCGAGCAATGGAAAGAAAAATGGTAGGTGTAACCTTAAGAGACAAGAAGAGAGCAGAGTGGATTAGGGGACAAACGGGAGTTAAGGATATCATAGCTGCAATAAAGAAGAGGAAATGGACATGGGCCGGGCATGTAGCACGTAGACAGGATAACCGCTGGTCATTAAGGGTCACCAACTGGATTCCCAGAGAAGGGAAGCGGGGTAGGGGGAGACAGAAGGTTAGGTGGGCAGATGAGATTAAGAAGTTTGCGGGTATAAATTGGCAACAGCAAGCACAGGACCGGGTTAACTGGCGGACATGGGAGAGGCCTTTGTCCTGCAGTGGACGTAGACAGGCTGATGATGATGATGATGATTAGGGCTTACATGTAATTACTTTAAGCAAGTTTAAGTCACCTCAAGATAGATTTCATTCAGCCATTTATAGAAGATAATAACGAAAACAACGCCCAGCTGTGATAAGAACAACGGCAGTGCAGGCCCTTACACCGGCTGCAACCACAACGTGTAGCTGGTTGTGCTTACCAGTGGGTGATTGCTACGTGCCCTTACTCCTATATTACGGTAGTGCAGGCATGTGCATGCCATCTTGTATGGACATGCCCGGGGCTGGGCTCGGAACAATTCCGCCACCTGCAAGCTGGCCTTCGTGACAGTGACGCGACCAGCTATGACCGCTTGATACACGACAGCAGATTCCACGATACACAGATTCACTTCATACACAACACGAGCCTAACGACGCACATTTAATGTACATGTATACGCATCTAAATATTATGCCCAAATGTCTGTCACAAACAACAACAAAAGAGCAACCATCTTTGTATTGAAAACATGCGAAGGTAGGCTGTTTTAGCTGGCGATTCCAACATCATAAAAATGATGTCGAACCAACAAGGGAAAAAAACACTGAAAATGAAAATGGTGATATAATCGAAAGCAAGGTCTTCACGTACTTTCGCTGGCGCACAAGCAACGTTTGTGTGGGCACAGTGTAAAACGCATAGGAAGGTAGCACATTACTACGAACAGAGTTGAAACAATCGCATTTTCGATGCGGGTGGAAATGATCGAGACCCGTGCGCTTAGACTCAGGTGGACGTTAAAGAACCCTGCAGGTGGTCTACTTTTCCGGAGTCCTTTACTACAGCGTCTCTGATGATGACATCTTGGTTTTGGTACATTGAACCCCCAGCAGTTATCGCAATCATAGTTCAGATACTAAGCGACACAATTATGAGTTAGATTACGGTGGCGGTGGCGACGTAATTCGCGATAAAACCCGGTGCTGGCTAGTATACAGAAATATTGATTGATTGCTTTGTGGGGTTCAACGTCCCAAAACCACCATTTGATTATGAGAGACGCCGTAAGTGGAGGGCTCCGGAAATTTCGACCTCCTGGGGTTCTTTATCGTGCACCCTATACAGAAATATGGGTATCCGCAAGTAGGCTCTCGAAGATACGCTGGTCGCACGCGTGTTATAGGAGCGAAGCTCCTTAGGTCTTCACGATGTCCGACCATTGTCGTCCAGGCTCGCCGTCGTCTCAACTCAAAGCGCAGGTGCAAAAGGTCTGTGCAATATATGCCGTCTACGGAGCGTGCATATCGGGCATGTGGTTTAAAGATAAACATACCGTCTTCAGTGCGCATATTGTTTCAAAATAACCATTCTCTATATAAGTAATAATCTATTAGCAATACCGTCTACCGAGCGTACATAGCACGCACATGGCTAAAATAAAAATGGCAGCATATCCACGGAGTGAATGATGGGGAGTGGGGCGAAGCATTCGTCCGTCCATTCGTTCTTGCTTCCGTCCATTCCTGCGTACGACTGTGTAACCGTCCATGCGTCCATCCACCCGTCCGTGCGTGCGTCCGTCCCTGCGTTCGTCCATGCATCCGCGCCTGCGTCCGTTCATGCGTCCATCCATGCATCTGTCTGTGTGTCCGTTCGTCCATCTATTCAGCACTCCAAGTAGCACCATCTCGCATCTTTTCATCATGTATTCTCCATATAGAAGCACCGCCATCCAGCGGACATTTCAAGGACTAAACGGGAGGTGGCACATGCACATTTTTTTTACGGCTTGCGCTTCGGGTTTACTTCCCACCTTTGACCACCTCGAGTTCATGGTATATACAAGTTCACTGTATTCATGGCTATGCGGCCCAACGCTCGCTAAACCTTTCTAAAACCAAGGAGGTTACACCCAGCGAGTATAACGTAGCAACCCTTTCTTGTCAGATCGTGCTCAATGTACATGCCAATGGCTGCTAATGGGGATCGCAGCGTGCGCGTTACCTAAAGGCCGAATGCTCCTGTCTCTGATTCCCCCTTAGCAGCCATTAACATCTACATTGAGCACTATCTTTTATTTTTCAACAACGCACAGAAGAAATTTCTCACCGGAACCACCTTGGAGGTCAAAATCGTAAGGACCGCTATTTCGGGTATGTGCCACTGGTGGTTACGTACTACGAGGGACGCACAAGCCACGCCATAAGGAGCTTCGCCCCTAAAATAAACATTATTTGTATCGATTAACATTTCATCAGTGGATCTTCGCTTCATCATCAACATTCGCTTTGTGGATCTGCAGCAATCCTTTTGTATGCGCCGTCTTTCAACAGCTAATGCTTCCACGATCACGGTGGACGTCAGTGATCAGCCGTTTCCGATGTGGGAATGTAATCTTTTATTAGGTTGGCTAGTCATTTCACATCGTCACGTTTCATTGTTGCATTTCGTTGCTTCGCGCATGACCGTCGTTCTTGCCTGTAGCTGCAGAATGGTTGCACCGCTAAGCACGAGAGTGAATTTACAAATACCGACATAGATGAAGAAGGAAGTTAGGAGGAGCATAGCGCAATGAGATAGAAATAAGTAAAGAAAAAGTTGTACGTCAGAAACACACACGCCATTGCCACCATTACGCGTTAGGGCTAGAGATCCTGATTTATAACGGCGAAGCTGCCCTTGACCGATGTTTTCTTGAACGAGGCTTTCTTGGTCCTGGTTTTTTGGACGAGGCTTTCTTGAACGAGGCTTTTATGTTCGGGGCTGTCGTAGGTTGCGGAGGTATTTACACACAGAGAGTAAATGAATCCTTCTACAGCGTGTGCCACACCTCTGCACTCCCACTGCTACAACTCACCATTATGACCACTACATACTCCCACCAATCCTTGCACTTCAGTCACCCATTTCCCGTCACGTCAGTCCCATTTCACTCTCATTTCATTCAACCTTACTTCATGCGATCAACTTCACTGTTACATCGGTGTCCGCCAAGTGAAGCTGGCTGCACAGTTTTTTCTCGCCCATTTACAGACGAAATGATCATGAACTATCTCCTGTAATAATTCAATATGATCAAAACAAAATTTGTCACAGACAATTCAGTAGGCTTGTTTCTATACCAAAAAGTTGTCAATCGTGCTTTCAGCTGTAACACAACTATTTAATCGTCTTCACTTATTTATTTATTTATTAAACATACTTTCAAGGCCCGAAGGCACTACAGAAGGAGTGGGGAAAACAATAATTTACAAGTGCAGTAAAAAGAAAAAAAAAGAAGTTACAGGGCATCTTGTACGGCGAGCTTGAAATCTTTTTCGTCCATTATGCAGGCGATGGAGGCGGGAAGGTGGTTCCAGGCGGCGCTTGTCCTAGGAACAAATGAGTCGTTGCACAATCTGGTGTGACAGGATGGTAGACCCACCCTATAGCGATGATCGATCCTCGGTGATATGAAACTAGGTGGATGAAATAGGGCGTCCTTCAAATGGCTGTTAAAATGATGGATCTTGTGAAAAAGGTTATGGCGATACAATTTGCGGCACAACGAAAGGTCAGGCAAGTTTAAGGTGTTTTTCAAGGATGCGACACTGGAATGACGTGAATAACTCGATAAGATGAAACGCGCTGAGCGATTTTGAATGGCTTCGAGGGTTTTCAATGAGAATGACATGAGTTGTGTCCCATATGGCGCATGCGTACTCTAATTTTCATCTTACCAATGTTTTGTAGAGTGTTAGCTTGGTTGACGATGGGGCACAGGAAAAGTTTAGACGCAGGTAACCAAGCATGTGGTTAGCATTGTTACTTGCATATTCTACGTGCATATTCTATGAAAGATTAGAACATATATGAACACCAATATACTTATAATGTTGAACAGATGGTAACGGAATGTTATTGAGGAAGTATGTACGCGAACATACATACATACATACATACATACATACATACATACATACATACATACATACATACATACATACATACATACATACATACATACATACATACATACATACATACATACATACATACATACATACATACATACATACATACATACATACATACATACATACATACATACATACATCCGCCATAGTTCCCTTGGCATCATTTTCTGTTCGTTCACATAATATTGTGACAGAGAAAAGGAGCCCTCAATTTACACTTATTTCTTTTATATATTGTGGTAATTTAGTACACCCATCATTATCACCATCACTGTACTGTACATTACCACCATCATAATGCATTAATCGTGCTTCCTTATCGTCGTCGCGTATGAGCATCATCACTTTGGGCTCATCGTAGCTGTTGGGTTAAATTAAGGTCATCCAAACCAAGACCTCGTACGTGGTGAAGGTGCTGGGTTGGCAAGAACACATGCATGTATGGATAGATATACACGCATACATACGTCTATTCGCTGTCTGTATTTTCTTCTCTTTACAATGACCCATGTCGCCAGGATATGATATTTGATCGCTTCATAGTCTCAATACATACGAGCTCACAGAGACGTGTCATTTGCTAATTAGCTGTGTGCTTTTACGTGAGTGCCCTGTCTTCATTTCTGTTCAGCCTGCAGTCTCTTAGCATATAAAGCTTGCGACACTCCACATGCTTTGTTTGCGAAGACGTGCCCACAATACGTCTGGTAGTTTCATCATGGGTCAGACAAGCGATCGCTCATGTGTACATCGCCTGTTTCTATTCTGGGAACCAGCGATTGATGTGGTGCTGTTTAACTATTATAACGCGTCGGAAGAGAACGTGAACGTATATATGTGTCGTGCGATATTGAAGGTGAGCAGACGAATCTTTCGCAACAGAGGTGAGCCATTTTGTTTCTGTTCATGCTTTGTGAACTGGTTAACCTCTGAAATTATTGCAACCATAGTTTCGGTGAGGTTTACATCGCTCTCTACAAAAGCTAGAATGCGGGCCAGGCACTTGAACGTTAGCAAAGAAACGCAGGCAGTTGAGACATGCAACCAGCGACTGAACGAAAAATGTTGGCTCCAGCAAACTGGAAGGTGGTGGCGTGGATTAGAGAGCAATTAACCATAGCCTACGTTAAGTACGCTCTGGATAACGCCGCAATTAAAATTCTAGATAGAGTCGGGAACCTGGATGTAGCCAGCATGTAACCAAGACTTGATTAGGAGTGTAGTGAACGGTTTATGGATGTCGTGCTGTAGAAATATTTTCACGCGTATTTAAGGAGTACATCACTGATATTGTGCAAGGCACTCAAGGAGTGCAGCTAAATAATTTCACAGTGAGTAGTCTTTGTTATAGTTGACGCTTATTAGAGTGATTAATTTTCACCATCCCTGTAATTGTTTTACTGAAAAAAATGTTCACAATGTAATCACGTGGTAACACGGGTATAGGCGATATTCAATAGTTAGCGGCCATGGATGTTGTGCTCTAGGTCAATCTTATGTGTTTGAAGACAGCGAAGTATATATATACTGCAAGATGAACTGGTCGGGCTTCTTCCTCTCTCTGCTCGTTTTGTAACAAGGACGAAACAATTGAGCGTTATTTCATATCATGTAACATCTCCAATGCACCGAGGAGGAACATTCTCAAAGCAGTTCGTTCATGATCGAATGACATTGGATTTCGTTATTTCAAATATCCTATCTTTCGTGGCCTCATTAGTTCATTATCACCAGAATCTAAGTCCCTGGTAGTTTTTTTATATAATGCTGGTGGCTTTGATATCAAGTATCCAAATTAGCATCATTAATTTCTAACTATTCTATACTTCATTAGTCATCCTATGTTATCACTTTCATTTATAAATTATTAGTTGGTGAATCCTACAGACTGGGTTTGAGTCGTACATACAAGTCATCATCATCATCATTATCATCATCATAACTTTAACACAGGTAAACGAATTTGTCAAAGGAGAAACATAGTTTTTCTCGTGCAAGCTTAATAACTATGTATTCATGCAATCCCTGTTATTAGAAAAAAAACGCACATCTATTGCTGTATGCCAGGTCTATAAAAATATAGGCAGCGACGTGGGTCGTTGGAACATTTGATTTTAGGCCTGAAAATTGCTAGAGCACCGAATATGACGAAAAAGGAACCGAGCTCTACGAAGCGTGGGAATTGCTTCTATAGCCTCGGAATAATCCTTCCAAGTTTTCAGTAGGGATGTGCGAATATTTGAAATGTCAAATGATGAATCGAATAGTGTTCTATTCGGTGCGATACTCGAATAAAACAGTGTTTAGTAAGATATACACTACATTTTTTCTAGTGACAAGCACCAACGAAATAACCTCAAATTGACCAAATGTTGGAAGAAGGAAGGTTAACGTTGCCATCATTGAATGATGAAGATGCGTTCAGTGCGTGGTGAACAGTTGTGTTGTCCGCAATCTCCTGACGCCATAGCTCTCGCCGATCATTAGCCCGTCCTCAGACTCCTTCGACAGTGTCACCCATCTTTCCTAACTCTTCTCTCTTCTTTCTGTCACTCCTGTGTGGCAAGTGCTTTCTTTTTTTTTTGCCTTTCTACTATTATTTTTGCTCCGCCACGGTGGTCTAGTGGCTGAGGTACTCGGCTGCTGACCCACAGGTCACGGGATCGAATCCCGGCTGCGGCGGCTGCATTTACGATGGAGGCGGAAATGTTGTACGCCCGTGTGCTCAGATTTGGGTGCACGTTAAAGAACCCCAGGTGGTCTAAATTTCCGGAGCCCTCCACTACGGCGTCACTCATAATCATATGGTGGTGTTGGGACGTTAAACCCCACATATCGATCAATCAACTATTATTTTTATTCCTTCTCTCAACCGCTACAAGTAGCTTAGCCGTGTCACCAGATTAGGCAGACAGGAATTGTCTACATTTTCCTTTCCATGAAGAAAAACCATTACTACTACTTTGTCGGGACTATCGACGCTATCTTAAAAGCAATAGCTGCACTACCTGAAACACACACACACACACACACACACACACACACACACACACACACACACACACACACACACACACACACACACACACACACACACACACACAAACGCACGCACACACACGCACGCACACACGCACATACATACATACATACATACATACATACATACATACATACATACATACACACATACATACATACATACATACATACATACATACATACATACATACATACATACATACATACATACATACATACATACATACATACATACATACATACATTCGCACGCACAGACCAGCGCAGACTTGGTACTAACATTTGTCGCACACGGTCAAGTTCATTCCGAAGAAACCAGCATGCGCTTTCCAGAAAGGTATCACAAAAAACTCTTAAAAAACTATAAGACGTCGTCTTAACAGCGCTCATCGATAAACCTGGTCTTTGCGCTATGCGAAAAACCAATAATTCCCTGACGCATTCAGCATCGGTGTTTTTTTTATAGCACAGATATGACATTTATCGATGAACATTGTTAAAATGACGTCTTATTATTTTAACGTGAGAGCGTTGAGCTTATTTCGCAGAAATTGTGGCATCGGTGCCTGCGTGGGTGTGGCTAGTTGTGAGCGAAAAATCAACTTGCGCGTGACTGAAAAAATGAAAAAGATGCAGATAAAATGAATAATAAAAGTTTGCGGGTCTGAGTGAGGATCGAACCCAGACCGTTTTGCGTGGCAGGCAGGTGTACCATTGCAGCATTTTTTTGCCGTTATTATTCTTGCAACACTTGTACGGTATGTACTTACCGTGTGCGTCTTCTGGAGTGGTTTTGATGTACACAATCATACATTAGCTGAACTTCATCCATTTTTATGTCATACAGCCACGCACCTGCTTTTAAGTACTGCAGTGAAGAATAACGTTTATGCTTTAAAAACACGTTTGTCGAGCAGCTAGGCTTTACAATACAGCATATAATGGTGTTATTGCATGTAACAAGCGTACATTGCCATCGGGCGTCAGAACGTGTGAATATGATAACGAATTTGTAGCTTAAAGCCAGTCACCCATTACAGAAGGCACGCACTTTACTGCGTGTATTCTCTTAAAGGATGTTCCACGCGCTTCCCGCACAGCTGCAACGCACGTGCTGGGACCCCTACCGCACGCAAGCGGGGGACAAATAACCCAATTGGCGACGCTGGGGAGGGTGAAAGAGCGTCGCCAATTGGCTTATTTGTCCCCGCTTGCGTGCGGTCGGGGTCACGGCACGTGCATTGCGGCTGTGCGGGAAGCGCGTGGAACAGCCCTAAAGGCTAGTTGACTCTGAAGTCAAGGTGGCCAAAGTGGTTAGGCGGCAACGCGAAAAGCGGAAAGAACCTCCTCTCCAGGCGGCAAGGGTGATCGCTTTCGGAGCAATTTTTTTTTTCCCGCCTGCCGACGCTCGCCGCTTTGCCGCAGCCAATCAGAATGGCAAGCAGCGGAGACGCGGTGGTGGCGCGCGTGTACGTTTGGGAGAAGCATTGCCACGCCATAGCGACACGTGCGCAAAAGTACCAGATGCCGGCCTCTTCTGCCGCGCGGCAAGTTTAAAGAGGGATGCAGTCTGAACAGGTCCACGTACTCGTCGCTTCGATAAGCCCTCTTGCCCGCTTTGCCGCGCCGCCTTCGGTGTGAACCTGCCTCAAGACTACATAGTGGGTGCATAGCTGGTTCAGAAAGATTTGATGGTTAACGCATGCTACCCATTACACAGAACGGTGCCGTATGTGAAAGCTTCACTGAGACGTACAAGCCACTTTCAACTTTATCAGTTACACTGTACTCTTCTCGAGTAAAATCATACAATAAAAAGTACGCACCGAGGGGCATGGTATCGCTATCGCGTTAAGTTCAAAAAGGGTCAGTTAACAGCACTGAGGTCAAAAAATTTTAATGAAGAGAAATATGTGAACATTTAGTAGGAGAACACGCTGCCGCAAGATTTTCGCGAATACGTGCTATAATAAGGAAGTTACGAAGGTTATTATAACATTCATTTCAGCCAGTTTCAATTTTTCGTGCGACCACTTACCATCCTTCTCCGCGAAGCAGTAGCCTGTCGTCATGACTCCACCCACTTCTGCAACGCTATCGGCGTCCCTGATTTGTCCCCGGCGCGTGAACAACGACCGAGCGGTGCTTTCACTTCACATGAGCAGGTGTCATAGCGACACGGGCAGAAAACACGGAGTGAGTATCACTTTTACCCTCGCAGTTTAATAGTGAGACGCCTCTTGGAGGCTTTTATTCTGGCACTACCGCTTCTCTCGCTGTCTCGGTTATGGTACCATATCTCGGGCTCTACAAAACAGCAGAGGGCAGCACAGAAAAATGAAAATGTGGACTGCGCTGCTGAAACTGCATCGCCGCGGGGCCAATGCACCGTTTCGTAGAGCAAAGAACCAATCAACAAGCTCAGTGGTACGTTTAAAGTTGCCCATGGCGCAAGCTTTCGTCATAGTGCGCTTACGTGGAGGATTGGTGAGGCGAGGGAAAGAGGCGCGGAATTGTTTTAGATGCGAAGCAGCTGTTTGACTAGCTTGTGTAACGCTATCCCTCCGTAAGAACGCGCCGCAGGTGTTGGCGCAGCGCCAAATAGGTCACGCCGCTGCTGTGCGTCTACGTCACGCTCCCCTTGCAGTGCCTGCTGACGTCACCTCTCCTTCGCCTGCCGCGCGCTCGCCCCAACGCCTGCAGCTGCCGCCTCGTTCGTTAACCCGCAACACGTGCCGTGACCGCCGCTCACTACACCACCGACTCCGGCCGACTCGTCCGTTCACACGTAATAAACCTGACGTGCGCCTAACGTACGCGTTGAAACATGCCTGTACGTGTGACCTGCAAGACCTACGCCAGCTATCGCCTCAAACGAATCTTCCAGTGCTCACCGTAGCACCCGCGTTAGTGCTGTTAAACCCATGCGCAACGCTGGTGCTTCGCATCCCATCAGGGTTCTCTTCGGGGTGATAGTCCAAGTTCTTTCGAAATGGAGTGTCTGCGTGGCACACAGCGCTGATATTTGGCAGAAAAAAAGAATCGGAGCCTGTTTACTGGCCCTTTAATAACGAAGCTTAAGTATATCCAATTTTTAGGCTCTTTGCGATGATGTTTTTTCTGAGACGCTCATGCTTGCTGATAGAATCTGCGGAATCTCCATAAAAACGGTGTTACAGCATATACAAGGAGTGAATGACGATGAGTGGGGCGAAACATCCGTCCGTCCGTGCATTCGTCCGGACGGACGCTTTGCCCCACTCATCATTCACTTCGTGGATATGCTGTGATGTTTTTTTTTTGCTTAAAACTTTAGTGCTGCCAAAGCAACCGAGTCATCAATTCACAAGCTTCATAATTGCATTCATGATGATGTTGACTCATCAGTATTCTTTCTTATATAAGGTAGTTTTATTTAAAAGCGTTTGACAAAGTGCCGCCTCGAATACTGTAGTCAACGCTGCATTTTAGCTTGCAGTTAAAACGCTGCTGAGGCTCCAGTTGTTTCCACATACGAGCTCGCCAGAATTTACATATTTGCAGCATATTTTGTTGGTTAGAAGTTTTCTTAGTGTTCTTTTGGCAAAGCTTGTGAATACCGGTTTCAAATAAAAAAGGATGTGGTATTCTTGGGCCATTTCGAAGATTGTTTCGTAAGTCCACCTCGGTGGATCAGTGGTTGCGGCGCTCGCCTGCTGACACGCCTGAAGGTCGCGGATTCGAACCCGACCATGGTGGTCGAATTTCGATGGAGGCGAAGTGGTTGAAGCCCGTCTACTCTGCAAAGTCAGTGCTGGTTAAAGAACATCAGATGGTGGAAATTCCCGAAACCATCCACCAAGACGTCTCTCACAATCATGAAGTGGTTTTCCTATGTAAAACCCCGAATATTAATTAATTAAAATGATGACAAAACCATTCTATGGCTCATTTGAAAATAACTACCTTGCTATTCGAAACTATTCGAGCAGTATTTGAGTCGGTTACAAAATTTGCTATTCACACAACCCTAGTTATGAGTGGCCGCGCCTGATTTGTGCGCGTTAAGTTTTAATATTTCGTCGTCATCCCGAGAGCTCTCTTGAATTATTTACCTTATTAACATATACGTCGGAAATGTCGAAAGTTACGGGCCGCGTATAGAGCAATAGGACCAGAAATAATGAGTGCAACATTAAGGTGCACGATGACAGCTGTTGAAATTGGAGATTGATTGGGTGCAACCGTGGTGTTATAATTGACATTGAGAGAGAGAGAGTAAAACAATGGAGCTACATACATCACGCTTAGGCTGAAGTATCTGAGGTTATGTATCGGCATAGGGAACATAATATAGGTTCCATAATATATTGACAATAAGGGCCAAGAGAAAGGCAGTCAAGGATGGCAGAGAACACGGAGGGCGTGAATAATTAGGAAGGAGGAGGAAGGGAAGAAATGAAAGGCAGGAAGTTCTGCCAGACGTGTGCGTTCTATTCGCTACTCTGCACTGGGGAAAGGGAGATGGTGTTAGCGAAAAGAAAGGGCCGTCTGGGTACATATGCCCCGATCTATCGGAAGCTTACAAGTGACTGCTTAATCCGGTTGACTTAAAAAAAAAAAACCCTAGCAGTGCCCACGTCGTTTGCTGGCCTGCGACACGTACAGCCACTATGCGAGAATCTTTTTTTTTTTGAAAAAAAGTTTGATCTAGTTTGTTCAGCGTTTATATAGAAGACGAAGTTTCTTTTATTACAGAAAGAGGATGGCTCAGGCTAGCAAATGTGTGAGCCGCAATTAGTGGCGCTTTAGTCTTATTTGACCAAGGTTTGGCGTCATTAACCAGCACTAGCCGACAAAAGGACGTGAGAAGGGCCAGAGTGCACTCGTGCGCCACTAACGTAGCGGAGGTTTGAAGGAAAATAGGAAATGGAAACAGCCCAAATTAACTATTGCTTGTAAGTGCTGTTGTAGTGTGCTAATAAATAAATAAGGTAAGGAAACCCACGCTCGTCAATAAACTTAATTTTATCAGAATGTCCAGAATTTTTAATAAATTTCTCTAACATATTTGGCTAGATCACCTTTGTTGTATGAATGTGTTTTTTTTTTTGTCGCAGTAGATGCTGTAACAGGAGGAAGTTGCCTGCATTACACCGAAGCTTGGAGCGTGCGGCGTTGAGTACGGGCGGCGGATAGCAAGTGACGCAACAAAATGTGCCACCTTAAAGCTTTCTTCCTTGCCATCGCCGTATTGTTTGCAACGCACACAGCCACGAAATACGCTGCCGCGGATGAGGGCGACTTCGTAAGTGCGCTATATTTTTTGTTGTGTGATATACAGTTGTGTCACAGTTAGTGACGGCAAAAAGAGAACGCGTGATCGGTGATCAAAAAGATAAGAGAAACACACATACACACGCACAGACACACACACACACACACTCACACTCACACACTCACTAACACACTCACTCACTCACTTACTCACTCACACACATCTAAAAAGACAGACATTTTCCGGGTTGCAATAAACGCTCGCACGAGTGTTTGTTTTTGCAGACAGCAAAAAAAAAAAAAAAACTCTCGCTCCGTGTGTAAACACAGGCCTTTGATGAAATACGGGTATGTCTACCGATGTGCCTTAATAGCATCGGTGGACAAGAGCTTTAGAAAATAGCCCACTGATTTTCCACAGCTTCCTTCCCTTATTTGGCTAACTGTATTCACATAAATGTTTTTTTTAGCTAACAAAAGTCGTAACACATTTTATTGTACTTTACGCACGTTACGTTTATGTAAAAGAGACTTTCCTTACCCTCGAAAATAAATTGAAAATGTGCTGTCAGTTTCGACGTTAGGAGCCGGTAAATCAGGTGACCGGAAGTTTTTTGGGGTACTACGCTCGCAACCTTGAAACCGTCTATAGTCTGTGAAACAGACGTGTGGATCGCTTGCAGCCTAGCCCCGGGTAAAACCGTTGGGCAAATAAAGTTTATTAAGCTCAACATGCACTACACATTGCAAGCAAAAGTCAAGCTATCTGATCGCTTAGTTCAGAGTGCTTGCCGATTTTTCTGACCGAATACCACTTTGAGGCGCCTTCATTCAAATTCTGTCACTTCCATGTTACGTTGACATATTCTTATGTTCGACCGCTCCTGGCGCGCAGTGAACGTCATAAGTTTCAATTTCGCCCGTGAAGTTCGATGGTGAATATCTCAAACTACGTGAAAACCTTGCGTGATTTCTAAAAAAAATTAAGTAGGCCATAAATTGGCAGGCACTACAACTTTGTTATATCAACACTTGTATTCAAGTCAGAAATAATATGTTAACAATTTTTTTAATTATTCGTGACAGTGAGATATTAACTGCGACACAGTAATTCCGCCTGAATGTTGAGTTCGCGTGCGAAAACTGCTGGAGCCCTACTGTCATAGGACTCTTATTTGAAAAAAGAATCTGTACCGATTTAAAAGCACTCTCTATATAGTTGATGTTTTTGATACGCGTTAAATGAGTGTTACTTTATTTTTTTTCGTATTATTTCACATACGATGTCCCGGCAGATAGGTGCAATTAATAAACAATTTACATAGAAGCAGTTTGTGGCTTTTCGCGTGAAAATATTTGCAACTTACATCACAAACATGACCAGCTGCCAGTAAATTTTTACTCTTTTTTATCCGTAACCCTTTTTCAAAAATAAAAGCATCTCCAGAGGCAAAGTTTTATTTATGTACATGCGAGAAGTGGTGGCGCTGCTTTTGCAGTCCTGAGTTCAGTCATTGAATTATTGCTGGATTTTCTGTATGCCAGACCTGATGAAACAAAGGTTAAATAGATTCGGTCTGAACATATAGTAAAATTACGGCGAAAATTTGGTGGCAAATCCGACAACTGTGTGAATTGTCTCTGGAAAGGAAAGAACATTGGTCGTTTTTCCAGCAACGTGACCTTGACAAACGTCTGATGTCATGCACTTTATATCGAGTTGTAAACACGCATTTATGTGTTTCAGGAAAATGTGGTGATGGCGCTCTAAGTTTGATTGTTTTTGTTTAGATTGACTGGGGAGAAGGAAGCGGCGATCAATGCGACACTTCGCAGAACTGCCTTCCACTGGGACTGATGTGTTGTGTGAGCGACTACGGCTCTAAACACTGTAGATCGCTGGCTCAGATTGGTCAACGTTGCTCACAGAAAGTGCCTAGTGACACATACGAAACACACTGCCCTTGTGCACCACGTAAGTTGCAATGTATATAAAATGTCAAATCATTAGATTTTCTCAATCCCCGTGGGTAATGTAAGCTACACAATGCGCAGCGACATGAAACGAAAAAATGTTCGGCGTAATATTGAAGAAAGCCCAGGAACACTTTTCCTAGCGATAATCTAATGACCTTATACGTCTGAGTTTATCGGCACACGAACCGACCACCCCAAAAACCTTTACAATCCGGAAAATCCTAGTGTAGTTGCAGGGATTGCTAGCATGCTTTAAAATGATGTGACATGCCTAAAGGGACACGAAGGTTTTCAGTTGCTGTATTTCTGCTCGAAATGAAAGGCTAAGCCTTCAACAGCTTTGAATACACACTGTAAACTGTGACTGCAGCTTAAAAAAAGTAATTATACAAAGTGTTTTTGAAAGCTAGTTTTGGTTCCTACGGTACCTTGACGTCACCACAGGACATGAGCTTCTCGCTACTAGCTCGCTCAAAATCTCGTGACGTTTCCACAGCAGCTGCGCACCGTAACTCCGTTGGTGACGCAATTAAAGCGGCCATTTGGAATGTTTTGGGCACGCACGAGCGGCCATGTTTTGGTAGCTTACGTCATCAGAACTTACCAGACACGCGTGATGTCAACAGAATTAGTATTGTAGCCTGACGTCAAGTTTGGGCCGATGTCGGTAGGTGCGCCATGTGAAAAATTTCTCGAATATCAAAAGAAAGTATCTTATCAGCATTTGCTGAGGTTCAAACTTGCTCAGAGCCGTATCTACACACAGGAGACTTGTATGACAGAGTAAATTGATTTCAGAGAAATAGTGTCAGTACCCCTTTAACTGCTTTCTCTCTCCTTTCGTATTATTGAGCGCGCTAATCGCTACTTACGCCCGATGATAAGAGAACAATAAGGTGGTCAGATGAGATTGAGAAGTTTGAGTGCCTAACTAACGTGGCACCAGAAAGCACCGAGACCAGATTGATCAGCGTAACATGGGAGATGCATAGACTATGCCTCCTTGCAGGAGGCATGTAGTCAAGCTGATTAAGAATATAATGCAAGTAAATTAATGTTCCAAAAAACGCAGCCGTCACCGGTAATATCGCGTGATTACGAGTTAATTACAAATCATGCTGCTGCCGCGAAGCCGGTCCCACGTAGCTTTCTCCAATCATCCTTTTTTTTTCACTACATCTTTTCGCTCTCTTTTACGTCATTTGTAGACTCTCCGTATAACATCACGGATTACGTTTTCTTAACGAACCCAAACGTGTGAAAGTAGAAATTACAAAGAACACCCAGAAAATTTCTTGTACAGTCATGATAATTTTCCCTCTAACGAAACTTGTATAAATGATGATGATGATGATGATGATAGCTGGGGTTTAACGTCCCAAAACCACTATATGATTATGAGAGACGCCGTAGTGGAGGGCTCCGGAAATTTAGACCACCTGGGGTTCTTTAACGTGCACCCAAATCTGAGCACACGGGCCTACAACATTTCCGCGTCCATCGGAAATGCAGCCGCCGCAGCCGGGATTCGAACCCGCGCCCTGCGGGTCAGCAGCCGAGTACCTTAGCCACTAGACCACCGCGGCGGGGCGAAACTTGTATAAATCACTTTGGGTACTGTATATATATTATGTGTGTGTGTGTGTGTGTGTGTGTGTGTGTGCGTGTGCGTGTGCGTGTACGTGTACGTGTGCGTGTGCGTGTGCGTGTGCGTGTGTGTGTGTGTGTGTGTGTGTGTGTGTGTGTGTGCGTGTGTGTAAGACCAGATTTCGTTCAACAAGTATTGGTTGGACTCTGGACTGTTGTGTCGTGTCCCTAACGAAAACGGAGCTGCTTGAGAATTGAGGGGAGAAAAACTATGGTGAACCTTATGCACTGAATTCGCCGTTTGTCTTTTTAATAAGTGTTTTTGCCAATGATTAGCCAAATTGCTTTTTTTAATTCGCTAATGATCTGTATAGGATAATGTCTGGATGAGTATGGCTCATGCGAACAAGATGGCTTGGCGTTCAGCAAGCGCATAAACTTTGGCTGGGTGGCTAAATGATGTGACATACCAACAGGCAATGCTCTACGATCTTTATCCTTTCCACTTTAGACTTGGACGGCTTTTGCTGTCCCATAGCAGAGTACCAAGTACTCTCAATCATTAAACACTGTTCCTAAACACATTCCAAGAAAGAATATCGTTTTTAATATTGTGCAATCTTTCACGTTTTTCTTGCAGCACATACGTGTGTTCACAAAGGAGACGGGATCAACATATGCGAGGCTCCTGGCAAAAGAAAATAAACTTCACCAAATTTTATGCAGCACAGTGATTCCGTTGAAGTATTTGATGAGAAATTACATCTGAGTCAATGCATCTAGCACAGGTTACGAAACATATCGATTTGTGGCCGCGAAAGAACCAAGTTTGAAGCGCCGGCCCATACCCTTCGGCTACCGCCCCCGCGATCGCGCACACCAGAGGAGAAGAAAGGACATATAGGAACAGTTGAGAGAAACATAGAGGACACGATCGCGAGGCACGGCCTCGGAGCTTCGAAACTGCAGAAAGCACACGCCCGCCGATAGCCGGGTCCTCGAGGCAATGACGTAACAGCAAGCTGGCTTAATTGATTGATATGTGCGGTTTAACGTCCCAAAACCACCATATGATTATGAAAGACGCTGTGTAGTGGAGGGCTCCGGAAATTTCGACCACCTGGGGTCTTTAACGTGCCCCCAAATCTGAGCGCACGGGCCTACAACATTTTCGCCTCCATCGGAAATGCAGCCGCCACTGCCGGGATACTATCCCGTGACCTGCGGGTCAGCAGCCGAGTACCTTAGCGACTAGACCACCGCGGCGGGGCAACAGCAAGCCGGCGACGAAGACCAATGAGCAAAGGATCAACGCCGGCTGGAGAGGCCGAAAATTAGACAGTCTGTAAATTCCAAAGCGTGTTCGCCGAAAGCCTGTTGTTATTCGACTGACTATACGGCTTATCTTTTTAAACACGAAGCATTTCGTAACGAACTTGAGTGACTTTGACCGTATCCATTTGTCTAGCCAGCTATACGTCTTTGTGCTATCCGGACCGTATCGTGAATTGAATTTATACCACTTTTTTGGCATAACATGATTGACCTAACGTGACGAACATAAATGACCGGTCAATAATGAAAATCATGGCTTGTTATAAGCGTCATGGTTTACATGCCCTGTCTGGGATCCACTAGCGGCCGTTTCGTTCACCTGATATGGAACAAAACTTGTATGACGAGACAGTTCTGACTATAGATGCCAGGTGGTAATGTGAAAACCATGATGCGTAATCTATGTATGCCGTGACACATATCCCATGCTCATAGTGCGTTCGTGGCTCTTCAGCTAGCTTGACATGTTCCAAACTTGGTACTGGATGGGTGACGGGACTGTACAACGAACATAAATTACATAAGGTAACATGATGATCATATCGTGTACAGCATGACTTACATGTACAGCATGATTTACTTGCCAACCTCATCGTGCCCTCATGTCCGGTTCGCCAACTTGATATACAGGAAGACTGCTATGCCGTGGCTTGACTGTATGACGAACATAAAAGACAGATGGTGAAATTAAACTCGTGACATCCGTGTCATGTAGAACATGGTGTACGCCATTCACATGGTGCACTCACGGCCGTTTCGCTAGCTTTACACCGTCACGACCAGCGTCATTATAGGCCGACGAGGGAGCGGCGTTCTTTCTTCGTCAAAGAAGTCGCCGAAGGGCTGCCGGCCCGAAGTCCGCGGTGTATTGTCCTTACTAGCCGGAAGGGGAGGCCGCCGTGCCGTCAGCTTCCATGAACAGTTCCCCGAGACGACTGCAACGGTTTCCGCGGACGTAGCATCTTCCTTGGAACAGTCTGCGGCGTCAGCCCCGCCGAGAAGGTGATTCTTAAGAAAGAAAGAAAGAGAAAAGTGAGCCCCGTAACTGTCTGCTTCAGTGAGCGACACCTCAACAGTAGCTCACATTGGATGCGGGTGAGGAGGGATAAAAGGGATAGGAGTAAAGGTGTAGAAAAGAGGAAGAGACGTGAGGTGGTAAGCCAGAAGATGCGACAACAAACTGAGTGGATAGGAGAGATAGGAAAGATGGAAACACGGTCACAGGAGTCCGAGCACGGGGCACCACTTGCGAGAGCTCTTGTCGGCGTCAGTAGATGGCGTAGAGCAAGTCCAGTCAGTGAGAGCTACACTGTCTTCGAAGGTCGTCGGCGTAAGGAGGTGACGTAGGGCGAGCCCAGTCGGCCAGAGCTACGCTGACGCCGGAGATCGCGAGGGCACAACCGGTCGGCACGGAATCCAGCAAGCGAGCCTCAGCCCCACCGACAACTCGCCCCGCTATTTGAACAGTGGTTCGGCGTTCCTTTTGAACTTTCGTGCGACGGACCTTTTGATGCATTCTGTCGTGACAGTGTGGGAACCCTCACTCACTGACACGAGAAGAAAGAGCCACGTTGGTATACCACAACGCAGTGCGGGGACCACGCTCCAATAGTGCACATTTACTTGGGCGGTTGTGGGCGTCACCCTCGGAAGTTATATGTGTGACATGTGATTGGACATGTGATTGGATAGGTATCTGGGGAGAACGTACTCTCTATAATAAGCCACGTGGCTCATTCGACAAGACTCGCTATGTGCAAAATGCAAATAAACTTTCCGTTAAGTTCACCTTCCTCCAAGATCGTTCCTACGAAATCGCTGGTGCCCCAAAGGCCAGTCGCAACAATACACACAATAAGTGGCATTGCATGACATGACTGTTTGACAAACGTACATGGCAGGTGGTAACATAAAAATTGTGGCATTCACGTCATGTTCAGCATTACTTGCATGTGCACGATCATAGTGGGGTCGGGGCAGTTTCGTTAGCTTGATACATAACAAAATCGTTACAGTGCGAAGTGACTGTATGACGAACATGAATGACAAGTACTAACTTGACAATAATTGCATGCGTTACATCATTATTTATAGCACCTATGCGTTATGTGTTATATAATTTACCCGCAACATAAATATTTGTGACGGGAGCTTTGTTCCACCGTCATGGATTCATGAACTTCGCTTCAGTTGTGTTACTTTGAACTTTACGACGCGTAAACATTCATTTCAGGCATACGAAAACACCGAGACAGTGTAACCTTTTTTTTTAATGAGATTATAACCTTCCGCAAGCAGCACGACTTGGCATGGACTCGGTATTTTCTTAACAATGAGGTTCAGGCTCATTACTTGACATCACAATGCTTTTTTCAAATGCATTGTCTTTTGTGCAGCTGTTAAGTGGGCCTACCTTAGTTACGCATTCAAATGCCAGCACGTTTGTTATTTTCCTCGTCAGTGCTCGTGATCTTTTTTTTTAATTCTTAAACGTGTCACGTGGCGTATGCGACCTCTGTTACAGAAGCCTCCGTCGAAAAAAAATGGCTTTTCAAAGCTGAACCAAAACAAGGCGGACGTTTGGGGAATTATGAAAGCATTAAAATATGGTGAACAAATAGCCGGAAGAGCACCGCAATCACGTGTTTCGGTATGATCTTTTCTATTGCCCGTAATCTTTCTGGCAGTTTCAGATTTTCACATTGCAATTCGTGGAACATCTTGGCCTCTTTCCTCGTCAGTGCTCGTGATCTTTTTTTTTTAATTTTTAAACGTGTCCCATGGCGTATGCGACCTCTGTTACAAAAGCCTCCGTCGAAAAAAAAATGCCTTTTCAAAGCTGAACCAAAACAAGGCGGACGTTTGGGGAATTATGAAAGCATTAAAATATGGTGAACAAGTAGCCGGAAGAGCACCGCAATCACGTGTTTCGGTATGATCTTTTCTATTGCCCGTAATCTTTCTGGCAGTTTCAGATTTTCACATTGCAATTCGTGGAACATCTTGGCCTCTTTCCTCGTCAGTGCTCGTGATCTTTTTTTTTTTAATTTTTAAACGTGTCACGTGGCGTATGCGACCTCTGTTATAAAAGCCTCCGTCGAAAAAAATGGCTTTTCAAAGCTGAACCAAAACAAGGCGGACGTTTGGGGAATTATGAAAGCATTAAAATATGGTGAACAAGTAGCCGGAAGAGCACCGCAATCACTTGTTTCGGTATGATCTTTTCTATTGCCCGTAATCTTTCTGGCAGTTTCAGATTTTCACATTGCAATTCGTGGAACATCTTGGCCTCTTTCCTCGTCAGTGCTCGTGATCTTTTTTTTTAATTTTTAAACGTGTCCGTGGCGTATGCGACCTCTGTTACAAAAGCCTCCGTCGAAAAAAAATGCCTTTTCAAAGCTGAACCAAAACAAGGCGGACGTTTGGGGAATTATGAAAGCATTAAAATATGGTGAACAAGTAGCCGGAAGAGCACCGCAATCACGTGTTTCGGTATGATCTTTTCTATTGCCCGTAATCTTTCTGGCAGTTTCAGATTTTCACATTGCAATTCGTGGAACATCTTGGCCTCTTTCCTCGTCAGTGCTCGTGATCTTTTTTTTTTAATTTTTAAACGTGTCACGTGGCGTATGCGACCTCTGTTACAAAAGCCTTTGTCGAAAAAAAAAATGGCTTTTCAAAGCTGAACCAAAACAAGGCGGACGTTTGGGGAATTATGAAAGCATTAAAATATGGTGAACAAGTAGCCGGAAGAGCACCGCAATCACGTGTTTCGGTATGATCTTTTCTATTGCCCGTAATCTTTCTGGCAGTTTCAGATTTTCACATTGCAATTCATGGAACATCTTGGCCTCTTTCCTCGTCAGTGCTCGTGATCTTTTTTTTAATTTTTAAACGTGTCACGTGGAGTATGCGACCTCTGTTACAAAAGCCTCCGTCGAAAAAAAATAGCTTTTCAAAGCTGAACCAAAACAAGGCGGACGTTTGGGGAATTATGAAAGAATTAAAATATGGTGAACAAGTAGCCGGAAGAGCACCGCAATCACGTGTTTCGGTATGATCTTTTCTATTGCCCGTAATCTTTCTGGCAGTTTCAGATTTTCACATTGCAATTCGTGGAACATCTTGGCCTCTTTCCTCGTCAGTGCTCGTGATCTTTTTTTTTTAATTTTTAAACGTGTCCCGTGGCGTATGCGACCTCTGTTACAAAAGCCTCCGTCGAAAAAAAAATGCCTTTTCAAAGCTGAACCAAAACAAGGCGGACGTTTGGGGAATTATGAAAGCATTAAAATATGGTGAACAAGTAGCCGGAAGAGCACCGCAATCACGTGTTTCGGTATGATCTTTTCTATTGCCCGTAATCTTTCTGGCAGTTTCAGATTTTCACATTGCAATTCGTGGAACATCTTGGCCTCTTTCCTCGTCAGTGCTCGTGATCTTTTTTTTTAATTTTTAAACGTGTCACGTGGCGTATGCGACCTCTGTTACAAAAGCCTCCGTCGAAAAAAAAATGGCTTTTCAAAGCTGAACCAAAACAAGGCGGACGTTTGGGGAATTATGAAAGCATTAAAATATGGTGAACAAGTAGCCGGAAGAGCACCGCAATCACGTGTTTCGGTATGATCTTTTCTATTGCCCGTAATATTTTTGGCAGTTTCAGATTTTCACATTGCAATTCGTTGAACATCTTGGCCTCTTTCCTCGTCAGTGCTCGTGATCTTTTTTTTTAATTTTTAAACGTGTCACGTGGCGTATGCGACCTCTGTTACAAAAGCCTCCGTCGAAAAAAAATGGCTTTTCAAAGCTGAACCAAAACAAGGCGGACGTTTGGGGAATTATGAAAGCATTAAAATATGGTGAACAAGTAGCCGGAAGAGCACCACAATCACGTGTTTCGGTATGATCTTTTCTATTGCCCGTAATCTTTCTGGCAGTTTCAGATTTTCACATTGCAATTCGTGGAACATCTTGGCCTCTTTCCTCGTCAGTGCTCGTGATCTTTTTTTTTTAATTTTTAAACGTGTCACGTGGCGTATGCGACCTCTGTTACAAAAGCCTCCGTCGAAAAAAATGGCTTTTCAAAGCTGAACCAAAACAAGGCGGACGTTTGGGGAATTATGAAAGCATTAAAATATGGTGAACAAGTAACCGGAAGAGCACCGCAATCACGTGTTTCGGTATGATCTTTTCTGTTGCCCGTAATCTTTCTGACAGTTTCAGATTTTCACATTGCAATTCGTGGAACATCTTGGCCTCTTTCCTCATCAGTGCTCGTGATCTTTTTTTTTAATTTTTAAACGTGTCACGTGGCGTATGCGACCTCTGTTACAAAAGCCTCTGTCGAAAAAAAAAGGCTTTTCAAAGCTGAACCAAAACAAGGCGGACGTTTGGGGAATTATGAAAGCATTAAAATATGGTGAACAAGTAGCCGGAAGAGCACCACAATCACGTGTTTCGGTATGATCTTTTCTATTGCCCGTAATCTTTCTGGCAGTTTCAGATTTTCACATTGCAATTCGTGGAACATCTTGGCCTCTTTCCTCGTCAGTGCTCGTGATCTTTTTTTTTAATTTTTAAACGTGTCACGTGGCGTATGCGACCTCTGTTACAAAAGCCTCCGTCGAAAAAAAATGGCTTTTCAAAGCTGAACCAAAACAAGGCGGACGTTTGGGGAATTATGAAAGCATTAAAATATGGTGAACAAGTAGCCGGAAGAGCACCGCAATCACGTGTTTCGGTATGATCTTTTCTATTGCCCGTAATCTTTCTGGCAGTTTCAGATTTTCACATTGCAATTCGTGGAACATCTTGGCCTCTTTCCTCGTCAGTGCTCGTGATCTTTTTTTTTTAATTTTTAAACCTGTCACGTGGCGTATGCGACCTCTGTTACAAAAGCCTCCGTCGAAAAAAAATGGCTTTTCAAAGCTGAACCAAAACAAGGCGGACGTTTGGGGAATTATGAAAGCATTAAAATATGGTGAACAAGTAGCCGGAAGAGCACCGCAATCACGTGTTTCGGTATGATCTTTTCTGTTGCCCGTAATCTTTCTGGCAGCTTCAGATTTTCACATTGCAATTCGTGGAACATCTTGGCCTCTTTCCTCGTCAGTGCTCGTGATCTTTTTTTTTAATTTTTAAACGTGTCACGTGGCGTATGCGACCTCTGTTACAAAAGCCTCCGTCGAAAAAAAAAGGCTTTTCAAAGCTGAACCAAAACGAGGCGGACGTTTGGGGAATTATGAAAGCATTAAAATATGGTGAACAAGTAGCCGGAAGAGCACCGCAATCACGTGTTTCGGTATGATCTTTTCTGTTGCCCGTAATCTTTCTGGCAGTTTCAGATTTTCACATTGCAATTCGTGGAACATCTTGGCCTCTTTCCTCGTCAGTGCTTGTGATCTTTTTTTTTTAAATTTTTAAACGTGTCACGTGGCGTATGCGACCTCTGTTACGAAAGCCTCCGTCGAAAAAAAAATGGCTTTTCAAAGCTGAACCAAAACAAGGCGGACGTTTAAGGAATTATGAAAGCATTAAAATATGGTGAACAAGTAGCCCGAAGAGCACCGCAATCACGTGTTTCGGTATGATCTTTTCTATTGCCCGTAATCTTTCTGGCAGTTTCAGATTTTCACATTGCAATTCGTAGAACATCTTGGCCTCTTTCCTCGTCAGTGCTCGTGATCTTTTTTTTAATTTTTAAACGTGTCACGTGGCGTATGTGACCTCTGTTACAAAAGCCTCTGTCGAAAAAAAAATGGCTTTTCAAAGCTGAACCAAAACAAGGCGGACGTTTGGGGAATTATGAAAGCATTAAAATATGGTGAACAAGTAGCCGGAAGAGCACCACAATCACGTGTTTCGGTATGATCTTTTCTATTGCCCGTAATCTTTCTGGCAGTTTCAGATTTTCACATTGCAATTCGTGGAACATCTTGGCCTCTTTCCTCGTCAGTGCTCGTGATCTTTTTTTTTAATTTTTAAACGTGTCACGTGGCGTATGCGACCTCTGTTACAAAAGCCTCCGTCGAAAAAAAATGGCTTTTCAAAGCTGAACCAAAACAAGGCGGACGTTTGGGGAATTATGAAAGCATTAAAATATGGTGAACAAGTAGCCGGAAGAGCACCGCAATCACGTGTTTCGGTATGATCTTTTCTGTTGCCCGTAATCTTTCTGGCAGTTTCAGATTTTCACATTGCAGTTCGTGGAACATCTTGGCCTCTTTCCTCGTCAGTGCTCGTGATCTTTTTTTTAATTTTTAAACGTGTCACGTGGCGTATGCGACCTCTGTTACAAAAGCCTCCGTCGAAAAAAAAAGGCTTTTCAAAGCTGAACCAAAACAAGGCGGACGTTTGGGGAATTATGAAAGCATTAAAATATGGTGAACAAGTAGCCGGAAGAGCACCGCAATCACGTGTTTCGGTATGATCTTTTCTATTGCCCGTAATCTTTCTGGCAGTTTCAGATTTTCACATTGCAATTCGTGGAACATCTTGGCCTCTTTCCTCGTCAGTGCTCGTGATCTTTTTTTTTAATTTTTAAACGTGTCACGTGGCGTATGCGACCTCTGTTACAAAAGCCTTTGTCGAAAAAAAAATGGCTTTTCAAAGCTGAACCAAAACAAGGCGGACGTTTGGGAAATTATGAAAGCATTAAAATATGGTGAACAAGTAGCCGGAAGAGCACCGCAATCACGTGTTTCGGTATGATCTTTTCTATTGCCCGTAATCTTTCTGGCAGTTTCAGATTTTCACATTGCAATTCGTGGAACATCTTGGCCCTTCAGTCATGGCGTACGTAATTTATTCGCGAACTTCGCCGGCGCGTCAGACGTCACCTGTTTATGTTTTTTTTTGAAATGGTCAGAAATCAAGTGTGCACTTTCCTGCAGTATTTATGAATGGATAACTAGCGCCCGTTTAGGTTCATAGCGCTGCGTATTGCTGTATAGAATGACTTTGCATGAGAGACTACCTTATTCGACGATCATTCGACGTGGCGCGTTCCAGGAGCAACATGAGTATTTTTCTCTTCGCTCGAAATGAATAGAGCCAAAAAGTAAACTGCACATGCATCCGGAGCTTAACAGCTGATGCTATTTATCCAAGTATTGAAGCTAAATGACTGCGGAACAATTAGATCAATATTTACACGCTAATTTACTTTAATTACTGAAACTAGCAATGTAATACTGAGTGCCTTGTAAATATGCCATGCCAGTTTGACGCACGTGCAGATGCACATCTTGACTTGTGAGTATAGCATTCAATTTATTTGATTGATTGATATGTGAAGTTTAACGTCCCAAAACCACGATATGATTATGAGAGACGCCGCAGTGGAGGGCTCCGGAAATTTCGACCACATCGGTTCTTTAACCTGCACACAAATCTGAGCACACGGGCCTACAACATTCCCACCTCCATCGGAAATTTTATTTGCATTTTGACTCGTCTGCGTGGATTCTTTTGTCGGTACTTTCGCTATAAATCAATGCTGCTGAGATTACTTTATGAAGAAGCTCTTTATGGTATCTGCGTTTATTTTTTTAGCATCTCCTTTCTGCAAGTAATCTTTGCGTTTCATTTTAAAAATAACTATTTTCGGTTATGAGTTATTTCAACCACATGCTCTGTAGGGGCTCCTCTTTGCAAGGAAAAGATCAAGAATTTTCCATTAATGCCTTTTATTTAATGCTCATAAGTCCTGTCCTCATACAACAACTCAATGCTGTCCAGCGGCCCTGATCCTACCCCTATGAAACGGGAGTGGAATCCTTCGGGACCCCAATAAAGTTTTTCATCCATCCATCCATCCATCCATAAATTCTCGCAGTTTCCTTATCGTCATCAGCAGGAGCCTACTTTATGTCCGTTAAAACATGAAGGCCCCTCTGCAATTATCATCCAACTTGTAGTCCTAATTTATTGTAATACGCATCATGACCGTTTTTTATTTTGATTTTTTAAATTTAACAATTTCGAATGACCTTTTAAATTTTCCACTACTCCATCTTGCCAATCCCCCTGAGTGGATAAGTGCCATTATTTTTTGAGGAACGATAAAACAAAAAAAAAACAATGTCACCGGTCACAGCCTATTCCATGTTTTGACTGTAATTGTTTTTTAAAATGTCTTCGCTGCGCGTAAGTCGCTGCCATTCTCAGCTGTTTTTACCATCTCTTGTTAACCATTCCGTTGGTGGGAGTGGCCACTGCTTGTCCTTCTTGCGCATTACGTGGCTGACCCAGGTCTATTTCTTTCGTACGATGGCAGCTATAAAACATTGTCATGTGACAGGCGTACAGTGCCGTCAAACAGCCTCAAAGAGCGTAATGAAACTGAGGGATATTTATTGAAGGCACTTGTGCCCTCAAGAAAGGAAAATAATATGGCAGTCATGGGGCCGCGGAGAGCCAGCCGCTTTGTCCCTGGGGTTCACTGAAGGGAAAGTTGCCGATGCCTTGCAGGAGTTTATTAAAGCTTCAAAAAGATTCACCCCCGTATTTTAGAACGTCCCTTCACTCAACGCTTCATCTTCACTTGAGAAAGCCGATGGAAGCGCCATCTCTAAGAACGGCAAGTCACTGCATATCAGGGATAATCTTCTGTGATTCTTGAGTAGAGCAGCGTCATTTTCAGCCGAGCAGTGGCGCACTGCTCAACTCTGTCAAGTGAAGGGTGGAAGTCGAGTCGATTGGATTGGATTGGATTGGATAAACTTTTATTATTGGATAAACTTTTATTATTAGATAAACTTTTATTATTGGATAAACGTTTATTATTATTTTATTATTATTAGTCGAGTCGAGGAGCGTTTGGGAATATGGGTGTCAGACTGTAGAACCTATTATTACTCCTAAATTACCTTTCTTTTTCAAATTGCTTTATTCATTCATTTACTTATTGTTGCGGGTGAGACCACCTGCTTCATTTTCTGTATTCGTTATTTATAATTGTATATTTCTCATTTAATTTTTGCCCTTTTTCAATAGTTAAAAACCGTGAACTAACAAAGTAACAGTATTTCGTCAGAACTACCCAGTTCTTGGCCAATCCCTCAGCGTAGGTGTGTTGCACAAGTCCCAGGCACTTCCCTCCTTCCTTCGTTCTAGCCGAAAGCAAATGCCACCCAGCAACAACTGATTGGTTGGAGCATTCACAAAAACAAAAAAACGGTGTGCATACACTCGTCACCCACTGTGCTAGAGGTGAGCGCCCTGCGCAGTACTTCATCCCGGCACTACTGCTTATCGAAGCGTCGACCTACCACTTAAGTATTCGTTATTAATACAAGAGAGCAAGAGGCAAAAGCAATATCGCCTGCTACTTTATGTGTTGGCGGGCCCATGTTACGTCATCAAGTGTTCGGTGTTCTCCGCGTAGCGAATATTTATATTGCTCGAGAGATTTTGCTGAGAGGACTGAGATTAGGGTGCGTATTAGTCTGCAGATCTCTCCAGTGGGTTAACGCGCGTTTGTCAAGATGATTTTTTTTGACACGACGCTTTGCTCATCAGGGACTGTTTTCACCTCACTCTTTCTTTTGCGGTTCCCTTTGTTCGTCCTTGTGTTATATTTTTGTTTCATGCACGTTAAAGAACCCTAGGTGGTCGAAATTTCCGGAGCCCTCCACTACGGCGCTTTTCATAATCATATGGTGGTTTTGGGACGTTAAACCCCATATATCAATCAATCAAATCAATCATTTTGTTTTATTTTTTAATAAAGGATTCTTCAAATCTGCAAGTAGCCTCGTTGTTTGCTTGGGACTGTATACGTTCCCAACCAGAACACCCTAAGAACCTCATGGTTTCATCACAGACAGAAAGAAGAGCAAAAAAATTAAAAAATAAAAACATCAATAAAGATAAATAAATATATAGACTCAGTAAGAAAGAAAAAAAGAGTGACAAATAAAAAGAGAGAAAGAGAAAGTCACAGAAAAAAAACTAGATAAAAACAAGGACAAGAAAGACGTAGAAAAACAGGTGAAGAGACGAAGAGAGAAAAGAATACCAACACTAAATGAAAAAAAAAATTGGCGGGGAGGGGGGCTGCCTTTAAGAGTTGAACGCTATATCGACGTCTTGTCTCTAGTGCGCACTTCAAACACTCAAAAATGAAATATTTGGCTTAGCAGTAGCATGTGTGCCTTTTATAGTGTACGACTGGCTTTAAGCTGTAAAGTCATTGTGATATTCACATGTTGTAACGCCCATGGCAATGTTCACTTTCATCATCATTTTTTTATTACAGCTATATCTCATGTTGTGTTGTGAAGCCTGTATAGAGGACGCGCGTTTTTGTGAAGCAGGAAAGTTAGTTTCATGACATTTTGCAAGCGCAGCAAGTTATTTTCATTATATTAACAAGCAGAGGCATGGCTGTGTGGTAGAACACCCGTTTGCAGCTCAAGCTACGATTCGATCGGAACTCAACCTCGGAGTTTTTGTTAATTATTTTATTTCCATCCTTTTAATTTTTTTGGTCACGCAAGCATGATGATTTTTCGCTCACAACCAACGACGCCGACGCCGGCATTTATGTGAAAGGAGCTTTTTAACGCTATCACGTTAATACGAACACAGCACGCGAAACCACGGCGCGTCAGAATGTTCACGGAGGCCATAGAGTTTCCTAAATATACACTAGAGGGAACTCTGGCGCTAGTGTCTGTGGGAGCTGCTCCGCATGGCGCTTCAGCGAGCATGGGAAGGATGGGTAGTACATACATTTGTCTAATCTTCGTACTTCTGGACTGCTTTTGGATCCCTGTGTGTTCGTGTGGCTTGGAGCTGTTTTCTTACGAAACAAAAGTCAGCAGTTGTTCAGCGGTTGCGCTTCACCACCTTATTGTTTTAGACTTGCCTTTCCAAATCTGGTCACGAAGTTCGAAAAAGGTTGAATCTTTCTTTCAAAACAAAACCGCAACAAAGCAATAAACAAAGCAGCAAGTACGATTCGCCGCCCACAAGTACGAAGACTAGGCAAATGTGTGCACTACCCATCATTCCCATGGTCGCTGAACGATCGCAGCGCCAGAGTTCCCTCTAGTTAATTTCAGGAAACTCTGACGGAAGCATCTCTGCACTATATATATATGGTCACCGTTCCGCGCGTTAACCCGAGAAAACTGCATTCACCGGTACGGTTACGACTGTTCGTTCGTGTCTGTCCGGGCGAGCTGTTGGTTGAGTAAACGTTTTTAGATGCGGAAGCATCGTATACTCGCGCCTTGTAGTGCGCCGTCCGCGCCGTCCGCACCGCTTCTCGAACATTCGACAGCTGACGCGCGCGCATGCGCCGTCGCGCCGTCGCCCACCATCTGTGCCGCGCGCGCTTCTCCTTCGAGAACATTCGACAGCTGACAGCGCATGCGCCGTCGCGCCGTCGCCATCTGTGCCGCGCGCGCGCTTCTCCTTCGAGAACATTCGACAGCTGACAGCGCATGCGCCGTCGCGCTGTATATATACTCAAGGTCGGCGCTCGCTCGCTCAGTTGCCGCTCGTCCGTTGGTTTGTACGGCGCGTCGACGTCCGAAGTCGCCGTGAAATGAATGCCAACGAATCCACAAACACAATGATCGACGTCCCTTCGACCAGCGCCGCCCTTTCGCATACGTGTGTACGTGTTCACTCATTTAACACCCCCTCCTACAACCACGTTAACCAATTTAGCCATCGACCCAAGTAAGTCGCAATTTAACACCCCATTTGACAACCACGTTAATCAATTTAGCCATCGACCCAAGTAAGTCGCACTTTAACACCCCGTTAACCAATTATATGCTCCGCATCCTCCTCAGTGTTCCCCCGAGGGAAGCTGCGGGCAATTTTTTTCCTCCTCTTTTGTGGAGGTAAATTGGCGACCAAAACACCACGCCTCGGTGTGGCACACTGGTTACAGTGCTCAGATGCTGACCCAAAGTGCCTGTGTTTGATCCCGGCCGCAGCGCTTGCATAATCGTGCGATGGAAGTGCATGAATCTCGTGCGTCCGGAATCACACGGCGTGTCTCATAGTCTGACGTTAAACTTAATAGGAACATTAAACTTCATAAAGCAACCACCGCATGTTTGTTAATGCTTGTTGGGATTAAGAAACCTATTAGCACATGACAAAAGTAGGTAATTACAATTGGTTTCTAAGGATTCCAAGAAAAGAGTCACAACATATCCACGGGGGGAACGATGATGAGTGGGGCGAAGTTTCCGTCCGTCCGTCCGTCCGTCCGTCCATCCGTCCGTCTGTCTGTCTGTCTGTCTGTCTGTCTGTCTGTCTGTCTGTCTGTCTGTCTGTCTGTCTGTCTGTCTGTCTGTCTGTCTGTCTGTCTGTCTGTCTGTCTGTCTGCATGACAGAAAGACGGGCGCATGCACGCTTCGCCCCACTCGTCATCGTTCACTCCGTAGGTATCCTAGGACTTTGTAATCACAACAGCGCCATCTATGTTCTTTCATCGTTAACTATACAAAAATCACTAACGCCATCTAGTGAACAATTCTTAAAACTAACTGCAAGTGGCTACTACTACAACATACTATTACGAGGGAACGACCCACACCCTAAAGGAGCTGCGTCCCTAAAAACAATGCGAGAAGTGCTCGTGGTTGTTGAAAGTTCATGTTTCTTACGCATGTTATATATATATATATATATATATATATATATACTTCGCAAACCCTGATGAAGACCGGTCCACCGGTTGAAACCGTTAGTAATAAAATTAATACAACCGCTAAGTTGTGTTTCTTCTCTTCCCAAGTACGTTTGGCCCATTGGGAAAGCTTCGTCAATATATATATATATATATATATATATATATATATATATATATATATATATATATATATATATATATATATATATATATATCACGCAATGCTGAAATTTAAGTCAGTTGTGAGTCAGCGCTTATGTGTGCGCCTCCTCCACTGCTGTCTCATCGTGCTGTTTTTCGTTACAATGCGTCATGCACGGGACATTTTCTGTTTTGGTTTTGTTTCTTTTTGCACACATCAGGAGTCTTCAGAACGTTACTGCCTTGACTTCGCTTTTCGGCTCCAGGAGAAAACTTTACTTTTCAATGCAGTCAGAAACAAAAACAGCAACATTTATAAAGCATTCGAAATGTTGGGACTCAACAGCCATTCGATTCTGACTCGTGGCCTGACCACATCGATCATCATTTCGAATGAATATCATAATTTTCTTCGCAACCATAGTTCTGTTTACGACGCCTATGAACCTCAAGGGCCTCGACGATTATACGGTAAGAGGAAATTCCGTAAATCGAAGCCATAGGTGATGGGTGCTTTTACGTAATAGATTATTTTCGTCCATTGTGAGCTTGTGGCACATATCTTGGGAGGCATGGAAAGTTTCACGAACTTGAGAATCTGCAAAAAAAAAAAGAACACTCATCACCACGTGGCTGAGCCTACAGGGTGCTGAAAACAACTCGATGCTGCATTTGCCTCTTTAGAATGCCCAAAACACTAAACATGCACAGAAAGCAAGAAAAAAAAGTAGAGAAAAACGATGTTTTATTATTACGCGTAGGCATTTGCAACAGGCGTTTCCGAACGCTGAACTTTGGCGACACGCCTTCATATTTTATTCCTACAAATTTTGCGACGATTTTTAAAGAAAATTATGTCTTTTTCGAGGGCAAACATTAACGGCGCTACATGTTCATATGGGGTACCGAAGAGTACATAGAAGACACTCGGCAGGTTTCTGTTTGGGGTCGCATAAGTTTGCTGCTGCAGAAGTCTGCATGTAGGTGTCTCATTGGCGGTCGGGGCCAAAAGCAGGTGCTTTGAGAAGCGTGCCATGGCTTGCGTTTTCTCTCTGCATTTTCAGCGTAATACTTCTTTTTCGTATTCAAGGAGGTGCGCTGCGGCGGAACTTGCATACCGTAATATATTTATTTATTTGCAAATACTGCAGGTCCTACTCGGGTCCAAGCAGGAGTGGGAATATAATCAAAAAACAATACAAACAATAATGCTTCGAACTATCGATGACTTGAGTAATAACCCACAATTAACAAGCAAAAGAAAATGAATAAATAAATATATTTTGCAATAACAAACACACAACATCATATATGATAAAATATGCACGTACAATATTTCAACACATGAGATGAACACTATGCACAAAGAAGTGAACGCGAGAATCAACTGCAACAAAGGTGTTCAGAATGAACAGAACTTTACATATCAAACGAAAGAATATTTTTAAAAACGGCATCAATAATTCAGCTGTGCTAGCGTTTACTACTTATTCGGGTAATTTATTCCGTTGTGATACAGAGAAACCAGGACCCGCGTATGGATACCGCAATATTAGGAAAAGTAATAGCAACAGCATCAGCAAGCTGTGCAGTTGTACCGGTGGGCACGTTGCCTTGCAGATAGTGGACACATTGCCAATCCACTAAACTTATGGCGTAGAGGGCACTTTGCAACGCTCCTTCCCATTAAGCATGGGGTATAGATAGCTACGACAGAATCTTGGACGAAATTTATCAGGACCTTACAATTTCTGACCGAATACCCGTGACACAAACTTGCGTGTGTGTAGCGAAGTGAATATCTGACACACTCGAGGAGTGCTTGTTGTTCCGAAAATGAGTAGAAACCATGGATGGGGGATTTATGTAGATTCTTTGAGGGACGGACAGCGGAAGTTGTGGCCAGGGCTGAAAATGTTTCGGATGTTGAACCAAGTGCAGTCTGTACCTGATCGAATATCTCAAACGGCAGTGTAGGAGCCAAGAATGGCACTTCATGGCAGCTGTGACATCACAGTAAAGGTATATAGCTTTCATTATAACTCCGTCACAGCTTTCAATAGAACTCCGTCACATACGATATACGTCCCGATAACTTATATCATACTGTACGGACGAGTTTTCATAGCATATCTCACGTCTTTCATCCTTACGTCCCGTATTGACGACGAATTTAGCACTCTCTATTTTTTGTAAAAGTCATTTTTTTTCAAATATGGAAGCAGTTATTATTGTGAGCATTATTCATGCGCTTCACCTTCTGCACTTCACAATATTATACTTGCATGACTAGTTTTCCCATACCGAACCTTGTTCGCATTGTGTCAGTGTATATAACAAACCTTTTATCAACTTCTCCTTTTGTTTTTCCCTCTTTGCTTGGCTGCATTGTCCTCTCTCGAAAAAGTACAACACATGCGCTGTATAGTTATTTCATTTAGCAGGAATTTAACGTTATGGCAGGTTGCGACGCATCAAAACCTTAACGATGACACATCTTTCTGCTAGCGTCTCTCTCGATCATGTTAGCCGGGAAAGAATGGCGATCACTGTTTATTTCACAGCGTAGTTCTTAGTACTTTTCTCTTTCACAGGCAGACTCGTTGAGCCCGAGAACAACGGACACTTCCTCGTTTTTTTTTCTCTATTGCACGGTGCAGGTGTTTTCAAAATGTTTTTAACCTAACGTCACTTTCTGGCTTAGAAAACAAGTTTGCACGGCAACAATTATATCCATAAAGCGTTCGGAATGTTCGGACTCAGCAGACTTAGGGTTTTGACTGGTACGCTACTGCAGAGCCAGGTACTGAAATTAACCTCGGAGCAATAATGTTGGTCACCGTCGTTCTGTGTGCGATAGTCGGGACTGTTAAGGGCGGTGGTGTTGACGAGTACAGCGTAAGTGTGAAACTTATAACTCAGTCAGATAGATGGGTCGGATAATTTGACGTATAGAGTACAGCGAATTACTTGCAGTGCATGCTGATGGCACTTCAAGTCAGGAACGGTGCGGTTCAAACAAGCGGCATTCAAAGCTGCTCCGTCAACATCCCCCTCTATCACCCGTGTGGCAGCTCGAGCTTGACAGTAGAGTCACAAGACTACTGGTTCAGTGGGCTTCCACAGGCTCGCGTGTATAAAAGACTGAGACCTTAGACTTTTGTCTTAAAATGTGGTAACCGAGAAAAATGCTACGTCTCATAACACCCGAACTAATCCCACATCACTACCGATTTGTTCATTTATTCTACGCATAACTTCAAGGTATTGTGACTCATTGGCTCAACAATCGAACAGCTTAGTGTAACATTTGAGGGAATCGTGCAATTACAGTGGCGTCGTCCATAGATAACAAGGCGAAAGTATTATATGTCTAACTATTCGAAAAGTTGGCGTCATCAGCATCAGCACTAAGGGTACAAAAAGTTGCGGGACCCCACAGACAACTTATGTGACGCTCCGCTGAAACTTTCAACGGACGTTGTCAAAGACGTCGTGACAGCATCACTTGGCTTTGAGTACAACGCAAGGTGAAGTGCAGACAGCATAAGGGAAGTGAGGGGGGTGGGGTGATAAGTCAACTGAGGACGGCAGAGTAATTTAAGAGGTATCTCGTTAGGGCATGGGCTTTCGTGTGTGCTCTCTTTAGCGTTAGCTTCTTGTTTGTTTGTTTCCTTTACGGCACATACCCACTCTGGGCGAGTGGCCAAGAAAGCTTTGCATGACATTGCAATGAACACGACAATAGTGCTTTTAAATATACTACTGAAAACAATAAAAACATCAAACACGTAAAAATATAACGTGGAAATATATTAGAGAAACAGAGGGAAAAAGGATGGAACAGCAAAAAGTGAGGTTCTGGAATTTCGAGCTGACCAGACATCATTAAAAGACTGTAATTTCGTTTTCGTTTCCCTTCAGGAATTCGCTGTGTTGTCAGTTCTGTCGCACATCTTGCGTTCTTCTTTTCGTATTTCTATCCCCGCTTCTTTTAACTCGAGTGTAGCGTTGTTGGTGTTGTATTACAGAATTTTTTTTTGTGCGAAATAAATATATATTTGAAATGCAATTGAGTTTGCTTTCGTATTGGAGTGTGCGCCTGTGCTTACCCACAAATGCCTTGTTTGATGGGCTGGTAACTAGCAATTGGTTCCAGTTGAACTCGTTTTTAGGCTATAGTTGGTGTCATAGTGAGTTTAACATATTTATGCAGTGGGGGTGCGGAACATGAAAAAAAAAGAAGGAAAGGTACAAAGAAAAGGCAATATAAGAGGGTGGGAAGGCACAAACAGGGCACAAACAGGGCCCTTCGAGATACTAAACTGCTTTTATATAAAGCACTCATTCGCCCTGTTCTCGAATATGCATCCGTAGTTTGGTTCCCTTACAAACACTGTGAAATAAGTTTTCTAGATAACATTCAGCGAAAATCTATCCGTTTCATTTTTAATAACTATGGCCGCAACTTCTCGCCGACCACAGCTATTCAATCATTAAACATCCCATCACAACTCTCGCGTATAAAAATTTTAAGCAAAGCTTTAAAATTTTTATACGGAATTATTAACTCCTTCTCCAGCCTTGGTCATGGTAACCTCATCACATTTACTGATGATAGTTGTACCCGCAGTTCCCACGCCTTGAATGTAACACCTTTCTTTGCTCGTACTAATACCTTTAAATACGGTTTTTTTTCCGCGTGCAATAGAACTGTGGAATTCCCTGCCTGGTAGCATTCGATCTTTACCACTAACTGACTTCACAGTTGCTGTCGATGAATATTTTACTGACGCGTAATTAACTTCATTTTTACTTTTGCTTTGTTACGAGTGTACCTGCTTCACAATTTGTATTATTCGTTTGTATTTTTTTCTGGTGCCTAGTATTATATAACGTCCCATTCCTGCGATAGCCCTGAATATGGCTGCAGTATGTATAAATAAATAAATAAATAAATAAATAAATAAATAAATAAATAAATAAATAAATAAATAAATAAATAAATAAATAAATAAATAAATAAATGATATACCCCCCGCATAGAGTTTCCTAAAACTCAACTAGAGGGGACTCTGGCGCTGCGATCATTCAGCCTCCCTGGGAACGATAGGTTAGTATACGCACCCATCATGATCTTATTAGAGCTGACACGTGCTACGTGACGCCTACATAAAAATAATCGGTGTCCCTCACTCGCCTCAAGGGAAAAGGGTGGCGCTGACTGACGCTCCCACTTTTAACATACCCCATAAAGTGAACGGGGGGATAGCCGCCGTGGTAGCTCACATGGAAGGGGCATAGGACGCGTTATTCGGGGGTTGCAAGTTTGGTCCATGCCCAAGGCATGCTATCTTCTCGTCCAATTTTCTTTCTTCGTAGTTGCATTATTTTGACATCTAACAACATCCCCTATACTTTGCTTGGCTTAAATGTTGGTCAGTTATCATTAAAATAATTCAAGTATTACGTGCCAGTTCGATTCGGCGGCTAGACTAAATACCACCCTAGTGAAGCGACGAAAATAGAACACACCAGCAAAGCGTTGTTAAAGTTTGCTGAAAATGAACAGACGTTCGTTCCGGCGCTATATGATGCAGCCTTCACGATGCGTGAATTGCAGGCTGCATACCTTTAACAATGAGCAGAGTTCCATCGAAAGCAACAAACAATGGTACGCTAACCGCCGTATGACGTATGTGAGTGTGAACATCCAACAATGACTGCTGCGTCTCACAAACACAAGGATTCAAAACACTAAGTTGTTTCAACATACAACCGTATCTGGACTTTCACAATGTGAGGATAGTGTGAGTAATCATTACTGCAGTCGTCGCATGGGCGCGCACCGTGACGTACTGATTCATGTAGTCGAAACAAACAATTTCAAGCGAAGAATTCAGACAATGAAAGCGGAAGGCGAGAAAGAGCTATAGTATACTCTACTAACTGCGGTGACCCGCACTTGTTTTCTTTCTCTATACGACTTGTCCGGGGCCCGATATGGTTTTAAAGGTGGATCGCGTGCCTCAATTGGCACTGTCTGCACTGTCGTGGCACAAAAGAATACGTCAGACCTCGGCGACACTTTCCTGGGGTCGCTTTTTTTGCCTCGCGGAAAGGATACCTCGCACAGCGAGCGTCTCGTTACAGCGCCATGCAGACGACATGGTGCCAAAGTTCCCCGCACCGACTACAGAGTGCGTGTCGCACGTGTCGCAAGTGCTCCCGCTGCGGTGAAACACGCTTAAGGTCCCTAGATGAAACATCTATAGGGACCTTAAACACGCTAGATCGCCTGCGCCCTCTGCCGCGCATATACCCAATTTCCCCTGAGCTTGCTGTCAAAGCCGCAGCACGGCGTGGTCGTCACTCCACAAACTTGAGCTTTGGGTTCTCAAGAAATGTGTCCAAAAATCGCCGCAAAAACAAAAAAGTGAGGTTTTCCCGCCGCCTTCACAGATACTTTTTCTGTAGTTGCTGGCATATTAAGATGAGCAGAGGTATCAATTACGACAGTAATAAATAGAGCTACTTATTTTTTGTTTAGGGGATACAAAACAAAATCGAGCCCTTCGCAAAGCAGCCATGGGCAGTTATTGGCTAATAATGAAATTTGACCAGTATTGCCCGCGAAACTGAAACCTGGACTCAAAGGGCGCAACTGCCGTATTTTCTCGAGACGTCCAGATGGAGCGGGCGGTCAATCGAATTCGCATCGTCGTTGCGTGGGCTTCGTATGCGATGAGAGAACACAAGGCGCACGTACTGTAATAAATGCAGCAATAACACCACACAAGTTGTCCCCACCCCTATCCCCCTCCACTGCAATATAGCCACCGTGAACAGTGGCGTCACTCTGTTCATCGGCTCGTTGCGCTGATTGGACCTTTGGTTTAGCGTTCACCGGCGTATTTGGTTGAATTTTATTGCTCCCAAATAATTATGAGACCCCGACTTTTTGAAATCTCATAGCGGCAATAGCCTCTTCGCAGGAAGGACAGCAACTCATTCATTTGACAAGAGCGCCTGACCTATCTAACTAAACAGTTAATTATTTTATGTTAATACTGCTGTGGTTTTTACTGCCTGCTCATTTTTGATGTGTCCCACCACAGAAACAGATATAAAGATAGAGAGGCAATTTTCTATTTTGTTTATTTTGGATTATTTTCGCACGTACTCCATGAAACACTATGTACACTTGAGCCATGTCGGACCTGTCCCGTCAATAATTGAGATACAGGCTTATGACAATGCAGAATTCTGACAGTAACGGTGGCCTAGGACCTCTGTTGCATGTTACAAATTTTTACTAACCACCTGTACACCGCAGAAAGCTGGTTACCAAAGCTCCGCCTTGCAAGTCTATTGCGGGTACCACGCTTTTCTGAAAGGCTGAGTCGCACTTACCTATAAAGAGTGCCCGAAAAAAGGGTTCTAGATAGGTTGCTCTTCCAACTATCGATGTGATTGTTCTGTGCGTTCCATGCAGGCCTGTTTTCTTTTTTTTGCATCAATTATGAATATATTTTTATTGGATTCGACCAAATCAGGGAGGCAAACGCTGCGATAAAACTTGCCACCCCCCCCCCCCCCTTTTCAAAGAAGAAAATTGTTCGCAAGCCCATGAAAGAGTTCGTTCGCATACATTTAAGAATTATAAACAAATATAAAAGGACAGAATGTCAAAGTTTTTTAGGGGCGAAGCTTCTTTTAGCTTAGAAGTGTGGCAGCTTGGGCTAGTTGGTATGGCATGACGATAGTTATAGCGCGAGAACAAAACGACGACACAGAGACAAGAAGGACACGAATGTCTTTCTTGTCTCTGTGTCGTCGTTTTGTTCTCGCGCTATAACTATCGTCATTCTTATAGCGGCACCCGTTCGTCCCTTGTAGCCGTTGTAGTATGTAACAAGTATAACATTTTTACTTCCAAGGTGGTGCCGGTGAGATATTTCTTCCATGCGTTGTTGAACAATAAAAAATGGTGCTCAATGTACATGTCAATGGCTGCTAATGGGGAATGAGAAACAGGAGCATCCGGCTTTTAGTTAACGCACACGCTGCGATCCCCATTAGCAGCCATTGGCATGTACATTGAGCACTATCTGACAGGAAAATGTTGCTACGTTATACTCGCTGGGCGTAACCTCCTTGGTTTTGGAAAGGTTTAGCGAGCGTGTGGCCGCAGTGCCATGAATACTAGTGGACTAGTATATACCATGAACTCGAGGTGGTTAAAGGTGGGAAGTAGACCCGAAGTGCAAGCCGTAAGAAAGTGTGCGTGTGCCACCTCTCGTTTAGTCCTTGGAATGTCCGCTGGATGGCGGTCCGTCTATATGCGGAATATATGATGAAAAGATGCGAGACGGTGGTACTTGGAGTGTTGAATAGATGGACGAACGGACACACAGACAGTTGCATGGATGGACGCATGGACCGTCACACAGACGGATGCATGGACGGACACGGAAGCAGGAACGAATGGACGGACGAATGCTTCGCCCCACTCTCCATCATTCACTCCGTGGATATGCTGCCAATTTGTTTTTTTTTTTCAGTCGCGTCTGTCGGTCGTATGCTGGGCTTGTTCACCAGACCTCACAACTCATAGCATATTGGCAGGTGACCGAGCTGACGGTCACGTAGTCGCATTGACGTCGCGTCACGAGGGAGAAATCAAGAATAATTTGTGCTGGCTCTGAGAAATATTACACCAAGTAGTCAAGATCCGTTGTAAAATATTAAACAGCACAAGAAGCAAACACGGACAAACATAAGAATGTCCGTACTTCTTCTATTCCTACCGGTTTGCTTTTTTGTGCTGTTTAATACTTCACGATGAATGGTTTTAGCGCTATGTGGAATAGAAATGTTATTTGCACAAATTTAAAAATATTAAGTTGAAAAATTGTGGAGTTGTATACCGTTACACCAATTAATAATTGGGTTATTTATGTTGCTTAACCCGGCTTATAACTATCGTTAAAAAATTATGCCTCTTTTTTTAGGGTGGTGTAAGAGCAGAATTTGCTAACAACTTTCCTTAATAAAGTCAATTTTAGCATGTATTATCGAACGAAGGAAAATGTAAGCATTATATCAAACGTACATTGTATAGCGCTTTCACTTTGTGGATTAAAAAAGTTAAGAAAAATAAACGGAGTTTTGTTTTATTACTGTCATCCTTAAAAAAGGAAACGATTGCAACAAATTCTCGTATCCTTTCGTTAGAGCTTAGGTGATTTTGGTGATTGCCACCTAAAATAACGTAGTTAATTTAAACTCGTATAAAGAATAAAAAATGATGGCTGAGAGATTGTAAATTCTTGGAGAGCGCTTGTTCAGTTGACTATGCATAGTATCTAATTGCTAAACAGGCAAGAACCAGACAGTCAGAAACAAAAGTTAAATAATTTGTAAAAAATTAAATTCATAAATACATGAGTAAATAAATAAATAAACTAGAGACTGCAAGAAATATATCAAGCCATGTTTACTGAATTGCTTATGATGATTTAGTGGGGAGGCAACAAAATGCGAGCATGCATTGGTGTTTTCAAAAGTTTCGACATGATGCTGTGTTTCTTTAGGTTGTATACTGGGGACCAACGAGCAGCGGCGAATGCGACGATTTTGAGCCATGTGCTCCACCACACAAGTGTTGCGTGAAAAACACTGCAAACACATGCCAAGACTTGAATGACATTGGTCATCGGTGCTCCAATACTAAAGCTCCTGGCTGCAAGAACGTGTACCTTGGTACTTGCCCCTGCAAAACACGTCAGTTTTAATTTTATTCATTTTTCAGACAATACAAAGTCATTCCCCGCAGTCAGGACACAAGGTGGTATAGTTTGCCTCTTGATATGGTACTGTTCGTTCCAGGCGAAAAAGCAGCAGTGCTCATTCAGCCGTACACAATCGAAATACAAAACGTTCGAAACATACGCAGTCCCCATAGCAGCAGTGCTGTTTTATCTCGAAAGAATTCAACCTTGTACATTGTTATTATAAACAGCAACATGTACCCGTATTTCGCGTAGTAGCCGCATTATAGCACAAGCAGGTTCAAGGGGGGAGGGAGATTAAAATAATTACAATGTTCACGTGTAAACATACACATATACACAAACATCATCATCAGCCTAACAACGCCTACTGCAGGGCAAAGACCTTTTCCATGATTCGCCAGTCAACCCGGTCTTGTGCTTTCTGCTGCCACGTTATACCTGCGAAATTCGTAATCTTAACGGCCCACCTAACTTTCTGTCTCCCTTTCGTGCGTTTGTTTTCTTTAGAAATCCACTTACCCTGAACGACCAGCGGATACCCTGCCTACGTGCTACGTGCCCAGTTCATGTTCATTTCCTCTTCTTAATTTCAACTATGATACCTTTAACCCCGTTTTTTTTCCTCTGACTTATTCTGCTCTATTCTTGTGTCTTAAGGTTATACCTACCATTTTCATTTCCATCGCTCACTGCGTTGTCCTCAATTTAAGCGAAACCTTCTTTTTAAGCCTCCAGGCTTCTGCTCCGTAGGTCTGTACCGGCAAGATGCAGCTGTTTTATACCTTCCTCTTGAGGGCTAGTGGCAAATCTACCTGTCATGATTTGAGAGTGCCTGCCAAATGTGGTACACCCCATCCTTATTGATGATGATTGCTATGTGAGGTTTAACGTCCCAAACCCACCACATGATTATGAGGGACGCGTAGTGGAGGGCTCCGGAAATTCTGACCACCTAGGGTTCTTTAACGTGCACCCAAATCTCACCCCATCTTTATTCTTCTAGGTATCAGACTCTCATGATTCGGCTCCACAGTTGGTACCTGTCCTAAGTAAACATATTACTGCACAACTTCGAGCGTTTCTTCACCTATCGCAAAGCGTTGTTTTAGGACTAGAGGGTTGATTCAACTCTAATGTGGTTTAATTCTATTAGCTGTTATTTTTGAGAATAGTTTCTAGAGGACGGAAAGTAAGCTGACCGGCCTGTAATTTTTGAAGCCCTTGACGTCTCCTTTCTTATGAATTATTGATGTTGGCGCTCTTCCGAGACGATAGTTATAGCGCGAGAACAGAAACGCGACAAAGGGACAAGAATAAGACGTTGTCGTCGTTTTCGTTCTCGTGCTATAGCTATCGTCATGTCATACCAACTAGCCCAAACCGCCACACTCCTAAGCTCTTCCAAGATTATGGCACCCTTCCCGTCAAAAGATTCTTCAGTTTCAGGTCAGTTTTTGTAACACAATTTCTCCACCATCTTTCAGCAGGTCCGCTTTTACCTTATACTCACTAGCGGCTTTGTCTCTTTGCATTCATTTTAGGACTTTCTTTACTTCCAATGTCGTTACTGGGAGGATGCCGAATTCCTCTGCGCTGTTATGGCTTCTTACGATATCATCCTGGTTGTTTCGGCTTCTGTACAGCTCTCTGTAGAACTCTTCCGCGACCTCAACTATCCTATCCACATTCGTTATGACATTGCCTTTCTTGTCCTTTAATGCACACATCCGATTTTTGCCTATGCATAAGTTTGCCTTCGCAGCTTTATAGGCTTCGGTCGCTTATTAAAGCCTGCTCAATTCTCTACATGTTATACACTCTGATATTGGCTACCTCACGCCTATTTATTAACTTCGAAAGCTCCACTAGCTTTATTTGTCGGTTGCAGCTGAGGCTTTCATGGTTTGTCGTCTCTTATTGAGATTTTTCGTATCCTGCGAAAGTTTGTCAGTGTCCTGTCCAGTGAGGGCACCTCCGACATCAATCGCACACTATTTGATGATACCATTAAGATTATCGTTCATTGCGTCAACGCTAACGTCGGTTAACTCGTTTAGAGCATTGATTTTATTTTGGATATCATTTAGGAATAACATTTAGGGTTTGGTGGAGTCGAATGCTTTTTGGAAATCTAGATATACGCCTTATCTAAATAACCTGTTCTCACTATCTTAGGTCATTTTATGTTTATTTCGTTTTAGTGCCTCTTTTGAAGACTTTTCATTTTCAAATAAAAACTACGGATATACAATAACATTTTGATCGATAAAAATTAATTAAATTGCGTGCACAAGGCTTTCTCTGCAAATTCAGAAAAAGATTGATAGCACAGATATTGGTCTACATTTGTTCAACTGATTACACTTCCCGCATTTATGAATAAAAGTCACACGATCAATTTTTTAGCCTACCAGATGAAATCTGGTCGTTAAAATGCACGTTAATGGCTTTGCTATGTCATGTGCCATGTTCCTAGCTGGTGAAGCTTTCATGCCATATTTTCCGGTAGCAATTCTTCCAAGAGAACATAGAAGAGATGTGACTTCATCTCCTGAAGTAGGAGAATTAAATACAATGTCTTTCACACCACCGTGCAGTGCATGTTCGTCATACAACTTTGCCCTGAGTGGACAGTTGGGAAGAATTCAGCAGCTCCGAAATTCATAAAATGATTGTTTAATAAAGTAGGTAAAGAATGTACAGAATACCTCATGCCATCGACTTCTCATTCCGGTGGTACTCCTGATGGAGTGCTCGTCAATTCACAAAAAAATCTTCAATGTCTTACTACTGTCTGACTGTTTTGGGCGACGCTTTCAAACTTGCGCTGAAAAAAAAAAGACAAGTTTGGCCTTCCTTAGCTCAACATTAAACCCATTTCTGGACTGCTTAAGTTCTTTCGATATTTTAGGATCACGCGTTTTTAGAAAATTAGCAAATACATTTTCCTTTTGTTTTATGCGATGATAAAGGTAGCTCGTAATCGATGTCTTCGGACCTTTCTGTGCTTAACTACTGTTGTCAAAGGAAACAGAATATTTTACCTCTGCTGCAATGATGAAAAAAAGTATTCATATGATCTAGACATATTTTGCTCGCAGTACACGGCTTCCCAGTTTATGCTGACGACTAGAGGCTGAAACAAAGTGATTCTGCGCTAATTTATGTGTCTCGTAGGGAACTTTTCTTCATTCGAGTATTTGTGCGTTGAAAAAAATTGCTAATGTGCAGAAATAGTCACTGCTGTTTGAACCTATAAGACATCAGAGCAACTTGAGCACCATTAACCCTATGCGAATATAAATTTTGCTTAGTGCCATAATACTTGGTACCTGTATTGATTCTGTACTCTTTTTTTGTTAAAACAGACACGTTTATTGTCATTTCGATTTCGGAGTGACAGCACTGCTCACTTTTTTTTGTACAGCGGCTGAATTCCTGAGTGTTGTTATCTTTCTGCTCAATCTTCTGCAATATTTATGCTGGTTAATGATAATCCGTGTTTAACGCTCTTTCCTTCGGGTAATGGAGTCCATATCGCAGCCACGAGAAAGAATTCACGATAAAAATACACACACAAATTACTGGAATTAGAGCACGCCCATGACTACGTACAAAACGTAAAACTAATCCGCCAAAAAACATGAAGCCAACTATAGGACTAAACGAGTGTGCAATGTACGAACGCATACATATAGCTTTTCTGAATTATCCTCCGAGTTGCATGGGCTGGCGCAATCATTGGTGCTGTTGTTGTTGGAGGAGGAAGAGGAATGGAGTGTCTCAATAACTTCCGTGGTCTGATCATTGTGACTGGAAAGTATTTCAGTCTCAGGAAACAGCGGTGTGAAGCCACATTCTAAGCTATACCGTCTAATGGGAGAGTGAGCCTTAGTTGCTGGCTGGCGGCTAAGAATTCTTGACACCTGGGTTTTTTTCTTCTTCTGGGTCGTGCGATACCTATTGAAACACGTTTTCAGCAAGGGCACCGTCACATTAGGAAGAGAAAGAATAGGGGGGGGGGGGCTGACACCCCCTGTAAAGTTGTTTGCGCTGCGTGGCAGACGTGTCTCACGCATAAGCCACACTTAAAGGGTCACATCTATTGAGTGGTAGGTGGCGTTGTGCTCGTGAGCATTTCCCACCACCGTCATCATCATCATGGTTAGAACGGTGGCGCTGGCAGTGACGCCTGGCGAAAAGCCATGGTGGTGGCACGGGAGAGATGAGCGGTTCCCTTTTGGCGGGTGGCGGTGGACGCGAACGGTCGTCTGTAGCGGTGGGTCCCCGGTGCGCGGCACCGCGGGTTGCGCGCCGGGAGCCCTCGTGGCAAGTCAAGCGTTGGCGAAGCCACCTTGAGCGTGTTCTTGTGTTTGTTTCGGTAATGAATGCTGTGTAATATTGGCACGGTTGTCTAGCGTGATCTCGATTGATGTATACTAATTCGGTTGACAATATTGTCGATCTAAAGGTAGGTGAATAAATGTGTGTGTTTTTGTTCACTCTGACCGTGTCTACTGTGTCCGTTCAATCCAAGAGTGGCGTGCTCCCCCTTTAGAATCATGGCATGTGCTGGAAAACAAACAAACGAATGCCTGAATATGCCTATGCGACAACGATATTCGCTAATATATAAAGGGACCAACAACCATTTCTGATGGTGCCCATTTTTCTTAGCGCGAAGGAAATCTTATCCGTCAGTGAGCCTGATCCCGGATTGGTAAAGTCGAAAACGCCGCGAAATATTTGCAATCAGACTTTGTCTATTTGCAGCGAATACGAAGTGGTATGCTCACATGCTGCAAACAGTCAGCTCGCAGGGAGTTCGTATTCCAGCGTGGTGGCGCACAGTGCATGCGTGTACTCCGTGCGCATGCGCCACGGCTCGACTAGGACCACTGGTGGCAGCGATGGCAGCGCCACTTTTCACCGTGCTTTTTTTGTCGTAAGTAGCACAGAGCTCAGCGGGGCAGGATAATAATATACATAACCTAATTTTGAGGACTGGCACGCAAAACAGCATCAGACTACGCGACTTCGTTCAGCAAAGGGACCGACTCCATATTCCATAATCCCACTTCAAGGCTCTTCCGCTAGCCTGTGCCACAAGGTGGTTATTGATAATTTTAAGCATCATTTAAAAAAATTACGCCGTATAGTCACAAGTCGAAAATAAGTCTAGAATAGGCCACTATATTCCATGCTCTTTTCATTTCTACTGTGTTCTAATCACCCCTTCTGGCCAGTTGTCTGTCCCTTTAAAGAATGACCCAGATGGGCCGAACTGTAGGTGGTTTAACAATATAACGCCCACGAACAGTTATGCCTTCAAACAATTGCAAAAGAACGCTGATTCTTGATACTTTTCTTGTGCAATTCATTTTGGGAAAGTAATGAATGAAATTTTGTTTTAGCCTTAACCTAATTATTACTAATTGTGAATAATTTGTTACTAGCACATATTATGTAAGTCACTGTACCTTTTTCATAACAGGTTAAATTTGCAATAGCTGCTATTATCACTCCTATAGTAGCTTTTAGTAGCTTTCTTGAGGTATTCAAAGCAATGTATCAAGTGTGATTCAGTGGGAATCACAGGGTTAAGGATATGTGCTTCCTTTCTTGAGGCTGTTGCTTCAGTGAAAATTTTGTGGAAGAGTTTTTAAACACATGTATTTACCTCTATATTACAAGTGCCACTATCCAAGATCAACTCTTATGTTGGAGGAGCTCTTGTTAAGGTCATAGATCGAGGAGACAGATCATAGTGCACGCTCTTGAATGCCTTCTTATTCGAAGCGTGCAATGAATTAAATACGATGCGATACATATAGGCAGTTCTATTTTTCTCTTTTTTTCTTTCTCCTCCTCTCACAATTGCTTTTTTTCTTTCTGTATATTTCTCTCTCTCCCCTTCACGTGTTTTACGGGCTACACTTTGCCGAGAAGATCAAGTTCCCGTTTAAATTCTCGCATCTGCTGTACTCGGTAGCTGGGTGAACTGCCTGTGCTGTTTTGTACAATCTGTGCATGTTTTGCATAACAAGTTACCGATAGCTGAAGCAACTACACTTAAGCGCTCGCTGCCAAAACTTGGAGGACGGTTGAGCTTTGCCTTGAAGAGCAAAGTGCGATAGCGTGTAATCAGACCCCGTTTGCATCACCTTCAGAATCGCTATAGCCTGGTTTCGCTTCTCGGCGGTTGCCTGAACCATGCTTCAAGGAAAGGAGCATCTGTACGCTTGCGAATACTACAAGCCGACTACGTCATATTTTTTTTCTTTTTTCCTGTTGGCAAGGTACCCATTATGGGTCCGAAACGTAACACGCGCGCCTGTGCCGCAGCGCATGATCCTGATGCTGCTGTTGATAATGGTAATTATTATGCTCATTTGATTTGTAATTGACGAGTCTTTATACCGACTACTCGTCGCACGAGTAACATGTTTTGGCCCCACCGCGGTGGTCCTGTGGCTAAGGTTCTCGGCTGCTGACCCGCAGGTCACAAGTTCGAATCCCGCCTGCGGTGGCTGCATTTCCCACGGAGGCGGAAATGTTGTAGGCCCGTGTGCTCAGATTTGGGTGCACGTAAAAGAACCCCAGGTGGTCGAAATTTCCGGAGCCCTCCACTACGGCATCTCCCATAATCATATGGTGGTTTTGGGACGTTAAACCCCACATATCAATCAATCTCATGTTTTGATGTCTGGCGGGATTCTATGCTTTTTCCACGCAATATTACACGTGTTAATGACGCTCCTCACGCGATACATAAACTTCTTATAGCGTTTTTTAAGCAATATTGAGCACAGCCGTGACTTATTGAGAGAACACCTGTTTGCCCCACAGAATTAAGTCTCACGGTTCGGTTCCCACTCGTACAAAAAAAAACATTTCGACGAGTTACTTGTTTGCGTATAACTTGAATTTTCGCTCACGGGCAACGCTAATTTTTCGCTCAGAAGCAACGGCACCCGTGCGAACACCAACGCAATAATTTCCGCGAAACGAGCTCTGCAGCGCTACCAGGTTAAATTACACGCATGTAGAAGCGGCACGATGCGTATTTAATTTCATCGTCGTCATCGCTGCACCCAAGAGGCTTAAATAGCAGCCGTGCTAATGGCTTTTTTTTTACTTTCCGGTCATACGATCGTCCTTTTCCCAACTGTGACTTCGTGAAAGCTTCGAAGAAATGCTAAAAGCACAAAATGAGAGAACACCGTTCTCGTCTTTCCATTACGTGCACCCAGCTTTTCACCCGAAAACTAGCGACACTTACATGCGCCTACAAGAGAAAGTAGCCTTTTTGAAATACAGGAGACCTGCATAGAGTCGCATAGTTTAGCCATCCTGATTAAGTGCGGCACTTATGCAAGTTCTCTCTTAGTGAAAAAGCGAGCTTCGATTTATTTTCTGAGATTCTAACAAACTGTATATGAAACTGACTATCAAGTAAGGGCCCCGTCTTCGATGCATTGCGTGGAGCAGGTGAAGAAATGTACGCTTATCACCCCACTCATTCTCTATCTTGGTTTCGTCGTGCTTGCCGCGCCAGAATGGCTGTCTGTGCTTCCTGCGACCTTTTGCGGCAGCGCTAAAACCATCATACTGTATCGTCAACCGCTCACTGCAAGTCCTAGCGACAGTCCCTGTCAACTGTGTAAGCACCTCCACGACCATGGCAGCTCTTCGCAGAAGCTATCTTTGCATGCAGGATGATACGGTCTTTATCGAAAAGAGATGAGAGCGTCCTTGAAGTTTCTGTAGTCGGCAGGCCTAGTTGAATCATTATGATACCACCTTGGCCTGTGTGTTCATTTTCACTTATTTTTCTTTGCTTTTTCTATTCTTTATTATTAAATTTCTATTTCCTCTTATACCTAAAACCTTATGCAGGGCAGCATTGTGGATCATGTTTACTTGTGGAGCACCGCGCGGAGACAAGGCGTAAATGGAACGAAAAGGATAACACTACACTCGCAACTACTTTATTTCGCAGAAAAAAAAACATGGTTCCTATACAGCATCATAGCGTACCATGTGTGACAGTGATGTTCAAGTTACAGCATTTATCGGTCCAAAATCAAGATGAAAGCCGACAGATGGATACACGTAGTGGGGTAATCAAGGTGAACAGTGGAAGTGTCCTCGACAGGCTGGCCGACGTTTTGGTAGGAGGACCTATATTTGTGAAAGTTAGGTCTTTTAACAAAGATAGTTCCTCCTACCAAAATGTCAGCCAGCTTGTCTGAGGCACTTCCACTGTTCACCCTGAAAAAATTTGTCAGCGATTTTCCAAAAAGTACGTTTCGCAATCGTTTCGACTATAGCCGATGTTTGGCTGATGCAACGATCTTTTGTTTTAGTTATATGAAAGACCTAAAGAACTTGCCTGGTCCGCTGATCCCTGCCAACACAGGACTTTCAGAGGTCAATAGATCGCTAGCAACTAAGGCTCACTCTCCTATTAGACGGCATAGCTTAGAATGTGGCTTCACCCTCCTGTTTGCTGAGACTGAAGTAACTTTCCAGTCACAATGATCAGACCAGGGAAGTTATCGAGACACTCTATAGCTCTTCCTCCTCCAACAACAACAGCACCAATGATTGCACCAGCCCATACAACGTCCTCGTCTTTTTGTGCAATCACTCGCTTATTCTGTTTTTTTGAAAGTGTTGCGGTGCCCACGAAGACAGAGTGACGAAAAGCAGAGCGCAGTGGAGAATTAGTTTCACTCTGTCCCGACCCGTGGCCACTGTAACCCTTTTAGGACACTGTATACCAACTAGCTGACCAATTTGTCCCCATGATATTCTACGGCGACTTAGTTTTTATAGGTTGTCAGAGGATTATATACCGTTATATGGCGTATATATTGCAAAATTCGAACATGGTTTACTACAAAGGCATTTAAAGAATTATGCCAGTTTTTTTAGAGTGTAACACTCTTTTAGTGCGCACAAAGAGCTCCTTACCCAGGTTTCACTTTAATTTATTTCTTTTCTTTTACAGCGTTTACATGCAAGGACATGGGAGAAAATATCAGCATATGCATCCCTCCTCGAGGCTAGACGAAATAAATGTGTGAAAAGTGGCGGTACGGATGAACAAATTGCATTATGATTCATTTTTTATTTAGGGTTTCTTAAGCATTGCAGACGGGAATGTGCCCTGCGAAATTAAACGAGGGATAGCACTGAAAATAAAAGAAATACAACATCGTAAAAGATAACACGTCAATTATCTTTAGGGGATCATTCCACTCTCGGCAGAGAGTCATAGCACTGAATTAGAGAGTTAACGATTTTCTTTAAAGGGGGTCTTAAACGTAGCAAGTCGGGACTAACCGAAAAGAGATATCACGCACTATATTTTTTCTTTTACTGTTGGTAGTGTCGTGGAACATTTGGGTACTTTCGATAACGCCAACCGGTCAACTAAGATCTTTACCAAAACATGGCGAGGCCACTGGCCAAAGCAGAGAGGCGTATATGTGTATCTACGTTGCTCTCGCTATAGTGCCTCTCAGTCACCCCGAAGAAGGCAGTAGTTGATTTCGAAACATCTAGTTTACAACCTTTATGCAATAAAGCTTTCACTTTATTGAAAGGTTGTTGGTTGGAGTCTTTCCCAGTTTAATCTGATGCGTCACACTTATATAACATTAAGCGAACCGAACATCAGTTCATATCATCGACGTCGCAATGAGCCGCCACAAGCAAAACAGCGTAACATAGCCTCCATAGGACTTCGCACAGGAGCGTCCACTCCACCTTCTTTCCTAATCTGTCCCGCAGAATTACTAAGTAGCAGTGGCGTAGCCAGAGAGTGGCACGCCAGGTCCATGCCCCCCCCCCCCCCCTCAAGAGTATTTTAAATGCTAAACATTTCTTGGCGAACTTCCGCGGCTCTCAACGTGTCCGTTCGTCCGTCCATCCGTCCGTCCGTCCGTCTGTCCGTCCATCGATCCATCCATCCATCCATCCCTCCCTCCATCCATCTGTCCGTCCGCCCGTTCGCTTACATTTGGGTGCTCTCGTGGTCACCCCCTTAACTTGGCATGAACCTAAATTAGCAGGGGAGGGTACGATGGTTTGACAAATATGATGCGCTGGTCAAGGCATTAAATATGTCACAATTCTGTCACGTACGCCGTCGAACACTTCCCGCCAGACACCTCCACACACCCACGGGCGGGTATGTGTCACAGGTGATTGACAATTAGTATTGTTACGGCGTTGGTGATTTCCGTACAAAAAGCATTTACAAAGTAAAACCACACGCAAGAATCACAATGGCTGATTGGCACACTCGCGCGCCTGTCAGCTGGTTCTGTCCTTCCTCTTACTTTACTTCATCTCCGTAACAGGATCCCCGGGCGTTGGAGCGCCGTCTCGGCGCGAGTCCGAAGAAGTGCGACAGAAGTAGGGTTTCATGTTCGAAACATGAACAATGTCAACAAGTGACGAACTTGGTGATGTATTGGAGTGCAATAGCGCTATCTCGTAGTTGACGTCGCTAACTTGACGTAAGACTAGGTAGGGTCCTGCGTATCGGAACAAAAGTTTTTCGGAGAGACCTACACGTCGACACGGTCACCAGAGGAGCCCGCGGTCACCTGGGGCAAACGTTATATTACGATACCGGTGGTCGTAGCGGGCTTTTTGCATATTCTGTGACCTGGTGAGACGAGACTGGGCAACTTGACGAGCCATGTGAGCGCGATCAATGGCTTCGCGAGCGTACTCGGAAGCAGATTCTTGAGAGGCAAGGTTGTTTCAAATGACAATATTGTGTCGCGATTGTACAAAAGATAAAAAGGTGAAAATCCTGTGGTGTGATGTCGAGAGAAATTGAGGATGATCTTCTGAGACGTACATCGAACGCATCTCTGTGAGCGTGTGGTTGACACGTTCAGTTAGGCCATTAGTTTGTGGGTGGTAGGCGGTAGATAGCTTATGCGCTGTAGTACACGATCGAAGGAGGTCGTCGACAACTTTGAACAAGAAAGAGCGGCCGCGGTCAGTAAGCAGTTGTCGGGGCGCACCGTGGTGTAAGATGGCGTCATGAATAAGAAAATTCGCGACGTCAGTGGCGCAACTGGTTGCCATGGCCTTAGTTATCACGTAACGGGTAACATAACCTGTGGCCCCGACGATCCATTTATTTCCCAGTGTCGTCGTCGGAAAAGGACCAAGAAGGTCGAGTCCCACGCGATGAAATGGCTCAGAGGGTACTTCGATTGGGTAAGACATCCAGCTGGCAGCAAAGAAGGTCTTTTCCGGCGCTGGCAGAGGTCGGAAGTGGCGACATATTGACGCACGCTGTGGTACAGTCCTGGCCAGAAGAACGGACTTTGCACGCGGTCGTATGTGCGGGAAACACCGAGGTGTCCCGCTGCTGGTGCGTCGTGAAGTTGTTCAAGTATGGCAGGCCGTAGATGACGAGGAATTACAAGCAGAAGCTCAGGGCCTTCAGTGCTGGCGTTGCGGCGGTAGAGTATGCCGTCATGCAGCACGAACATACGGGATTCAGCGTCATGGCTGTCAGACTGGATGGCGTTGATGATAGTGCCCACTGACTCATCCCGTCGTTGTTCTATGCGCATATCGCCGATGTCGGTGAACGCCATTACGCTGCTGTCCAGGTCAGTCGCAGCGGGATCAGGAAGGTCCATCGTATGACGAGAAAGACAGTCTGCGTACTTGTGCAAACGGCCAGAATTGTAGCTGACACTAAACGAAAATTGTTGCAGCCTCAGAGCCCAGCGACCCGGACGTCCAGTCGGGTCCTTCGGAGAAGTCAGCCAGCAGAGGGCGTGGTGGTCTGTAACGATGGAGAACATGCGACCGTTTAAATATGGCCGGAACTTGGCGATGGCCCAAACTAAAGCTAAACACTTTCTCTCGGTGATGGAATAATTCCTCTCAGGGGGAGAAAGCAGGCGACTGGCGTAAGCTATCACGCACTGTCTGCCGTGGTGCCGCTGAGCGAGAACTGCGCCAATACCGTGGCCGCTGGCGTCGGTGCGAACTTCTATGGCAACAGAAGGATTAAAGTGGGCAAGTATGGGGGGCGTAGTTAAGTAGCCTATGAGAACGGTGAACGCTAGAGTCTGCTCAGGGCCCCAAGAGAATGTGGTATCCTTCTTCAGCAAATCTGTGAGTGGCCTGGCAACGTCGGTGAAGTTTTTCACAAAACGGCGAAAGTAGGAACATAAGCCGATGATACTCCGGACGTCGAATGTAGAACAGGGCACCGGAAAGCTACGGACGGCGCGGATCTTTTCGGGATCTGGTTGGACGCCTTCGGCGTTTACAAGATGACCCAGAACGGTAATCTGACGGCGGCCAAATTGACATTTCTTGGAGTTTAGTTGTAGCCCAACTGTTCCGAAGACTGCGAGAACTGCAGCGAGACGGGTCAGGTGGCTATCGAAAGTAGATGAAAAGACTATCACATCATCTAGGTAACAGAGGCATGTAGACCACTGATAATCATGCAAGAGAGAGTCCATCATTCGTTCGAATGTGGCAGTGGCGTTACATAGTCCAAACGGCAAGGCCTTAAACTGCTATAAACCATCCGGTGTAATGAAGGCCATCTTCTCGCGGTCGATCTAATCGACAGAAATCTGCCAGTAGGTGGACCAAAAATCAATAGACGAGAAGTATGTAGCGCCGTGCAGGCAGTCTTACGCGCCATCGATGCCTGGTAGCGGGTATACGTCTTTTCGCGTGATCTTGTAGAGGTGGTGATAGTCAACGCAGAAGAGCCAGGTACCGTCCTTTTTCTTCACAAGGACGACAAGGGAGGCCCAAGAACTACTTGATGGTTCTATGACACTTTTGTTGAGCATTTTGTCAACTTCCGCTTGGATAACTCTGCGCTCAGTGCGGGAGACACGATAGGGGCGTCGGCCCATGGGGCGGACGTCACCATTGTTTATGCGGTGCTGAATGGTGGATCTTTGCCCTAGAGGTGTGTCGTCGAGATAAAAAAATGTCAGCGTATGACACGAGAAGGTGATGGATGTAGTTGGCTTGTGCAGGATTGAGGTCGGGTGCAATTATCTTCGAGAAACGATTTGGCAGAGAACAGGTGCTGTTAGCTATAGGAGACTGAATTAAATCAATCTCGGTGGTGAGAGCCACTATATCGAATTCGTCAGCATTAGATACGCTGGCCAAGAACATGCCACGAGGAAGCACTTCAAGGCAAAAGCTGAAATTTAGAAGAGGGAGCAAGATACAGTTGTTAGTGACAGTCACAAGCGTATGGGGAATGGCGATGTTGCGCTTTAAAAGGACGTCGGCGAGAGGAAGGAGGACATATTGACAATCGGGAGCTTCTGGCTGCGCGGTCAAAACGATGTAGGATTGCTGTCTGAGGTGACAGTCACACATCCTGAAGAGAACACAGGCACGGCGGGGCAATGTGGGGTTTGGCGACTATCTGAGGCAGCTCTAGCTGAAGGACGCCGTTAGCACAATCGATAAGAGCAGAATGATTCGACAAGTAGTCCAGGCCTAGGATAACGTCATAAGGAGAGTGGTCAATCACGGCTAAAATGACAGAAGTAGTGTGGTCTTTTATACTTAAGCGGGCAGTGCACATACCGAGAACCATTGGCGTGCCACCATCGGCCACACGGAGCATTTGTGCAGCCGCTGGTGTCAGAACTTTCTTTAAACGTGTGCGTAGGCTTCAACTCATGACCTAAATGCTTGCACCGGTGTCTACAAATGCTTGTACAGGTACGCTGTCTACTTCAACGTCTATTACACTTCATCTGGTGGGAACGGAGAGAGGATTTGCTGGGGAAGTCGTCAATGCAGCATCATCTCCGGGAGCTGCATTTCTTTGTTTTCCGAGACGATGCGGCCGGAAGCCACAGGGGACGAGAAGCGCCGTGGCTGGGGCGAACGGGACGATGGGCGAAGTATTTGCGGTGAACGAGACTGGTGCCCACGTGGTGAAGGCGAGAGGCTGAACCAAGTCTTCCGAGAATGGCCAACGGCATTGGACTCTTCGGCAGGGGAAAACGTGCGGGCGGTACCGTCGACACAGGTTATATTGGATTGCACGAGGTGCCGAGGACCATGTGTTGCGGCAGTAACGAGCAATATGTCCAACGCGGTGGCAGTTGAAACATATAGGGTGGTCATCTGCAGTTCGCCACTCAGTCGGGTTGCGAGTACGTTGAGAAAACCGTCGGTCAGAGGAGGGCATCGCGAAAGGGCATTCGCTGACTCTGGGCGCGGTGACATGGCACACGGAAAGCACTCCGATGTTTTCAAGCTCCTGGCGCACGATGGCTTGAACAAGAGGAACAGTAACAGGAGTGGTATCGGTACTGCGCGAATAGAACGCCGAGGGCGCCATTGCTACCAGTTCGCGATGAACAATGCGTGTCAGGTCTCCCGGCGGCGACGGACGTTGTGGTGCGGACTGGTCCTCGCAAGTCGATGTAGCAGCGATGCTTGGAAGTCGGGCGAATGTTTGCAGAATGCGGCGACTTTTCACTTGCTCAAACTGACGACGCTCTTTGATGATCGAGTCCACGGTGGAACAGCCCCTGCACATCAGAAGATTGAACGTGTCTCAGGAGATGCCCAACCTTATCTTATCACCTTCTGTCATGTCGCTTTCAGCCTTTCGGCAGAGGGCCAGCACGCCTTGAATGTATGCGAGGTATGATTCCGTGGGAGATTAGGCACGGCAGGCCAATTCTTTTTCGGCGGTGTTCTTACTTCTGGTGGTTTTGCCAAACACCTCTCGCATCATTTCTTTGCATTGGTCCCAGCTGGTGAGTTCTTCTTTAGTGTTTTCATACCACACCTTCGCAGTGCCTCTCAAGTACAACAGCACATTAGCCAACTGAAGTGTGGGATCCCATCTGCTCGGCACACTCACTCGTTAGCACATGGCCAACCAACCGTCAACGTCGACGCCATCGGTCCCGCAGAATGTACCGGTATCCTTAAGTGGCGTGAAAACGTATGGTTGTGACGCCGTATTCGTCAGAGAAGCTGACGTTGACGCGGAGGGCTCAGCATTGACTTTGGCTGGAAAACCGATGCGACGTCCGCTGCGAAGCTCCGTTGCCTGATGGTTACCCCGCACCTCTCACCAATAAGTTACGGGGTCGGTGAGTTCTGTATAAGATGCATTTACAGTGGAAAAACCACAGGTAAGCGTAACAATAGCTGATTGGTACCCTCGCGCGCCTGTCAGCTGATTCTCTCCTTCCTCTTCCTTTACTTGATCTCCGTAACAGTATCTACCCAGGAACGACGACAACACATGGGCAATTTCAACGCGCGAGCGTTAAGAAATACTCGACATCGGTAGCGTCGACCCGGTGAATGCAAAGAATAAATGTCAGGATTCCAGCTGGAATCGAACCCAAGCATTCTGCGTGGCAATGAAGCATTTTATCACGGAGCTACGCCAGGTCGCGGAACTACTTTTAAAATAGACGCTAATCTTCGTGAAACATCAATAGTGGTTGCAGTGCTGCCTACCCAATTTTATAAGCATTACATATGTACTCCTTTGAAACAGCCGTCACGTCGGATAAACGTCAATTGTGGTTAGTTGCCATGCACTGAAGTTGATTTATGTAGCAGTGTTCAGGACCAGCATCTTCATGGTTGGTTGGTTGGTTGATTGATTGATTGATTGATTGATTGATATGTGAGGTTTAACGTCCCAAAACCACCATATGAATATGAGAGACGCCGTAGTGGAGGGCTACGGAAATTTCGACCACCTGGGGTTCTTTAACGTGCACCCAAATCTGAGCACACGGGCCCAGCATCGTCATGAGCATCAGCGCTTCATATCAGCTTCCGGCGTTGCTAATACGCATGTTCCAGTTGGCATCGTTGCGCAAGTGCAAACAACTGGCTATATAAACATCTGCAACTCTTCAACATATGTCTGTGCGTGCAACATTTGTACATATATTTAGCGTCATTTCATGGTGTCTCGCTCAATAAAAAAATACAACACGGTCACCTTCCCTCCGCATGCTTCGCATAACGTCGATTCCCACGTACGTGGAATCTGCTGATTTTTTTTTGCCATGATAGAACCCAAATTAATTGACCAGGCCCCCATTTCAGATGAAAGGGGGGTGCCCCCTTTTCCACCGGGAAGTTTCTGTTTACGCCCCTGCTCACTAGGACCTATGTGGAGCTCGAAGGCGGCCCAAGGTTGCTGATGTGGCGTGCATTCGAAAGATATTTACCTACCTGCTTCTACGACAGCAAAGCAGGTTGCGAAAGGAAGGCCGTAGTGAGAACCACGTCATCGCATCATTTTCAATCTTGTATTCATTGCCAACATTATTTTCTTACGCACTCGAAAATATGTGGAGTTGGGGTGGGGAGGAGCTCTGCGATAAACGCTTTTATAGCAATGTCGACAACTGGGTACGTCAGTACGATTACGTTATCGTTCAAGCAGCACCGAGAACACATACGAAACAACAGACAAAACAAGAGCTTGTTTTTTGTTTTTTGTCTGTGGTGTTCGTGCTGTTTCAACCGTAATGAAACTTTTATACTCTTAATGCTTCCATATCTTATAGAAATGGCATTCCTATTCCTCCTTTGACAATTCTTACCGTCCCGGCTGCTGAGCCGAAGGTCGCGAGTTCGATTTTTATGGAGGCGAAATGTCGGAGGCCCGTGCACTATGCGATGTCGAAGCCCGTTAACGAACACGCGATGGCCGAAATTTTCGGAACCATTCACTGCGGCACACCTCGTAATCATATCATGTATTTTTCAATATTGTTTATTATAGTTTACAGTTCATTATTGTCATGATACTGGAGACGAAACGTGACATCATGAGTCGCCTGGTTAGACCTCTTTATCCACCCTGTCCATTCTTCATACCACGCAACTTCATTGAAAAAAAAAGAAATAAAAGAGCACAATGACATTGCAGAGAACTAGGAGAAAGCTCATACAAAAAAAAGAATACAACAAGGCTTCGAAAATTGGTTAGAAAGCATACGCGTACACGCATCAGTGCAAAGCAAAAAAAAAAAATGGCAGTATATCCACGGAGTGAAAGATGCAGAGTGGGGCGAAGCATTCGTCCGTCCATTCGTTCTTCCTTCCGTCCGTCCATGAGTCCATCTGAGTGACCATCCATGCGTCCATCCGCCCGTCCGTGCGTGCATCTGTTCGTGCGTCCGTCTCTGTGTTCGTCCAAGCATCCGCCCCTGCGTCCGTTCATGCGTCCATCCATGCAACTGTCTGTGTGTCCGTTCGTCCATCTATTCAAAACTCCAAGTGCCCCAATCTCGCATCTTTTCATCATATATTCCCCATATAGAAGCACCGCCATCCAGCGGACATTCCAAGGACTAAACGAGAGGTGGCATACGCACACTTTCTTACGGCTTGCGCTTCGGGTCTACTTCCCACTTTTAACCACCTCGAGTTCATGGTATATACTAGTTCATTGTATTCATGGCACTGCGGCTCAACGATCGCTAAACTTTTCTAAAGCTAAGAAGGTTACACCCAGCGAGTATAACGTAGCAACCCTTTCTTCTCAGATAGTGCTCAATGTACATGCCAATGGCTGCTAATGGGGATCACAGCGTGCGCGTTAACTAAAAGCCAAATGCTCCTGTCTCTCATTCCCCATTAGTAGCCATTGGCATGTACATTTAGCCCTATCTTTTATTGTTCAACAACGCACAGAAGAAATCTCTTACCGGCACCACCTCGGAGGTCAAAATGTTATACTTGTTACACACTACAACGGCTACGAGGGACGAACGGGTGCCGCTATAAGGAGCTTTGCCCCTAAACGTAGAGAGAAAGAGAGCAATAGTAGTACAGACACCGGTGTTCTAAATGGGAACATAAATGCAGGCTTTCGTGCATGAACAGCCACATGATTGGTTGCATACACACAACTTTTATGCAGATACATAAGAGAAAATGCTTGTAGTACTTCAGATTTCTTTATTATCATACCGTATAGCGAGAAACCAGCCATCGAATATCTGTGCAAAACCTATCAATGTACTATCAGCGTGACATGAAACCTGACCAGCGGTAAGCCTTTGCGATGCTATAGTGCCCGCCGTCCACTCATCACTACGAACAGACACGCATATATGCGGAAAACTGTTTGCATATATGCAAACGTGTTCCGCATATATGCGGAAGACACGCATATATGCGGAACAGGATGCGCGCGCCTGTCGACGGTGATAACTGGACGGCACGAACTACACTATCGCAAAGGCTTGCCACTGTTCGGGTTTCATTTGACGCTCATAGTACTTCCTACGAACATCGCCTGCTCGAAAGTCGGCTGATCTCTTTGCGATATCAAGGTCATAACGCTCGTATGGACGACTGAAACAAAAACGCCGCTCGGTCTTCCTCGCGCAACGGATTCCTCGTGTCCTGATAAGAAACGTCGTCGCCGCCGGAGTGGAACCGAGGCGTATGCAGATAACGCGCAACGAACGGGTCGGTTGTGTTTCCCTTGATAAAGATTCGCAACCACAGTGTTGCCAGTGGTGGGTGTAATGTGTATCCCGGAACCATGGAGATCCAGAGCATTTCGTCTGCTGCCTTCGTCGTCGAGCGAGCCTGTCACTGCTCTCCGCAATGTTTCAGTTCCCAGTGAGATAGCGCACAGCGAGATAGCACACCTCTCAGTACGAGTGCTTGTTATCATCTATTCGCCGGGATAGGAAGCCACATACGCCGGTCGTGGTCTTACGTGCTGTATATGCCAGAGGCTTTCTACGATGACGGAAGAAGGCGAATCCAGCCTTAAGGGACCCTCTCCGTCGGGCCGATACGAACTGTATCCCGTAGATATAGTCTACCACAGTGACCGCAAAACCGGAGAATATTGCGTCTACGTCTTCGCCAAGCATGTCGGCGGGGGTATGGATTCTCCGGACCGGCGAAGACTCGTCGTAGTCGAAGTGACGGGATGGATGCCATACATGTTCCTAAAGGTCACGGACGACGACGTCGAGAAGATGGAAAGAACAGTTCTCGAGTTTTTTGAACAAGCACGCGCCAAAGTTAATTTTCGTGCCAGATTCTCGCACAATATTAACTCGTCGAGTGACTTGAAGTTCATCGACGGATACGGCTACCGCCCGGACGACGCAAAGGAAAGATTCATGAAAGTGTTCGTCAGTGATCCAGGTGTGTATAAAAAGTTTGCAGAGATCGTACCGTACAAAGTGTACATGGCGCAGGTGGACCATGTGTGCCAGTTTAAAATCGACGTTGGGTTGGCACATCCCAGCAAGCTCCTCTGCTTGGCGCCCAAAATTTTGCAATACGACGGACCAAACGGAAGTCTACGAATGAGCACGTCGTTTCGAGACCTCGAGGTTATCGACAACAAAAGTAAGGAGACTCCCGCATTGAAAGCCATGAGCATCCACATCAAGTGCACTTAGTCTCGTGCATTTCCCAAGGCCGAAAACATGGGCGACCAGACCATTCAGATAGCCTCGGTTACCACATCCGACATGCTACGCGCCAGACACGACAACGCGCACTTTGACAAATGCGTCTTCGTTGTCGGCTCCTGTGACTCCGTAGAGGACGTGGACGTGAGGTGTTACGACAGTGAGACCAGAATGCTCGAGGAGTTTAGGAAACACGTGGTTTCGACTGATCCGGACATCATCACGGGCTACGAGGTGAGACGTTTCGATTGGCCCTACATTCTGGATAGGTTCCGTCTCTTTAAGAGGTTTAATATATGGCCCTCGTTTTCACGGCGCCGTGACAGCGGAAACTGGTCTTACTACTCACGCACAGACAAAGATATCGTATGTTCACACGACCGCATCCTCATCGACATGTGTGACGTCATAAAGACTGAACGAAAGCTTAGATCGGACAGCTTGCACAGCGTTGTCGCGGAGTTTCTTCCTGATGAAGCACCGTTGGACGACCTCAAACGCTTTGAAATCAAGAAGGTCGACGAGGGCCCATTAACCACGACAACCAGTATAGCCCGATGCGGCGTGACGCGCGCCCTCATTCCACTGAAACTGATGATGAAGTTCAAAACAGCCATGTCCATACTAGAGCTATCCAACATAACTGGTGTCCCAATGCGGTACATATACGACCGGGGCCAACAAGTGCGCGTCATGACCCTCATCGCCAGGGAGGCCTACTCTCGTCAGACGTTATTCCCGGCAATGACAATAGGTGCCATGGAACAACCAGACAGCCTGAATGACGACGGCAACGACTCTAGTACCGACAGTAGTGATGGCGAGGATGAAAACAAAGCACAACCTTCATCTTCTAGATAAAGAAAGGCGGAAAGTAGTAATTCTGGTGGCGTTCGCTATCAAGGAGCCAAGGTGGTCGAACCAAAGATTGGATATTACGACGATCCTGTCTGCACGCTGGACTTCGCTTCCCTCTATCCGAGTGTCATCATCGCGATGAACTTGTGCTACTCTACTCTGCGCCTGCAGAACTCAAAACGACAAAGAGTGGATGCTCAAAAAGAAGGCAAAAAAGACAGAGAAGACGATGGCGATTGCTACAAGTACGTCAAAGGCAAGCCTTCCCCTGCGGGCGATGAGTTCGTGCCCGAAATCGTCAGGAAGGGAATCTTGCCAACAATCTTGGAAGGCTTGCTGAAATCAAGAAAGCAAGTGAAGGAGGAGATGGAAGAAAGGAAAGACGATCCTTTTATGTGGTCTGTCCTCAACGAGCGCCAGTTAGCCATCAAAAAGTGCGCTAACTCAGTGTACGGTTTCACGGGCACCAAGGAAAATGGTTTGCTGTCCTGCGTTGAAATCGCTCGATCTGTGACGGCCTACGGGAGGACCCTGTTGAACAAGACCATTGATTACGTGGAGAAGTTTGCCCAGCACACCGTGATTCACGGAGATACCGATTCGGTGATGATTCTCTGTCGAGGCAAAACAGTAGCCGAAGCCATGAACATGGGCGAAATTCTGGCCGAGCGCATTTCCGATCTCTTCCCTCACCCCATACGATTGGAGTTTGAGAAGGTATACAGACCTTTTATTCTTGTGGGAAAGAAAAGGTATGCAGGTGCCATGTACTCTGCGAACCCAGAGTCGCACGACAAGATTGACATCAAGGGACTAGACACTGTACGCAGAAATTGTACGCTGTACGTGTCGCGAATCACGAAAGACTGCATTCAAGACATCATCGAGAAAGGGAACATCGATGCTGCTGTAGAGAGAGCCAGGAAGGCCGTTGATGACCTACTCTCAGGTGGCGTGGACGCTGCAGAGCTGATCTTGTACAGGACGCACGCCAAGAAGTACAAGAGTGCACAGGTGCACTTGTGTGTCATCGACAAAAGGATCGCAAGGGGGGGCGAACCAGCAAAAGTGGGTGATCGTATTCCTTACGTCATATGCAAGGAATGGGTGACGGACGAGGAGGAACTCGAAAAGCAGCGTAAAGACCGACCGCATGAATTCGCTGAGGGCGAGAATAGGGTGGTGCAGCGCAAAGTCGCGTACAGGGCAGAAGACCCGGATTACGTTAAAGAAAAAGGCTTGTCCATTGACTACGCTTACTATGAGTGCAAACAGCTAAAGAGGCCTCTACTCAGATTGTTTGGACCTGTATTAGGTGGGGAGAACAAGGCCGCCAGCAAAATATGGCCCACCAACAACTAGAATGCCTAACAGGAAGAGAATTCTTACTTTGTGGCTCAGTAGTGGAAGCCCCCCCCCCCTTTTTTTTTTTACTTTCCGAGAAACCTACAACGTTTTTCAATAAACGGCCTGTTTGAGGAACAATTTTGCCCTTGTAATGTGTTGTCTGCTATTCAAGACACAACACGCGTGCTAACGTGAGACTAAGTAGTTTATTAAGTAGTTTGAAACTAAGTAGACATCGAAGCATGAATGTACACAGTAGGGATGCTCACATGCTATAGCAAGATGTCATGCGCATATGAGCTCATTTTTCCTATGTCCTCTTTTTTACCAGGTATGCGCAGAGAAGTGCATTTTTTTCTTCTCATCTTTTCATATACGTGCGTACATTTATACAAACGCGCACGCTTCGGAAAAATCACAAGTGTTAAAAATGAGCGACTTTGTTCATCGCAGATGAACTGCTAGAGCTCATTACGGTGAAAAAGAAACGGTCGAGCAGTCTGGCACAAAATAACATAGCTCTAACTTGGAACTGTTGGAATTTAGTGCTATGTCCCACACTTGTGCCAGTCTGCTTAGCCGTTTCTTTTTTATCGTATAGCGCTATACCAGTTCAAGTACTCTGGCAAAATGAGCATTTTCTTCAAAAACAAGGGGTTCGTATAGAATCACAATTGCCCTGCCGTGGTGGTCTAGTCGCTAAGGTACTCGGCTGCTGACCCGCAGGTTGCGGGATCGAATCCCAGCTGCAGCGGCTGCATTTCCGATGGAGGCGGAAATGTTGTAGGCCCGTGTGCTCAGATTTGGGTGCACGTTAAAGAACTCCTGGTGGTCGAAATTTCCGGAGCCCTCCACTACGGCGTCTCTCAAAATCATAGCGTGGTTTTGGGACGTTAAACCTCACAAATCAATCAAATAAATAGAATCACAATTTGCTCCGCTTCTCAGTAAGTTATCTTTAGTCAACCTGGACAAAAATATACCAAGCTTGTCCTCTGGTGTAGGTATTCGGGAATTATTTACGTACATCGACAATTACCTCATAATTTTGCGTAACTGAGTTTCTCGCGAACCGCCAGTTGCTAACGTAGTCATTTTGTTTCGACGGTGCCTAAACACTTCGTCACTAACGAATGAACTGCCTACTAGTGATGGGAAGCTCCACTTCCTCGATATCAGGTTCACGTTCCTTGATAACCGGACTTGTGTGAACCTACAGGCAACAAGCAGTTTTTGCTGTTCATTTCTGCTCACACTAAACTCGATAAAAGAAGCATCATTAGAGCACGTGTAGCGTCCTCCTTTCTTGTCGTTGTGTTACTTTGCGCTGAACATTGCCTCATGTCTCGCGGACCAGGCTGAATTTTGCCCCTTGTGTGGTTCATTAGCAGCCCTATGTTTGTGTATCGGTGACTGTTAATTCTAAACAGAAAAAAAGAATGGAGCACTGGGTGGCGTGTCTTTCTCTGATGTAGAAGTACCTGGCCCACAAGACCCTTTGAACTCCGTCATATGTAACTGCAAACACAAATCAATAACTCCCAAAAGAGACAGCCAGACAACTTTAGCTTCTTATGGAAGCCGCCTCACCAACCCTGCAATATAAATTGACTTACCGCTGCTTCAGAGCCACCGTTCTCTACTGATTGAACGCTTCCTCATGGTTAGCTTGCAGCGAGCTCATTAAAGCTGCCTCTTTCGAAAAGTAGCGATAACTGTTACCCGCTAAGTAGTGCAAGAACAGTAGTGAGAACAGGAGCTAGCTCATTAAAACAACAGTGAAAGACAGTTAGCAAATGAATACTGTATTGGTCGAAATGGTTGCTTCACGCGTGACGCCGCCTTGAGGCTCGGGTCATCTGTAACTCTCAGTAACTCAATCAATCGATCGATCAATCAAGCAATCAATCCGGCATTTATTAGAGCGTCAGTAACAGTGTTAGAAAAACAATGAATGCAAAGGCAACAATAAAATGCTGCCATCCAGCAGCTTGACGTTGATCGTGCTGCTATCCGCTGAAGCACACGTTGCATAAACATTTTTTTTAGTTTTAATATTTAGCACTATGGCATAACTAATGAAAAGCAAAGACACGAAAGTACCCGTCAAACAAACCTGCAGCCATTCAGTGGCAATTTTGGGCTACGCGCGTTCCTTCAACAGGCGGCGTTGCCTCTTTTAGAAGATCGAGCCAACGTAGCAACTTTGAACAAAGAAAACAAAAATAAAACGCGATGTCCTAAGATAAAAGTCCATAAATTATTTCGCATAATTGACAATTATAAGTTTTATATACACCATAAGGGATATCATGTATCCATACGTAATACACGGGGATATTTTAATATTTACAGAAGCATAACCAACGCAAGTATAGAATTATACACAAACAATAAAGAACTAAGGAATTCGCACAAGCGTAAAAGGCAATTAGTAACGATATTGCAGTATTATTAACGTTACAACTTTAACAGGTTTAAAATGAAACCAGTTAATTCCTCCTCCTCCTTCAACGGGATCGGCTTGCACCGTCTATTGCATGGTTGCTCAGTCAGTGGTGCCGCTTTTTCATGTACTAAGTCAGTCAAACAAATCAAATCAATAGAACATTTTTTTTCTCTCAATCAAATACATACGTGCAATATAAGCTCAAAACCTATATATATATTCCAACTTTAATAAATCTTCAGATTGCGCTAGTTGGTGCTGTATCACATACGACGTTTTTTATTGCAGCATCCGAAAGGAAAAAAAAAAGATGTTACAAAACACAGCGCAGAGAAATGCATTGTCTGATCTGAACGAGTGACAAACAATTATTGCACCCCTTTCATTCTACCTAGGGTGTCTTTTTCCTTTTTTTTGGGGGGGGGGAGGGTATAGATATTGAATATGAAAAAAAGTCTCACTGAATTAAGTAATCAATTCTTGGCCAACCCCCCCCCCCCACCCCCTGAGTGGGTAAGAGCCATGGCTGTGGATTCATTAGCATCATCATTATCATCATCATCATCATCATCATTAGCAGCAGCAGCAGCAGCGCACAGGGCGAGTGCCAAATATTAGCTGACTTTATTTAAAAAAATGTATATATATATACGGAAAGTGCGCCAGCTTTGCCTCACTATTCCAGAGTCGACACAAAAACTCAACCAGCTTCAATTCGCGCACACAGATGAGGCCGGCCGCCTTCTCATTGTCAAGCATTTCTTCATTTTCAGAGTCTTCGAGACACGTTTCATCACTGCTCTTTATTAAACAGCTATTGTTAACGCTTGATGTCGTAGTGCAGCTTTATTGCATCTTGACAATATCATACTTGTAAGCAGCTTCACATAGAAGGTCTCGCTTAAGATGGCCGTCAGTGGCGATGTGCCACAAAAATTAGGCCTATCCCGCAACACCCTACTTCCACTAAAAATGAAGAATGCACCAGCTAATTATTCAGTTGTATTTGCTCAACTTATGTGGCACATACGCCTTTATTATTATGCTAGTTTAGTGATAAGACTATATCATTTCTGTGGTGCTTTCCCGTTCAGGATTTCCGCATTCGCTGCTAAGGATCCCGGGCAAATTAGGCTCGATCAACAGCTACGTTGTTAAATATCAATAATCGTTAATGAATGAGTACGCACAAGGTGTCGCCAATACACTCCATTCCCTTGTTCTTAATACAACAGACTTCCATGGCTACATGTCAGAGTACCCCAGGTGGTCGAAATTTCTGGAGCCCTTCCCTATACGGCGTCTCTCATAATCATATGGTTTTTTTTTTTGGGAAACAGGCTTCTATATACTCCCTTCGCGAGGTACCAGCCCTTACCCGCCACGGTGGTCTAGTGGCTAAGGCACTCGGCTGCTGACCCGCAGGTTGTGGGATCGAATCCCGGCCGTGACGACCGCACTTTCGAAGGAGGCGAAATTGCTTGAGTCCCGTGCGCTTAGACTTAGGTGCACGTTAAAGAACCCCAGGTGGTCAAAATTTCTGGGGGCCTCCACTACGGCGTCTCTCATAAGCATGGGACCTTTAGGGACGTCGAAACCCAGCAATTATTAATAGTACCAGCTCATCTACCCTGGAATCTTAATCTCTTAAGTAAATCTTCCTGCGGAGAGTGCTAAATGTGCCCTCTTTCAAGCACTTCTGTTCTCGAAAGGACACTAAATTGAAAAAAAGATTTTTACTAATTAGTAACTAAACTCTTTAGAATAGCAACAACACTGTTCTTGCGTGACAACAGGATAAGGGTGAGAAAAGTCGAAAAAAGAAGGGCATGCAGGTATGACATCACCTCGTAGTTCACACACCTATGCTCACGGCGCAGTAATACATACTGAAGACGTCTTCAGTGGCGCACAAGTTGACTTGTCCAACAGGAGGTAGGCAGTCCTTTGATTGGACGAAAGACTCAACGTACCAAGTTTAAGCGAATTTCCGGCGATGACACATATTAAATCCAGATCTTCTGTATGCAAAGCAACTATACAGGAATGAAATTTTTTAATAGATTTGTTTTTAGGGAAGTTGAGGCCCATGGGAGGCGACTGCTGCTATCTTTGGTCCTTACTTACATGGTAGTTGTGGTAAAATATTCAGCAATCATAAAATACACAACTGAAGGAATATTGGGCATTCGCGTACGCAATAACTGTGATATAATAAGAACGTCCGCGTAACATAACAGTCCACAAAGCATCAACGTTAAAACAACTGAAATGTCTGCATGTCACGACAGTTCATCAAGCTGCTTGCAGAGAAGATATTGAACATTTACTAATAATCTCCTAATTGTCGCAGGATAACTGCAACCATCATGCTCAAAGAAACAACTGCTGAACAGACCACGCTTCACACAAATGGCCCACAGCATCGGGCGCGAAGGTTTTAAGGTATGTTCCCAACCTGTGATAAGTGGACTTTTCATGCACTTTAACTCATTTGAATTTGTGCCATAATTACACGTTACAGCCCAAACACACAATATACCCTACTCCGTTCCTAGCTTCATTGTCTGTTGTTTAAATTGAATCTTGCTAAATAAATTTTAACACAAACTAAACGGCCGGTAAGCGGATTAATGTTCTTACACCACTGATGGAATGAGAATGACTTCAGTTAAACTGATCTCACTTGCATCAAATAAAAATGAAGTCACCAGGATATTATAGCTACTCGATGGCAAGTAACAACAAAACGACAGAGGACAACTGAGTTAAGCAAATAATTTTCCAGTAAAACTTTACTATACAAAAAGCGGCGAAATTGGAAAACGAGCCATTGCAACAGAAACATCAGCAAACCCGCCATGGCTCGACTGCTGACCCGCAGATCACTGGATCGAATCCCGGTCGTGGCGGCGGCATTTTCAATCAAGGGCAAAATTCTGCAGGCCTGTCTGTTCAGATATAGGTGCACGTTATAAAACCATAGGCGGTCGAAATTTTTGGAGCCCTCCATTGCAGTTTAGGGACGCTAAATCCCGGCAATTACTGTTCATTGTGTTAGTAGAGACAGTAGCAATTCCGTGCTATCAGCAGGATGTTGTTGTGTCTTGGCATTCTAATGTATTTTACTGTATTCTATACATTCCTAATGTCCAGAACCTTCCGTGACTGTCACAAGATGCGTAAGCCGGAACAAAAGCTATGTTAGTGGTATGTGTACGGTATGCCCCTTAGATTGTGTTAACCATAAAGGTTCGCTGTTTCTCCAGAGCGTTCCCACTCTGTGACTGGCTCATAAGCTGACTTGTCGGCCGACTAAAAAATGGCTCGTACACAGTCACCTTTATTGCTTTAAAATATCCATGACTGTCATAAGGCGTTCAATTCGTGCGAAGCGTGCGGTAGATACGCTGGTAAAGTCCCACAGGAGGTGTTCAGCCAGAAAGTGTGTTTCTCTCCTGTGGAGTTTAGATTCTGCAACTGGCTCAGTGACTGGACCACTGGTAGACTCGGCGATTGGCTCGCTGACTGGAAGAGGAAGACTTCGGATTGCTACCCTATAATTTAGAAGGAATGTGGGAATGCAAAACAAATAATAATAATATGTAAGGTTTCGCGTCTTCGAACCACGATATGATTAAAAGAGGCATTGTAGTGGAGGGCTCGCCACGCAACGGTGGTCTAGTGGCTAAGGTTCTCGGCTGCTGACCCGCAGGGCGCGGGTTCGAATCCCGGCTGCGGCGGCTGCATTTCCGATGGTGGCGGAAGTGCTGTAGGCCCATGTGCCCAGATTAGGGTGCTCGTTAAAGAACTCCCAGGTGGTCGAAATTTCCGGAGCCCTCCACTACGGCGTCTCTCATAACCATATGGTGGTTTTGGGACGTTAAACCCGACATATCAATCAATCAGTGGAGGCCTCCGGAAATTTCGACCGTCTGGCGTTCCTTAACGTGCACTGAAGTCGCAGAGTAGATGGTCCTCTACCATTTCGCCTCCACCAAAATGCGACAGCCGCTGACGGAATCGAACCCGCGACTTTCTGGTCGGCGGCCAAGCACCTAAGTGACTAATCCACAAGGGCGTACCATTATTGAAAGAGAGGAAGAAAAGCCTGCGACTACACCGTAGGCTACAATACAAAACAAAACAGTCATGACCACAGCACCGTCCAAGCACTGCACACAAGTATTGTCCACAAAACATCGTGGCTGGTCGTGCGGTCCGGTTCCACGAATAAGAGTTATAACTTACTTACAAAACTCGAGCTGTGTAGGCCAGCTTGCACGAAATCTCCGGTTGCCTCACCAAATTACGTTTTTTTTTTGTTCTGCCTATCTGAGTAGCTTCTGGGCGCTGCCTTTCGCTCATTTTGCAGCAGGCTCGCACTTGATTGCATTCAAGATCCTAATGGCGGAGTTCAAGAGTTCATTGGCGGAGGAAGAGACGAGGTCAGTTAGAACGTATTGACCTGCAACGCCTTGTATCGGAGACATCTCGCAGTGAGTCTGGATGACTGGTTTGTGGACGGATTCAAGCATGGGCTCACGTGCTGACTCAGAAACTGGCTCGTGGAATGACTGATGAATGGAATACCTTGCCGACTCGCCCACTCACTCGCCCTCAAGCACCGGCTAGGCGGAATGTCACAAGGGTGGGTTCTCGAACTGGCCCGAGGACGGGATCGGAAACTGACTCGGCGAGGATCTCGTCGTCTGACCCCGCCTCACTTTCCGATGATGAGTCTAAGCCAACGCGAAAGCGAGTCCTACTCAGTATACCGTCCGTATACTCCGCAGGTGTAGCTGACCGGCGACTCACGCAACGTGAGCCTTCCTGCTTTATCCTCATGGCTTCCACAATTTCCCTCGCTTTCTGCTCGGCTCCTTTGTCGAGCAGTCGGCATTTGGAGAAATCCGGCTGACAGCCGCAGTATAAACAATGCTTGGTCATTGCGACGCGGTTGGAGTTTCCACCCCGTTGTTGGCTCCGTAGACAGAAGTTGCCCTGATGCTGCCTGAGGCGCTCGTTGACGGACCTTCCGGTCTGTCCGATATATCACTTGGCGCACGTGAAAGGTGTCGAGACACAGCCCGTATGCGCGAAGTTTCGGCGCAAGCAAGAAGGGAATCGCACAGCCGCGCTGAAGGGTACGGACCAAGAACCCACCGCCGTTTATTCCGATGGCTAATAATATACACTCACAAACATCACGTGACATACAGCTTGGCGAACGTAGCTTGCGCCCGCTATCCGTTGTGGCGGTACACTTCGAAGATCGGCGGGTGGTAACAGCACAAAAGGCACCTCGTACACCACGCCCACTTCGCAGTTCAGATACTTCTCACTGTGCCTTATCGTGCATCTCACAGCACCGTCGCTGCTAGAAGAGGAACTATGTCTGGACATCTTCCTTGTCTGTCCTTCCAGCTACTTAAGAGCTCCGACGTCGTCCGAGCGAGGACGAGCGCCAGTGACGTTTCGTCACGTCACGTCGGCAATGCCAAGCAAGTCCGGCTTCCAGTGCACTGTCAAACCTGTCCTGACGTGTCGACGAAGCCACAACCGGTCAAAGACTTCCGCGTAACGACTCCCTTCTAAAACAGACCACAGCTGATGATGATGACTTGCTGCTGCACCCGTTCAGACGTGCGGGCGTAGTGACCCCACTGCTGCTTCAGGACGCCACGCTGCCTGTCGGGAAACTGAGGAAACCCTCCCAGTGTCGGTGAGTTTGGAGCACCGTACACGGATTCCCGGATATCAGAACTGTACCACATCACCTTGCTATGCAGCCCACGTGTGTGTGTTACTTTGTGAAACGAATGCCGGCGCCTTCAGCGCGAGTGTTGCGGTTACATAATAATAATAATAATAATAATAATAATAATAATAATAATAATAATAATAATAATAATAATAATAATAATAATAATAATAATAATAATAATAATAATAATAATAATAATAATAATAATATATATTATTATTATTATTATTATTATTATTATTATTATTATTATTATTATTATTATTATCGAGATAAAGGGTGTTTCTCCGCCAAAATTCTGGTTGAGGCGGCGTGTTTGGTTGGGAGCGAAAAAGCAGCGTTGGTGCCAACGAAAATTGAAGGCGCGACATGGAGCAAGTGTTCCTTGCAACAACATGATACAGGCCTCCATTAGGAAGAGTTGGCGCCCTAACCCTATAGGGAAGGCGATAGCGAGTGTGTTTGTGTGTGCGTGTGCGTGGGCATCTGTGCGTGTGTGCACGCGCGCACGAGTTTTTGCGATATTGTTGTCACGCTCAACTTTTAAAAGCGAAGCTTATCGGTAACCCAATTTTATTGTTATTGTAATTTGATGTGTGAAGAATAATAAAGGAAGTAGGAAAAACGTGTAGCGGGGCAGGCCCGATGACTACCCCTGAGAGGGGCACAACGCCCGTGTTGCATGGAGGGAATGAAACTATAGGGAGTGCCGGTATACAAAGAACGGAAGCAAGCAAAAACTTAGCTCTTCGGAAAGCGACCACCATCAATAGCGAAAATCTTGGGCACACGGCCAAAAGGAAACTTACAAGCCACTTTTGCGCGTGCGGTAGTACACTTCCTCGACGATCAGAAATGTCACAAAAGTACTAAACCATGAAAAATGTGTATTCGCGTTATTGTTGGCAAGCATTTTTCACGTCAATATTCTTGTGTTTACATTATGAAAGCGATATTTGTGAAAATCCCTGTGAAAACAGTGCACTATTTAGGAGACTGCTCCCGAGAGACGTGATCACCTTTGACAACATTTTAGTTAACTTTCACGTTTTATGTCGACATTTCAATGGCGTGGTTACGTGTTTTTTTTTTAATTCTGTGTGGTGTGGATACATTATTTTTTGCCTTCAGAAATTCTGCAGATCCCACGTACCCTAGGAATCGTCTTTATGCAAAGCATGCGGAAAGAAGCTAACCATGCATGTCGTATTTTTTATTGAATGATTGATTGATTGATCAACTGATTGATTGATTGATTGATATGTGGGTTCAAGGTTCCGTAACCACCATATGATTATGAGAGATGTCGTAGTGTAGGGCTCCCGAAATTTTGACCACCTGGCGTTCTTTAACGTGCACCGGGCCTACAGCATATTAAAAATGCTTCGCTCAATTAAAAAAAATCACAACACAGTAACTTTGCCTCCACATGCTTCGCAATATCGATTCGTAAGGTACGAAAGAATCTGTCGAAATGTTCTTACTTTTGCGAGTTAGTACTCAACGATGATATAATTAAGAACACCGGCCATGAAAAATAATACGGAAAAGACATTTCGGCTTCCCTGACGGGAACCTTATTCACAATGCAAGCAAGCACGAGTGTTGTAGGGAAATGATGTTGTAGGGGAATGCTCGGATATGATGAATAAAAGGCCAACTTTCCTACTTATTTTTGCCTCATAGTGTTTTTTTTTAGTTTTGCGGTACGATATCAAGCAGTTCTTCCGCTCGAAGATGGTACATTTGCACTATACTACAACTTAACTGAATATACTGGGCACCGATCTGTTCCTTGAATACGTAAGTCATTCAAAAGGGAGTGGCATAAGAGGAGTAAAGAAGAATAAGAAGAGCCGAATGATCCTTCGGGGTTTTCAGTGGATGCCAGGAACAAGAAAATGCCGCCCCCAGTCCGACATGGGGTTCTATGTGACTGAAGCACCCCTCGATTCAAATGTCCAGTAATCGTTATGCGGCGCTTGAAATACTGACACCATAAATAGTTATTGCAAGACCACAAGCATGGGAGAGGGGTTTGTCGCGAGATATTCCTGTAATGAATGAATGAATGAACATTAATTACAGACTGAATAGCAAGTATTCATGAGTGACAAGGTGAGTGGCAAACTTTTAACAATAGGTAAACTTCCTTTGCAGGGCTTCGTGTGGTTGAACTTGGACTCCAATACGTGGAGTGTTGCTCTTGTGGGTAAATCCGAGTAGCGTGGTTTTCGAGTTTTACAGTCATTCCCGTGGCATTAAAGAGAGCGTGACACCGATCAGGACAGAAATAGTGAGAATTTTTTTTTAGCTAATGAGGCCAAGGTCTCAATACAGCCGTTTCCGCAGTGCTGTCATCAACACAAAATAAACATTTTCTCACCGCACGACAAGTGCTTGCTCGAAATCTTTCAATGATTCCACAGCGTCTGCAAGGCATGACTGAAAGTGCTGTATACGCATTGATGGAGTGTCAAAGAACTTACCGATAAGACTTATATCTAGACGTTGAAACATATACTCAATCTTCTCGAGGCAATAAGTAAAATGTGTCTTAAAAGGCTGAAATATTGCAAAACTTAAAAAAAAGGGGGGGGGGCGGGAATTCGTCAGTCCTATGACGTGAAAACCTTCGGTCGGCGAACAATTTTTATGACCTAGCAGTAGAGCTAGCCCATGATAGCCGAGCGAGAATACGTGGTGCGGTAAATCAACCGATAGATACGACGTGCGCGTGATTGCACATTTCGAGCTTTATCACGCTCATTTATTTTTATTTACTTATTTTTCATCCCCATCTGGTTAAGTGACATGCGTGACGCCTACTACTACAACTGCTACGACTGCACAGTGTAGAATAAGACACCTTTGCTGTAAGAAAATCGCTGCAATTGATTGACGTACGAAACTCCAGCTGCGCCCCGCCGCGGTGGTCTAGTGGCTAAGGTACTCGGCTGCTGACCCGCAGGTCGCGGGATCAAATCCCGGCTGCGGTGGATGCATTTTTGACTACGGTGTCCCTCGTAATCTAATGGTGGTTTTGGGACGTTAAAACCCACATATCAAGCAATCAATCGCTCACAAACATTCATTTCAAGTAAAAGCATGCGTGCGTATACGCTTTCCGAGACACAACGATTCCCCGCGCGCAAGTGTACAAATACCTTAAAGCCATCTTCTTTCACAACGAGCAGTGGTCGCACCTTACTGACTACGTTGCACCATGAACACCATAAAATTAGCTAAATTGCAAAAAAATGCACTTGAATAAGAACACATAGAAGAATTTTCGGTCCTATAATAGAGCACGCTTCGTGCGTCTGAAAAGCAAATAAAATATGCGACATCAACAAAATTGAATCGGTACAAAGAAGAACTGTTGGTTTCATTCGTCGTCACTGTGAACATAATTTATTGTCCGCTCCCTCAATGAATTCTTTAAAACTATCTCGCCTACGCAACAGACGGGATGCTGATTCCTTGGCGCAGCCTTTTCACATTCATTTGTTCTCTCGTCATGTCGACTATCACTGATGATCGCACCTCGTAAGCCATTACTTTTCCAAGCATACAATATTACAGCCTGATTGTATTTGCGCGCGCTAATTTTTTTTTTCAGTACAATTATTCCACCAGTGCTATCGAGAGCGAAATATAGCCGGTTCTGTTTGAAAATCGGCGCTGTCAGATTTCATAGAAACACTGTTGTGATAAGGTTCTATGTAGATTCCCTTATGCCTCTTTTTTGTTTGTTTGTTGCTGTTGTTGCTATTGTTGTTGATGATGATGATGCGCACTCCACTTCTGCAATATCTCTGCAAATTGGGCGGCAGTATTGGAAGGAACGCCTTGTTCTACATGCAACAGGTAGTGCTTGGAACGGTTTCGGATCGTTACTGTATATGCTACCTTTAGGTAGCATATACAGTAACTCTACGTCATACAACGCGCCCACCTTGCACTCCAGGAACTTTACTCGGTACCCGGTGGTACAGCTTATAGCGCTACTGTCACTGCTAGAAGAGGAACACTGGCTGGACATCATCCACGTTTGCACGTCGCGCGAGCTCGGGGGATCCAACGTCCTCAATGGGCGGACGTGCGGCGATTACGCACCCTCAAGTCCGGTCGGCGATGCTCGCGCCAGCGCATGTCAGGCGACGCCTACCGTAAAACAGCTTTTCGCGTGTAGAAGGAGCCTCAGCTGAGCGACAACGCCCATCTCGAACAAACCGGATGCGACGGCTACACCGCAGCGTTGCTCCGTCGGGAATCCCCGGATTGCGTGCGCACAACGTGGCTTCCTTCGTTGTGCGACGTGCGCGAACGTGCTGGCGTTACCTATTATAATTAACGTCGGCGCACCGCCCTGTCAGAGCATTGCTTCTTTTGTTTCTATCGCACTCTTCCTCCCGAACATTTCCTTACTCTTTCGCCGGCTTCCAACCGTATAATTAGTGGAGTGATACGGCTTGCGGACGAGTGCCTTATCTCTCCGTGCAGTATTCTATTGTCTGATAACGTCTTATCGTCTGTCTTTTTTTTATTCTCCTTTACCTTTTACGCACTCTTCACTACGACGCGGCTTCGCCTCCTTGATAACGTGAGAAATGAAGCGATTGCGCATGGATATCACTGTAAGGAGAAGCTTTGTGGCTCGGATACAACTGCGAATTGCTTGCTCAAAAGAACGCTAAAAAAATAAATACTGGTTCAGTTTATACAGATAAATTACCCTTTGGGAACAAAATCTTTACCACTGTAGGTCAATTATCAGTAGAGGAAATAAAGGCCAACGCTTGATGTTCGAATATCATGCCGAACATCCAGCTCGGTGACGTCAGCGGGACGTCAAGAATTTCAGCGTCCTCAGCATATTTTGGCCTTGGTGCTTTAATTTTGTGTCAACGTGACTCTGGGTGCTTTGGGTCTCTTTTAAACGCGATGTATATAATTTTCAGCGATAAACGATTGCGCAGGCCATGCCAGATCTGTAAATATCTAAGACGTCAGGATCACTCAGCACATTTCATATTGTCCAATTACTCTCGAACTGCAAGCGTCACATTAATGAAGGCTCAACTAAATTTGCATAACCTCTCAATACGACGCGAAAATTCACGTCTCTGTCTTTCTTCATGAGATCTATCACACTAACAGAAACCTCTCTGATCCACTGTTTTTTCCACTAGCCTACATATCAGCACGCAATGATCATCAATACAAGGTTGCGGTTCCCTTCTGCCATACGAACCAGCACTTCAACTCTTTCATTCCTAGAACATATACTGACTGGAACCACCTTCCCGCATCGATCGCTTCAATCACAGACGCCAATGCGTTCAAATCAATCATTTTTGAAAGTGCATTATAATTTATTCTAATCCTGCTGTTTTGTTTTACTTCTTATTGATATTTGTTGTCCCACTCCTCTCTGTAATGCCCAGTGCCTTGAGAGTAAATAAATGAAATGAAATGAAATGAATCGGCGCCAGAAGATCAACGTGGCCTCACCACCTGTGATTTCTTTTTGCGCGTTTTCTGGCTTAACGATTCACGGTAAAATCGGTGTCTTTGGTAGCATTAAAAAGAAGCTCACTCATGCGCGAAAAATTGTTCTTTTTTTTCATCTGTAGTGTTCTTTAATTGGGACGCCGACGAGGAACATCAAGAAGAAAATAGCTCACGATTGTACACGGAAAGCAGAAGAGCAGACCTGAAAATTAATATGCATAAAACTAAAGTAATGTGCAACAGTGTCGCGAAAAAACAGCACTTTGCGATAAGTTAGACACTGAAAGTTATAAAAAAATCAGTCTGCTTAGTACAGGTATAGCAACCATGGGACCGAACCATCTGAGTGAAATAACCATGAAAATAACAACGAAGAGGAGCACATTCTACGAGAATTCTCGAATCGTGAATGAGAATATACCACTATCTCTCAAGAAAAAAGGTGTATAAGGGCGGCTGTTTACCGGTAGTTACATACGGAGCAGAAAACTGGAGGCTTGCAAAGGGGGTTGAACCTAAACTGAGAACGACGCAGCGAGTGATGGAAATGAAAACGGTAGGTGTAGCCTTAAGAGACAGGAAGAGAGCAGAGTGGGTCAGGAAATAGGTGTACAGAATATCCGTCGTTGAAATCAAGAACAAGAAATGGACATGGGCCTGGCACGTGGTCGGCTGACCGCTGGTCATTGAGGGTATCTGAGTGGTTTCCAAGAGCAGGCAAATATGTGAGAAGGTGGCAATAGAATAAGTGGGCTGATGAGATTAGGAGTTTTGCGGGTATAACGTGGCAGCAGCAAGCACTGGACCAGGTTGGTTAGCTGAACATGGTGGAGGCCCTTGCCATGCATGCAGTAGGCGTAGTTACGGTGATGATGATGATGATGATCAAAGTCGGTGTCATCATTGATTTGTCTTGGTAAAGCGTAATCATACGGCTCAACTCCTGTGCCAGCATGACTTATAGTTAAAGGGGCCCTTCAAAGTTTCAACACAACGGGGCTGACCGCATCAACACCTATAGTGGCGCTCGCCAGAACTATTGCTTGCGGATATGACGACGGAGGGTGCCGGCCTGCGATTGGATAATTGTAATGTTAGATGTAATCACGGTATTGCATAGAAATACGGAATACTGTTGTGTTTGTTTTCTCTATAGCGCGATTTTTCACTGAACTTAGAAGAGACTAAAGCTCTCCGACTTTTTCAGCTTGAAAACAGCAAGGCCAGTGAAAGAATGTGCCGAACACCACGGCGCTGAAGGAAACCCGCCCGGGGTGCTCCTGGTGGCGTTTGAAGAAACTGGAGGGAAGAAATTGTTCATATATAGACGTCACCGTCCAAACCCAATAGAACGATCAGTAAAACTACAAAACATTATGCAGGGTTTTTTTCTAAGCAATACAAATTTTTTCTTGAAGTGGCCCCGCGACACTTTTGTGACACCTTTATTTCGCACTGGAACACATGCAGCAACAATCGCTGAGACGATTGCAACAAGAATGATGGAAATTTGTGCACGACAAGGAAAGTTATGAGTCTTCAAAGTTCGAAACTCGAGATGATGACGACAAGAAGCGTTCGCTGTCGCATTTCATTCGCCTGTTGACGTCTAAGACTGCTTCCAATCACAGCGCGCGTCTTACAAAGACCTACTGAAAATGTCACCTCGTGGTGACCTTCACACAATACCTCGCGACCACTCTTTTTGGCGACGCCAATCAAGGAGGTTAAAAAATGGCAGCATATCCACGGAGTGATTGATGGATAGTGGGGCGAAGCATCCGTCCGTCCATTTGTTCTTGCTTCCGTCCATCCATGCGTGCGTCTGTGTGGCCACCCGTGCGTCCGCACGTCCATCTGTGCGTCCGTCCCTGCTTTCGTCCATGCATACGCTCCAGCGTCCGTCCATGCATCCATCCGTCCGTGCAGCCATCCGTGCGTGCAGCCATTCGTGCGTCCATCCATGCATGAGTCTGTGTGTCCGTTTGTCCACCTATTCAACACTCCAAGCACTACCATTTCGCATCTTTTCATCATATATTCCTCATATAGAAGCACCACCATCCAGCGGACATTCCAAGGACTGAACGAGAGGAGGCACACGCACACTGTCTTATGGCTTGCGCTTCGTGTCTACTTCCCACATTTAACCACCTCGAGTTCATGGTACATACTAGTTCACTGTATTCATGGCACTACTACCCAACGCTCGCTAAACCTTTCTAAAACCTATAGAGGAGGTTACGCCCAGCGAGTATAACGTAGCAACCCTTTCTTGTCTTCTGTGCGTTGTTGAACAATAAAAAATTCGCAGAGTACGCGTTAACTAAAAGCCGAATTCTCCTGTCTCTCATTCTCCCTTAGCAGCCATTGGCATGTACATTGAGCACTATCTTTTATTGTTCAACAACGCACAGAAGAAATCTCTCTCCGGCACCTCCTTGGAGGTCAAAATGTGATACTTGTTACACACTACTACTACGGCCACGATGGACGAACGGGTGCCGCTATAAAAAGCTTCACCCCTAAAACCTCCTTGGTCATACCAGGTCGCGCATCCTGTAATGGAGGTCAGTGGCGGCACCGTCCATACTCCCACTGCGCATGCTCGCGTCTCGTGCCAACTGTCACTGCCCTCGCCCTCTCTCGCCTAGCAAGGTCGACGCAGGCATCGTCTGCTAGTGAAAAACTGACTGCTCACGCTGCCCGACCGTACACTGGCCACCAGGTGCATGTAGATACTGGGTCACGTGTTAGAAATTCTGTCAAGGGCGTCTCTTCTTGGTTTTCGCTACACTTGACGCTTTGCTTGACTCGAGTAGATGCGATATAAGCAACAGTACATTCAACTGGTAGTGCGGAACTTGGTGGAGAACAACCCAACATCAGCGTCCCACCACTCGTTGAAGGCAACGCTTCTCTTTCATTCAATAAATGAGAATATTAAACCAGAATTATCAATTAACCATTCGCAAACCATACTTACTACGCAACATTCATGCAATGTAGCGCTCTGTGACGCATTTACTCGAGTTCCCCGTGGGTAGTGCCTGACGGCTTTAAATGTGAATGCATTTTTTATTCAGGCTATGTCAGGCGGCGTCCGTGCGCTGGCAGCTGTTATCTCTCCGCTCTTACATCCTCTCCCATGGCAACAGCGTCAGTGCATCCACTTATCCTCGCCCCTAGCAACCGGAGCAGGTAGTGCGGGCCGGAATAGTGGAGAGTGAGTGGAGGGAGGAGCGTTCTCTGGCATGTGAGGGCGCACGCATTCCCGGAGCTCCGCGGAGCTCCCACGTGTGTGGAGAGAGTGTAGGAGAGGGTATGTGAAGTGCTTCGCCACTCCTTCTCCCGCCGTTTGAACCCTCTCCTGCCTGGACCCCACACTCCCGTCCGCTCATGCACTCGTACGTATATATCAAGGGGGTGAAGCGCGCGCGCCTCACTCTTGACCGTTCGCTGCCTCATAAATGTGTAAATAAATGGTTGCAATACAAATCCTTGTCTCGTAGTTAATTTACGCCATTAAAATTACTACGCCGTGTTAATCGCAAGAAATGCATCGCACTTCATCCCGGTTCCCTTCATTCGCAACTTTCACCGCCTAGAGAGGGCGCTAGCTTAAGCCCAACGTGGCTGTTCTTTTGGAGATGATGCAGACGGCACGCCGGCAGCCGCCGCCGGTGTCCTTCGAACTGCGTAGTATTTTCGGCTGCAGCCACCATGTTGTGTAGGCTTTGCTGAGAAGGTCATTGACTATGGCATGTATTATATCCCATATCGCGTGTTGAGGAACGCGTGTGAAGTGTATATTGAAGGAAAAGAAGTTTTGAACGCCTGGCACATCGTCTGCTGCGGTGTGAAGGAATGCACGTACAGCTTTGTGAATGCTGCTCGTGCCACGGCCGGGGAAGATCGAGCGGCAGTGCTCGTGCAGAGCAGGAAACCTCGCCTTTGACTGCACGGCGTCTGCACAGCGGAATCTAACGTATTTCGCGATACTTCCAACTCAGCAAGCAAATAATAAAGAATAAATTATTTCTACTACGACTCGCAGTACCTGTCCAACTTCGGCAGTTCATTACCTCATTCAGAATAACCGTATAGTAGAAATTGCCAGCGACAAAATATAAAGCACCAGCGAACCACCAAAATGAGGCCGACTGTACGATGGCATGGGCTGGCTGCGTGGGCATCCCCCCAAACGACAGTTACGGCGGATGCCGCATGGAGACGCCACCATCTGCGAAAGTTGCGAATAGAGGGGGGGGGGCAATTTTTTTCGCTTGTACCGCGAATTACCGTGAGACTAATTTTGTTCCATTTCGCATGTGTTCGTGTTCTCGCTCATTGCGCATCGTGCAGACGCCATCCGCGTTCCAGCGCTCTTAAGTCTAATTTATATCCTCCCATGTGGGAGGAGATGCCACAACTCGCTCATCATGCGCGAAGAACAATTGATGGGCATGCTCCGGTAGAATGATAAATCATTTCTCGCACGGCGTGTCATGATTCTACTTACGCAAAAGGACGTTCCAGCGTGACGCAGCAAAGGGACTGCCTTTTCGGCGCCCACGGCGTGCTTAATTTCGGTTTCCCCTGCATTCGCAGTTCGGAAATTCGGCAGTGGATCTCTGAAACAACGTGCGATATTTTTTTATTTTAAAAAAATGGGCTGGCCATATTTTGTGACGCAAAACAACTTCTCCACATAGAGAAAACCCCTAGAAATGATAACAAAAAAGGTAATTGAAAAAATTTTGTTGAATAGTCATTTCTAAGTGATCTCATTAGTGGTAAAATTTTTGCGCGTTGGCCTAGAAAATGTTCGCGAAGTTGGCAAGTGCCTAACGATTATAGTTTTTTTAGGTAAAATTTGTATTGCTTAAAAAACACACCCCATAAAGGCTTTCGCGAGCTGTCTCGTTTCGCACGTGTGGTTCACTCTTCAAGCACCACGTTTGTTACCTTCGCAACGACGTCCCCATTACATTGGAAAAAAATTCCGCCATATCCACGAAGTGAATGATGATGAGTGGGCGAAGCTCCGGAGGTAAACCTGGTAAACCATGAATCCTCTGTACATTTTGCCCACTCGATTTTATTACATCGCTCCCCCTAGCGTACGTCGGCGCACTAAATCGAACGATTGCCTTCAACCAATGACACGCGCCATATGTGACATCATTCCTATTTTATAAGATCTCGTGTCTTTCATCAACTACAAGTACCGCTTTCTAGTTTATAACATCTTGCATCTTTTCATCATCAGCTACAAGTACCACCATCTAGTAAACACTACAAGAACTAAACGAGAGGTGGCTACATACAGGAGACGGTACCACCATCTAGTGAACACTGCAAGAACTAAACTAGAGGTGGCTACATACAGGGGACGGTACCGCCATCTAGTGAACACTGCAAGAACTAAACTAGTGGTGGCTACATACAGGGGACGCACAGTCCACGCCCTAAGGAGCTTCGCCCCTAATAACGGGGAATATATGGCACGCAAACTTCCTGTACGTGGGAGCTTTCAGTTCATTTCATCGGGTCGCCATCCTGCATCACAGGGCGAGGTAAACATGGTCAAGTGACCTTGTGAAAGTGGAATGGAGGGTATGGCGTTCATTTTATTGTAAACTTTGTACTGCGTGCCCCTATCACTGCCGTTTTTGCTGCACTGATCTTTTAAGCCTTCACTCAATGCAACCCACGAGTAAAACATGTAAAAATATGAGGTCTGGAAAGTGTTGGAGGGCCTCTTTGTGAAAGCATATTTGAAAGCATAACTGTAAAGTAATAACAGAACACCACCCGATCAGTATGTGCGGTGTTTGATGCCGCTTCGCTGGACATCCGCGTTCGCAGAGTGTAGTGACGGCGATTTTATTTCTACGATAGCGAAGCCTCCTACCTTGAATGTGATCACAAGCCTGTAGGCGCGTGCATGCACGTGGTGGAATCTCGCGGCGCCCGCGGTAACTATTCAGCTACCAGCGTGGCCTCCGAGATGGCCGGTGTGTGGTGTGTGCACGCTTGCCATCTCGGAGGCCATGCCACACAAGTGCTTGAATTTGCCAATGGCCGCAGAGCTCCCACTTTTGGCGCGGTCATTTTGGTATATGACAATTTGTTGAGAAATTGGGAGCAACTTCTTGCTGACTACTATGACGATTACAATATTTGTCATTCTTTGCCCGCGTATTGCCGGTAACGTATAGTCTAGATGTTATCAGCAGCAGACCACTCTATTACAGAAAAGTGTTATCGCTAACATCGATTTGAGCAGCGGCACTTGACACGATAGTTGAAAAGAAGACAGACACGGACGTCAATGTCGCAAAGCAGTGGTCTCTACCAATGGTCGCAAAGCAATTATTAGATGTCAAGCAGCTTATGGTCGGAGCACGGTGGCTGAATCAAAGTACACACCTGTGCGCTTTGAACCAGCAGCCGAGGTCGGAGCTTGTTCCTTCCGTCGTAGTGGTCACGCTAGGACTCGGAGCACCCACTATATGGGTCTGCGGTAGAGCGCTTGCTATACTACGGTGCGTGCTAGTAGTCCCTTTATTGTTAGTCAACACTAAATTGTCCACACTTTTGTGGTGCATTTCAGGGGCCGATACGTCAGCCCTTGGAATCAGCCCAACGATTGCCTCCGTATTAACGTGATCAATGACAACGATCGCTCAATTTATAGAATCCAGGTGGACGGCGACCACTTTCAGTCGTGCAACCACGTTTTCCGGGCTGTGCTTGTGAATCAGCTTCTCCACATTACATGGTTGCCAGCGGCATTGGAAAACAGATGCGCAACTCTGCTACCTAAAGGCAGCCTATAAGTATAGCTCTAATGGCACTGGGATCGCTGCGCAACCAGGTGGCGCAGATATCAGCCACTCTCTTCTCTATTAGTGGCCTGCGAGACCCGCTATATAGTAGCACGATAAATAGAGCACACGAACGGCCACGTGCGCGTGGCACTACCAAACAGCTAAGTCAAAGATCAGTGTCCCTTACAATAATTTTTGTGTTCGTTTTTCATTGACACCCCCGACAAATTATGCTGCGGACGAAATTGTAGAACATACAGCTTATTTATTTTTTTTTCTTTCTTGCAACAACAAACCACGTTTTCACCAGCTCTGTAGATCCGCAGCCAATCCATACCTTTCTTTATTTCTCTATGGCCAATCAGCGGCCACAGCAGCGACGCCACATAGCGTCTTTCGTACCTCGCTTAGAACAGCGGCAGTCAATGCAGCCTCCGGTAAGAAACGCTGCGTAGAAACAAGCCAGCCGAACCGCTCAACCGACGCCTCTACCCATTCGCACGCTTTCCAGTCGTGTCGCCGCGTCCACTTACGGCAGCTTCACTTCCTGAAAGGTTGATCCCAGTCGGAAAAAAAGGTATCGACGCTGTGACAGCGAGTCAGAACCGGACAAATTGTGTTCATCGCAGGTGCAGTTCCACCCTTTATTCATCATGGACGAACGAGATATCGACGCCTTTAACCAAAGAAGAATTGCGGTGGTACGTCCAGAGCCTCTGGCACCTCCTAGACGACGCAGCGCCGAAACGCAGACTCGTCCAGTAGCGGTCGTCGCACCGCGTTGGCCGGACTACTCCGACGAAAGCACCTACGTCCTGCGAGGATTCGGCTGCTCCTTCCTGGAGATGCGGCCTATTATGTTTGCCTACCCGTTGCCCAGATATCGGGTCTGCATCCTCTGCAAGGTTGTTTCTGCCCGGTCTTGGGTGCTTCGCTGCGGACACGCTCTGTGCAACGTCTGCATCGGTGGTCTCCAAACCGGACAAGACGTCCAACGCAAGGACGTCGAAGCCGTTCCAGGTCGCGAACGGGTCGCATGTCCCGCAGACGGCCTCCGGTTCACCGATCACGAAGTCCTGTCCCTTGCCTACAGTCTGGAGCAAGTGGGTTGCGAACTGGTGCGCTGCGTGAACGCCCGGTCTGGCTGCCTGTTTGTGGCGGAGCTGAAATATCTGAAGGAACACTGCACGCGAAGCTGCCGCTTCAGGCTCGGGTTCGACAGCAGCTACGGACGCCACGTTCCTGGACCATTCATCGCTCGCTATCCCATGCGTTGGCTACAGTACCTGCGCCCGTGACGGAGTCGGAGACGTGGGGTGCCTCGATTGTAGCGTTCCTTCGCCTGTGTCACTTCGCACAAGGTGTTCACCACGTCCACTCAGACGCAACATGGCGGTGACGCGGTCAGTGGGTTTCTCCACCCTGGGTGATGGACCTGTGGCATCAAGTAACGCTGCTGTCGAAGCTCCCTATGGATGCGGGTGACTGAGCAACGCTGACTGCGTTGAACGCTGTCACACCAGAAGAATCGTCCCGGTAACACATCTACGAAGCTGTCAGTTTTTTTTTTACTGTCGTACATACGGACTCTGAAACTCGCCTCGTTTTCAAACAATATCTTCCGAGGATCAACTGCCACATACTTCAGAAAAGTCATTGCACAAGAAATGATCGACAAGCTAGTCTGGCTGACAGTCATCAAGTTTTAAACCGTCACAGCCAATTTGCCGCGCTATACAAAACCATATCCCCCTCCTCCCTTTTTTATTTCCAGAACCCTGAAAATGTCTTTTTTTCCAAATAAAGGTGAGCTGCTTCTATAATTGTGTTTTGATGCTTGAGTTCCCTTAATCCTACGCTACATTCGCCCACGTAGGAATGAATGTTCTACAATTAAATAGCTTTTCTTGGTCGTAGTTAGATTTAGAAGGAGGTACCAAAGAAGCCAGCGCAGGACGCATGCGGAGGCAACGTTGTCCGGAGGGGCAACAAACTTTAACGCAAAGTGTTTCATGATTGTTGTTGTTGTTTTCTGCCACACATAGCACATACCTAGTGGATGGCGTACGTATATTCTGTTCGTTTGTTTTCTATATGCTTATAAACCTACATTATAAACCGCAGCAGTTGCTACATGTTATTTTCCTTTTTTGCCTAACAGAGGTGTGACTGGACTATAGGGGGTTTCGTTTCCTCTTCCATAGGCGTTCTTAAGCGAGAAATAGATTGACCTGATGGCATCAGCTGTTAGGACGAATGGAAAGTCATGCGTGCTCGGCACGTTTATCTGTGATTCGATATGGACGCTGATTCTTCACCCACAGACAGAAAAGGTACCAAGTCTAAAAATATTGACCCGCATACAGAAACTGCTCGTCATTTTAAAACGGGGCTGCTTATGCGAACCAAGGAGGTTTGTAAAAAAAATGACCCCGTATCCGCATTTAATCTGTAAATGTCGTCGAAAGACGATAGTCTTGCGTGTGGAGAGAGCGAGCAATTTATTTGATGTTCTGCGCAAGAAAATCCGAGAATGGTATTTTGGAGGCGCTGCGTTGGAGTGCCTTGAGCGCGCAGCGGAGGTGAACGAGCGCATCAAGTCACGTCACACGTGAGGCATGAGCGCCACCTGGCAGTGTTCTTGGAAACCGAAGCACGTGACTCTGAGACAGGTGTGCGCGCCCGTCTCAGAGGTGATAAGGTGTAGAACGAGAGGTGACGGGTAGGTGCCACCACCATCGCGTCTTAGCAAAGCGTTGGAAACACTCACCTTTCCGTGCAAGCGTTGCATGGCCAGCACAGCGTGATAAGTGCTACAGTCCTTAACATTACTTATGTATGCCTTTTCTAGTAAAGATGCACATGCAGAATATATACGTGTTGTTATGGGGCTCCAGACTTGCGCATTAATTGCTTATTAATTGACAATTGCACAAGGATGAACGCTAAACCTTGAGCAACATTGGTGGGCACAGCGGATGGGGTCGGCCGTTTCAAGTACCCAGAGCCGTTAATAGAGGACAAACAGACAAATGTACAGACAGACAGACAGACAGACAGACAGACAGACAGACAGACAGACAGACAGACAGACAGACAGACAGACAGACAGACAGACAGACAGACAGGACAGACAGACAGACAGGAGAGACAGACAGACAGACAGACAGACAGACAGACAGACAGACAGACAGACAGACCAAAATTTTTGTGTCGAAGGTCCCCAAGAAAGACTATCGTCTTTTAAAAAAAATAGCCTCCTTGATTAGAACGCTCTGCCACCTGTGTTATTGGCGTGAACACGCTAAAGAAAGATCACGTAACTAGGGTGGAGAGGAGGGGCTCCTTGAGAGCGAGAGAGAGAGAGAGAAGTAAACGTTTATTTTGAAACAGTGCCCCGAGCAATGCCTGGTGTCACCCTGAGGTGGGAGGGCTGAAGGAGAAAACAAAGATCGCGTGATGAAGCTTCCTTAAGGCGGGAGATTCAAAGAGTGGATTGGGAGTGGAGCAGCTAAGCTGTTGACCTTGAAATGGCAAAGGGTAGATTGGGGGTGACAAAAAAAAAAATGGACAGAAAGGTAAGAAGAGTCTATTAAGCAGGGTTCTAAAATACGCACACCTATTTTCCGGCCCGCCGCACATATGGCTGTCTTAGTGTCGTACTTTTTCCAGAACGCTTGTTCATAGTTGCATGGTTGCGATTGGTCTTAGTCTTTCGTTTCTTGCGACATCCTATGCTGTCACCACGCTGTAAAGCATAAACATGTAACGAAAGCTTTATATTTCAGAATTTCCGTCTAGATTGAGGTCTGTCTTCGTTGTGTTCTGTTATAACTGTTTTGCCGAGGATAAGTAGAGATCCATAGTTTTCTAGAAACCTCGCATCAAACCTCCCTCATAACAAAATCCTATGCAAAATCTTGGGCAAAAGTAGAGTTAGAACGGCTCGCGAAATGCTAGCATATTTTTTCATTAATAAAGCAGGAGACGAGTGCATAAATCAAACATCCATTGCGATGTAGAATGCTGAATTTCAATTTCTTTTTCGCATGGATTAAATTTTCGTAGTTGTGGCGATACCCCTGCACAGGGTGTTTATATATAAGGGTGTAGATCTTCCTTGAATAAAGCCAGTTTGTAGTTTGCGCCTGTCCTCGTCTGTCTCTTAATTGAAATCTGTTTTTTCATCATCGTTAATGTATGTCTAAAGAGAAAATGTTCTCCAGCTTAAAAAAAAACACGGCACATGCAATATACAACTTTTAAGAACGCCATCAAATGAATTAAAAAAATACAAGAAACAGTGTCCCTTTATGAATATCCAAATTGATAAATGTGGACGTATTATCGTGGAGACATAACATAACAGTCGAGACAACACAACTAGTAATCACATGTATGTGTGTACCCCGCTAAACTAAAGGTGGAATAGATAACGAATATTTCATGACATCGCAAATGATCACATAGCTATACACTGTGAAGTTAAATCTACAGAGAGAGAGGCAGAGATCTTTGACCGTCAGATTTTCCCGCCAGAAATGATCTATTAGATCTAAAAAAGGCCATGTTTCAAACGGTAACGTTACCGGACATTTTGATCAACCTGGCTACCAACCGTCCTTTGCTTCAAACATTTTCGCTGTCGACACCCCTTTGATGAGACCTGTGACAGCGGTGAATGTTGTGACTGCGGGGCACTTACTGAGGTGAGTTTTAGACTAATTAACGACCCCTAATTTAAGTGAACCTAACGTGCACGAAGCACTAACAAGAGAGAAGGAGAGCTTGTGCGAGGAGCCACGATAATCGGAACCGAACTACACGCCTTGAGTAGGCATGCGGTATGTCTGTAAGTAGTGTGTGCTTCGTGGCGTCAGGATTTGTCTGTGGCTCAAGGCGTTTTTCACTGGTAGATTTCCAGTAGTCTTTTTTTTGTTTGCTCCATGGCGACTAATCCGAATTTCACTGGTAGATGTGGACTGAGTTCACATTTTTTACTGGTGAATTCAGAGCAACTTGTTCTGAGGCTGATTAATTTCTCCACCGCTGCCCAAATTACAGATTCGGGCAGAAGTACGACGAGCATCATACGTCACTTCCGTTATTGTGCGTGGTCTGAGCTTTGCAATATGGCAGCGTTCGTTGCTGTGGAGGAACTGCTGTCTAGCAGCGAAGACGCTCAGCAGCAGCTGACGCACAGCCGGAGATATTTAAATGTGCTCGTTAGTATTCGTCAGCGCAACACGAGAAAACGGTACCACTGCGCAAAAACGTCGTTAAACTGCACGCTTTGAAGAAAAAAAATTCCATGTAAACGTAGGGAGCGGGAAAGGGACTCATTTCCGGAACCGGTTTAGTGATGTATACGTAAACAACTTCCGGAACGACCTTCCATGGGCCAATGACGTGCTTCACTGGCAGACTTGGCTCGGTATAATCTGAGTGCTCGCTCTAGGAATTCGGCGTCCACTCCGAATCTCCTAGTGAAAAATGCCATTAGAGAAGCCGTGTTATGTAAATAACCACAGTAGGGCCCTTCCCACAGTTTTTTTTTTACTACAGCACAACTCGGCAACACCTGCTTGCAGAACCCTCCTATAACAACAACTGAGACAAAAGGAACGCTTTCATCTTCTCATTTCATAAGAATGTGCTTAGTAGTGTCCTACAACTTTTGAAAGACACTTAAACATATATCTATTCAATTCAAGGTTGTCTCTCTCTCTCTCTCTCTTTGTGTGTGTGTGTGTGTGTGTGTGTGTGTGTGTGTGTGTGTGTGTGTGTGTGTGTGTGTGTGTGTGTGTGTGTGTGTGTGTGTGTGTGTGTGTGTGTGTGTGTGTGTGTGTGTGTGTGTGTGGTTATCAGTGCATAGTGATAATCATCGTCCAGGACCTGCAGAGTAGCATTTCAGGTGAATAGCCAAGATAAGATGACATCTCCAGCTTTGCATTAATTCATAACGCCTGCTGTGCCACTGTCCTCGATTTGCCTCAGACAGACAAGTACTTGCCAACGAAATGCGGTGACTGGATGATCGGCCTCTTTCTGTGCACGTGCTATTACAGCAACGTCCACATCCCTCGACAGCCCACAAGGCAGTGAAAGCTCTGCTGTGTTTCTTGAGAAAGACGGGTTGTGTGAACGCCTCTGACATGCGGTGGTGTTTTACACGCTGCAGTGAAATTACTGTCTGTCTCTCCTTTTTTTCCTTCTCTTCCCTCTTTCTCATCTTTCTTGTCCCCTTCCTCAGTGTAGGGTAGCCAACTTGATGTCTTTCTGGTTAACCTCCCTGCCTCCTCCCTTTTGTTGCTTCCTTCCTTCCCTTGTCTCTCTATTTCAATTCAAGAGTGCCAAGTCGAGGAGGAGACATTCAGGATAGCAACATTTTTGTTGCAGTACTCTGTGTTGTTGAACTCAGACATGACGTGGTTGAATTTAACGTGGTTCTGCAGTACTTCTAAGATCCTAGGTATTTCAAGCTTTCTGCTGCTCACCTGGCTATGCCCTGACTCCGTGATCGGCCCCACTTTTGATCAGCTGACACTGTCATAGGATGACGTCATAGTGACGCGACAAATTTTGGTGATCTGTGACGTCATCGCTTGATTATCTTTCTTGCATCACTCGTGTGAACGTCGTCACCGACAGCCGATTTCCGAGTTTCCTGAGGCATCTAAGGGTTGTTTCCCTTAATACACTCAGTTTCATGCGATCTCAAAAAAAATGGAAAGCCAGTACCCCGCATTGAAAACAGTCGTAAAACGAGGCTGTAAGAGCGTCAATGCATACTATTGGGTAACGAGGTCACGTGGTGTCGAAAGCACGCCACAACGTGAAATACACACGCTTCTACATTTCGAGCAATGTTATCATCACCTTGAACATAATAATCATAATTATTTTTCTTTCTTATTACTCCCTTCTCTCTCGTCAGTACGGCCTTCTAGCGGTACTGCTAGGACGGCGACGACGACCGGAGGCACAGCGCACCTCAAGACATCCTCGTTCTAAAAGTTAAGTATAACTTACCTACAAAACTTCAAGTTTATATGCCAACTAGGAAAATTTCTCTTGCTACCTCATTCTCGCGGTATTCACTCAGCCTGTCATAATTACCCCCGAGTGGGCAACCTTGCGTGGCCCTCCGGGAGGGCAGGTCATGGGCCACAAGTTCATGTTGACGACGGCAATCCAACATTCAGCACAACCATCATCTTTAGTTCAAGAAATAAATTTTTGTTTTGACTGCTCCTTGAGAGAGAGAGAGAGAGAGAGAGAGAGAGAGAGAGAGAGAGAGAATTAACTTTATTAAAGGTCCTGAAGGGGACTGGGCACCCCTTACGGGGGCCAGCCCGGTGGCTCCGCAATTGTGGGGACTGGGAGTCGGAGCTCGCCAGCAACCTTTTGGGCCTTCTGGACGGCCTGGTGTTGAAGGGCCCTGTCGAGGCTCCTGAGGTGGTTGATCCAGTCGTCCTCGGTGGCAGGGGACCCGAAGCCAGCGTTTAGCATGGGACACTGCCACAGCATGTGACTTAAATCACACCTAGAATTTTGGCATTTCGGGCATTCTGGCATTATATCTGGTAGGTATTTGCTGCAGATATAGGGGCTGGGGTAACTGTGCGTTTGCAGCAGTCGAAGCGTTAATTGTTTTGCATTATTTAGTGCTGAGTGAGGTGAGGCGAATTCCTTTCTAAATAACTTATAGTGCTAGCAAATTTCGTGATATGATAGGAGGGGCTCCCGGTGCGTGTTGGTGTCCCCGGCCAGTGAGCCGGACCGCGACCCCCCGCGGCACGTGAGATCACTTGCGAGTTTATGGGCCAGCTCATTACCGTTGGGGACCCCTGGTTAAACGTTGATCCCTTCATGACCAGGAATAAGAGCGCGCACACAGACTAGGTGCAACACACTCGCAACGTCGGTGAAGCTTTCGGAGTGCGTACTGAGCACAGCACACGATCTAACGTCGTCTGCGCGCGGTTCTTACGATCAGTGGAGACTCCGGATACTCGGAGTCACTTCCTTGACGTTTCCTTTAGCTCACTCTGTAGTAGCGTTTCACACTTGATGGTATCCAAAATTTGAATAATACCCAAAATCCGTTGACTGTGCCCCGAGCGCGTGGCGAAGGAGGAAGCAAGGGCGGCTACAAGGTTTTCGCGTGAAAAGCCTGGTCTCAGAGGCATCTCGGAGTGAGACTCGGTGACCGGGTTGGGGACAGACTCAAGGACGTGCTCACGGGCTGACTCAGAAACTGGCTCGCTGGAAGACTGAAAGAGGAAATCCCTTGCTGACTCGACGACTGACTCACGCACATGCTGGAGGACTGGGTGACTCATTGGCAGGGTAACTCATTGGCGGGCTCTTGGCTGGACCCGAGGACGGGCGTGCAGACTGACTCGGGGACGATATCGTTGTCGGACTCGGAGGAGTACTCAGACGATACTCGCTGAAAGTGAGTCTTGTGGTCGTCCGTGTACTCCATTGGGATGATCGTCGGGCGACTCACGCAATGCAAGCCCACCTTGTTCATCTCCTCGGATTCCACGATTTCTCTCGCTTCCTGTTTGGCTGCCGCGGCGATCAGCTGGCAACGGTAAAAAATACGGTTGACAGTTGCAGTGCGCACAGTGTCTAATGAGCGCGCCGCCTTCAGTTTTTTTCGCCACCACTTTGGCTCCATCGGTAGAAGTTGCCTTAAGGGCTGTCTCAGGCGCTCGTTGATGCACTTACCTGTACGTCCAATGTAGCCTTTTCCACATGTGAACGGCAGCTCGTACACCACGCTCACTTCAAACTCCCTAAACTTTACCCTGTACCTGGTCGTACAGCTTATAGCGTTACTGTCGTCGCTAGAAGAGAAACTCCGGTCGGACATACTCCAAGTTTGCACGTCGCTCGGATTTCAGGCTCTAACGTCATCGGTAAGCAGGCGAACGAGCGCCGGTTACGTTTCGTATAACGTCGAGTCGGGGATGCAACGTCAGGCGCCATTCGGGCATCTCCTACTGCGAGACACCTTCAAGACGCATCGAAGAAGCCTCAGCTGGGCGCGACAACTCCCAGCTGGAACAGGCTGTCGTCAGCTGCGCGACGCGAGTGCCGCGCTGCCTGTCGGGAAACAGCGAACCAACAGCCGGTGCGGGCGACTTGGTTGCCTCGTTGTGCGTCGTTGTGCAACAGTTGTGCAACACCTACCGTGCGCGGGAGCTCGCTGGCGTTACGCGATGGAATGGACGCCAGCATGCATTGCGACTTAGTTGCTGCCGCATTCATTTTCCCGCACCTCCACTTATTCTTTGTCTGCCTTGGTTTCAGTGCGCGCTATTTCATTCGTCTTTTGCGCGTCTAATATTACTCCGTTGTGAGCTCCGTTGTCTCCCGAGGGCTTATTGTATTAGCAGTGGGCCCAGAAATCGCTTTCGTTGGTTGTGGTGGTGATATCTTTATTTCTCCTAGAAAAAAAGCATGGAGAAAAAAATGGAGGGGACCAGTACATAGACGGGTGCGCTATTTCAAAGGAGGTCGGCGGGGATCCCTTGGGATACCGCAGCCTCCACCGCGCGCTGGATCAGCCAGCGTTGGCCTTCTGGCTCGGAGGCATGCAAAAGGGACTTCCAGGACTCTGGCGTGTTTGTGTTGTCCGTGTTATAATGTGTGCACGTCCACACCCTATGTAAGAGTGTCACCGGATATGAGCAATGTTTGCACCTTGGCGCTATACCTGTTTCGGAAAGTTTCTACTGTTTCAGAATGGGTGTGGAAAGCTCCTGGCCTACCGTTTGCGCCATTGGACGGCCTATTGATCGATCTAGAAGTGACAGCCTGGAACGTCTTCGAAAACTGCACGCCACCTTTTTTTCCCCTTCCATTTCGGTGAGATATGGCAGCCTGCCGCGGTGGATCAGTGGCTAGGTTACTCGGCTTCTGCCTCAAAGGTCGTGGGTTCGATACTGAGAGCGGCGGCCGGATTTCGACGGAGGTGGAAGGATTGAGGTCCGCGTACAGTGCGTTGTCAATGCGTGTCAAAGAACACCGCATGGTCGAAATTTCGGGAGCCCTTCGCTACGGCGTCTCTCATAAGCGTATCGTGCTTTTTACCCATTCTTCCTTTCCTTAGTGCAGGGTAGCAAACCAGATGCTCCAATTAACCTCCCTGCCTTTTCCTCATTTTATTCTCCATGTCTCTCTCTGCAACGTAGCTGTTGATAGCGAATCCGAAACGGTGGCTTCACAAAACCGAAATAAAAGGCTGTTATGAAAAAGTGGCACTAAACAGTGATGAAACGTAAGCTAGAAATAAAATAACTTTATTATGTATTTATTATTTTTATTTCTTTTTATTTATTTATTTATTTATTTATTTATTTATTTATTTATTTATCACATTGCGCAGTGCTCCCTCCAAACGTTTTCCTTGTTCCTTGCTGTCAACTGGGCTTCAACTCACGTGGTGTGCAGCGCCACAGTAGTGCGGCTAAGCCAAGCTTTTGGACGCGGCGGCGCCTCCTCTCATAAGCGAAGGCGTCAAGTAATATTAAATAAATCCGACTACATCCAAGAGGGCGCCCGCCAATCGACCAACACATCCTTCTACAAGCCACTGGTTACAGATCCAACCCTAGAACATCTAGCAATAATAACCACCGCACTCCATGATCCCGTAGAGCTGTAAGAGTTAGATCCTGAACTCTCTAGGGCGCTTGCTGTAGCACGTGCCAAAATTAGGACGGTTTTATATGCCTCCGAAAATACACAAAAAATGAAACACCGGCCGATTGATAATTTCAGGAAGAGGTACTCTCACTGAACCAATATCAAGTTACATAGACTCCCTAATTGAGAACGTACCTCCTACACACCCCTCATACCTACGTGATACCAACCATTACATTAGGACGATCAAAGATCTAACAATCCCTGAGGGTGCCTTTCTTGTAACTCTTCATGTAACTTCCCTTTACATCAATATTCCACACATTAACGGCCTCAAAGCATTAGTAGAGTCCTATAATTCACATGAATCTGATGACTCACCAAACCCAATAGCCATTGAAACCCTTGCTAACTTGGTAGTTCAACTCAACAGCTACGAGTTTTACAACCAATACTACTTACAAATTAATCGCATGGCTATGGGGACTCGTATGGCACCTAACTATGCAAACATATTTATGAATGATTTTGAAACTAAGTTTCTATCAACACAGATAATTAAGCCACTTCTCTACAGACGTTTCCTCGATTATATTTTTTATTATTTGGACAGACACACGGGACAGCTTAATTATAGAATCGTTCGACGAAGTTATTCCAGACATAACGTACACTTATGCATACTCAACAACTGAAATACATTTTCTGGACGTCTACGTAATAGTAAAAGACGGGTGATTAGCTACTAACGTTTACAAAATGCCTACGGACAGGTAGCAATACTTTCATTTCGAGAGCTGTGACCCTCGTCACTTCAAGACATCCATTCCCTACTCCCAGGCCCACCGATTCAAAAGAATGCTCTCCCGTCCCGAAGACTTTGAGGCCAACACAGAAAACTTGCGCAAGGTACTTGCAAAGCAACATTATCCTCTCTCTATAGTCAACGATGCCATACATAAAGCGGCATGCCTAGATCGCCAGCAGCTACTTGACCAGCAGAAAGAATTAAAACAAGAGGCACGGGAAAAACTTCGTTTTAACATTTAGTAACAACCCCCCTAACGTAAAGAAAATTCTAAAGAGACATCTTACAACAGAGTGAGCGGCTATCAAAAGTTTTCCCTTCCCCTCTACGAGGGGTATATAGACGGCCTCAAAAACATCAAAGATTATCTTGAGTGGTCAAAAACCGCTAAGACATCTATAACAGGATCTCAACCATGCGGCAAGGCCCGTTGCAAGGTGTGCAAACACATACAGTTAACCAACGTTGCTGAAAGCACACATTCCAATTTCAAGTACTTCATTAATTCAAACCTCAACTGCGACAGCTGTAGTCTGATATACCTTCTCGAATGCGGAATATGCGGTATTCAATACATAGGACACAGTGACACGGACTTCCGCATCCGCTTCAATAACCACCGTTCACATATTCATTCGCTTCCGGATCTGCCTGTGTCTCGGCATATTAACTTTGCGAACCACCCATTTGATTCCATCAAGTTTACATTCCTACAAAGCGGTTTCTCCTGCACAAGGGAACGTGAACTGAGCGCGAATCATATATGATTTATAAATTTATAAATTACATTAAAAGCCGGTCTAGACATCACTCCAAGCATACTTTCTTCAATTCGCGCTCAGGACGACTCAGGAAAATATGTATCCTAGCCAATTTTTTTTCTCTTTTTTTTAATATCGCACGAATTACATGTTCGGGCGTGCGTCATAGGCAAGCTCCTTCCAAGAAAGGTGGGCAAATCTCGAAGAATCTTGAAACCGCCGCTCCCTCTATGAAATCATGACATATTCGACCCCAGGGGTAAAAATTTGAAAAACAACCTCCATTATTTTTTAAACATTCTAGAGCCACAGACCGGAGATAATAGCTTCTTGGCATGTGCCTGTCTTACACGTTTCTTCTTTTGTGCGAAGCTTTGACATGCGTGACCCTTGTTTGTTTGTCTTTTCTCTTTATTTTATTTTTTAAGTGTTTAGCACATCGTTCAGACGTGGCCCACCTCCTCAGGCTTCAAGAAGCCAATAAGGGAGGGGGGGGAGGAGTTTATGGGGTGTGAGCCTGAGGAGTGTAAGTTCGCAATGTATCACTGGAATGTGCTTAATTTAGCCACCTGGACTGTTCAGCCACCTGGCCCCAAAAAACTTGGCTTGATTCTATGTTGTTTGTCACTCGTTGGTGTGCATTTTTATATATTTTATTATATTTTGATTATTATTTTATTTTTTTGCACAACATGCACGTGCTATGCGTAGGTGAAAGTCCGCATACGCACACGAGGTCATTGGACCACATATTATGGCGAGTTCCATTGAGATAACAGGAGTAGAGGGGCAGTGCAGCGAGAAATGGGGGGCGGGGCACTGAGAGCAGGGCCACTCAACCTGCCACTGGAATGCGGCGCACTCCAGGAGGGCAGGTGAAGCGGGTGATGAGTGGGGAGACCATGTGGTGGAAACATTCCAAGCCCCGACATATTCTCTGTGGGGAAGCAGCAAAATAAACGTGAAACCGGTCAGCCACGTGCTCTTCATTATCCTAAGACCTAGTCTGTTAGTGCAACGACGCTAACGACGCATTAGGCACACGTCCAGCTGTCATCGTAGCCACCCGTACAAAATAGTGGTGTCAAACTACTACGCACGGTTGCTACCTTTGCGGCTGCACTTGGGCTGCAGGGCTCGCTGGATTCCGTGCCGACCGGTTTAGCCCTCGCCATCTCCGACGTCAGCGTAGCTCTTTACAACTGGGCTGGCCCTACGTCATCTCCTGACACCGACCTTCTACGACAGCGTAGCTCTGACTTATACCCGTGCCACACGGGCATAGAAAATGACATTTGGTGGCGAAGGCCTTCAGTTCCCGAATGACATTCGTTTCGCCGGCGCTGCTACACGTCCAAAGCGAATGACATTTGACTTGATGATGTCGATCACAGCACCTTCAAAGTGAGCATTGAGTGAATAGCAATAAAAAAAATTAAGAAGCATTCACAAGCTTCATACACATCAGATAATCATCAAATGTAGAAATAAGCGTATTACGCTGTCCTAAGTTTTAGTTTCTTGCTTTGTTTTGCAACGTTGCAGCCGACCGTAGCAACCTAAGCCAACACTAATCAGATTCACAGCGTAAATAGACACTAAAATTGACAAGCGTTTCATTATCAATACTTTATTTTCTTCATATAACGTTTAAAGCATCTTTTTAAGACTTTAGTGAAAATAAAAGACGGGAAATTTCATTTTTAGCTCAATATGATTTGTTTTATATACTTTCAGGTAAATCGCACTTCGCGAGCTGTGTCGTCGAGAGTAGGCGTTTCTCAGTCAACTGAGTTGTGGCGAAGGCAGTTGGTGGCGAATGGCATTCGAATGGCATTCGGATGAATGCCATTTTGTTCGCCCGTGTGGCACCGCGCGAATGGCAATAAATCTGAAGGCATTCGGGGGTAAATGCCATTTTTTCGGCCCGTGTGGCACGGGCATTACTGGACTTGCCCTACGCCATCTCCTGACGCCGACAAGAGCACTCGCAAGTGGTGCCCCGCCCTCGGATTCCTGTGACCGCGTTTCCATCTTTCGTATATCTCTCCTACCCCCTCGATATGTCCTCGCTCGCCGGCTCAGCGCATCTCTCTCTATATATATACCTTTAATTCTATCCTTTTAATCTCTCATTAACCTTTCCCTTGTGAGCTACTGTTGAAGTGTCGCACCCTGATGCAGGCAGTTACGGGGGTTACTTTTCTCTTCTGTTCCATCTTATGTTCTTATGTTCCATCTTATGTTCCATCTTATCTTCTGTTCCATCTTATCTTATGTTCCATCTTCTGTTCCACTTATATATAAGTCTGAAGAAAAATTCAGGAACTGTGACATTCGAGGACCACGTGACCCGTCGTACTGCGCCTACTCTGCTTTTCAGCCGAGAGCACTGAAACTACTCCGGGCTGCTCTCGACGCAGCAAGAGTGCTCTCGCTCTACCAATGGATGACAGTTCTCCTGCACGTGTTCGACCACTGAAACACGCCGGCTCTGAAGAGAGCACTTTCAGCGTGCTTTTGAGTGCTCCAGTTCTCCCAATGGAATTCGCCATTGGTGTAGACAGTTTCAGTATATGATGGGTTGCTTGGCCACTCGTTTAAAAGTGTACCTGTTCTTCTTTTGGACCAAAAACACGTGTTATGCGTAGGTATAGGTATGCACACGCACACGTGGTCTTTTGACTACTTCTTTGACCACTCAGTGGTTTGTGTTGTCACATTTTTAATATTCTTTTTCTTTCTTTTTCTTTCTCCAAGCGGGACGACGGCACAAAAGTGCATCAGAGCCCACTAAATTTTGTCTGATGAAGATCGGTCTCCGATCGAAACGTCACCAATAATATATATATTAATTTATCTTTTTCTGTGTTCGTATTCACTGCAAAAGAGAGCGCCTATGCCTACGCCAAGTATTTAGGTCGCTTCATATTGAGTGCAAGAACTTACAAAAACCGCTTTCTTACTGCATCACTCGGATTATAATGAATCACAGGTTAGTAAATTCGTGCATATGTTCTACCATTACATGGTTACACTCAAATGGTCAAAGATAGTCTCTCGCTAGTTGAATGAATGAGTAGACTTTGTTTAAAGTCCGGCAGTTGTACCGGGCGAGGTGAGAGAAGAGGGTCCTTCCCACTCTCTGTGGATTATGATGGTGGTACCTCAGGTGACCGCTCGAAATCCTTGCACCCGGGCGGCAAGTTAAAAAAGATAAGACAGGTCGAAGGGCAGGTTTCATTTTAGGGACAATTCATTTCAATGCTGAAGCGCTGAAATAAACAAAGACTATCTGAACTTTTACAACATAATCGAAAGTTGGGCTAGTTGGATAGGCATGGTATAACTGTCGTTCAAGCGCACGAATAAGCTGAAAGGTAGAGAGGACAAGCGCTTTCTCGCAACTAGACGATTTATTAGAAAGGGAAGAATATATAAACACGCAATCACAAAACAACGCATGCGTGTGCAGGCAAAAAGTACACCCGTGGCCCCTCGAGAACAAAGCGTAAAAGAAGAACGATTATCCATAAACATCATCTAGAAAAGCAAACTCTTTCTCGTGCAGTGAAACCGAAGGCTGGCTGACGCATTGTTCTCCTCTTTTTCTCAAGTGAATAGCTTCCGGGAACTCACGAGTTAATTGATTGTTAGATCGAAAAACCACTTCAGTATCCTGAGAGAGATGATAGCAGCCGCACTATCTGCAATGAACCGCGATATGCGATGCCCCAAGGATTTCAAAGAAGAATCGTGCTCTCTAAGACGAACATTGATGCGCCTTCCCGACTGACCGATGTACAATTTACCACAGCTAAAAGGAGTCATGTAAACATCGTCCATTGTGCAGTCCATGAACTTTTGGCTGTGTTTCATGCGACATTGCGGAAACTCTCTGCGCATGCGCGAACAAATTGACTGCAGTTTGCTTTTGGCGGAGAAAAGCACATCGAATTTATATCAATTACTGAGTTGCTTAAGTTCATGCTATGTCTTATAAAGGTCCTCTCTTCCTTTCTGTTTATTTGTGCGCTTGAAAGACAGCAATACCATCTGAACTTCTTTGGTGTCCTATTCCAATATTCACAATTCGCCAAACAAAAACAAAAGAACAATTCAAGACAGTTTTGGGGCTTCTGTTCTAACAATCAATATCGCGCAGTAAAAGCAGAAAACTCATACAACCTATCTCAACCTTCCTTGGTGCTTTATTGGGAAGCTTCATTGATGGTGCATGAAGACAAGAATTCGAACCAAACCAATTAGCGTGTGCTGTTATGTCGCAGGTAGTAATTGTATTAATAAGAATAATGATGAGTCACGTGGATTTCTTGGTACGACGTATATGCAGGTCCATGCAATGAAAGTTTCCCGGATGCTTCGAAGCAGCGTTGCAGGCGTGTTGAGTGCAAAGTATTTACCACCGAGTTTACCCTGTTATGCCTGCGAGTCGACAGCGAACGTCCGTGCCTCTGAAAAAGGCAATCTGTGTCAAGGCCAGCCGCGAGCCCGCCTGACGCGATCAACTCAACGGCGTCAGCACGCCACGGCGCCTTTCTGTCGGCGCCTTTCTGTCGCCCACGTGCAGTGAGTCAGCGCACGTGCAAGCGAGCCCGTCGAGTAAACAACGGGCGTCTTCATGTCTGGGGGTCTGACGCATTGCGCGGCGATCCCATTGGAGGAGTCTGCCCTGACGACCAGCGGCGCTTCTGGTTGGACATTTGAGTTGGACCCGGTGCATATAAAAGAAGCCCTGCGGCGCGTCGCGATCGGCGGTCCTAGGTGAAAGCTGACATGTGTGTCAGAGCGGACCCGTTTGAAAGCAGACCTATGTGTTAGAGAAGAGAGCTCGGCTCTTCGAGTCTCTGTCGGCCCCAGTGCCGAATTTGTAGCGCCTCTGTATATATGCTGTACATAAACCTTATTTAACTCACCGTCGTCTCGTCCTCTCGTCTATCAGCTCTGCGCAGAAGCAGTCGCGAGCTGAGAAACCTACGCTACCAAACGGCTGGTGACCTTCCCTGCGGAGTTCGAAGCAGTGGCGCCTTCGGGACCGTGTTGGCGTCGCCGTTTTTCGAAACAGTGGTTGCAGCGGTGAGATTTCGAGGCGCCCTTCGTAACGTCGTCGGAGGCGCGCTTCGCAACAACCCTCACCGTCGCTGCGCCATCGGAATGCCTTCGTAATCCTGGCGGTGATGGTTGCTCTGTATAAAGTCACTTTACCTCTGTACGGTTTGTACCGGGCCCCGAAAGATACTTTCTCAGGCAGAAATGCATTTCGTATGTAACTGTTTTCAGCTATGCACACAAGGCATCCTGTCTACAGCGCCGAGTTCCATCGGAATGTCTTCGTCATCATGGCAACATCAGGATTCAGGGTTCCTTCACGGACTTGACAGTTCATGGACTTGACAGATTACTGCTTAACAAGCATTATGCGATTTCTCAAATATTCTAATACCTCCCCCCCCCCCGTTTAGCTTCAAGGGTCAGCTCAGCTAGACGCACTGTTTTCCAGGAAAGACACGCTTCGCCAGATGAAGCAATTCGCCCCGCCGCGGTGGTCTAGTGGCTAAGGTACTCGGCTGCTGACCCACAGGGCGCGGGTTCAAATCCCGGCTGCGGCGGCTGCATTTCCGATGGAGGCGGAAATGTTGTAGGCCCGTGTGCTCAGATTTGGGTGCACGTTAAAGAACCCCAGGTGGTCTAAATTTCCGGAGCCCTCCACTACGGCGTCTCTCATAATCATATAGTGGTTTTGGGACGTTAAACCCCACATATCAATCAATCAAGATGAAGCAATTCATTGTTCCAGCACTTTCGGCGAGATTTTGCAATTGTGTGCTTTTCCAGCACCTTCCTTAGCTCGTCGTCCCGGACGTTTTGGGCGATGACTCGAGTTTTGTCGAACCTCGGGTAGCAGCCATGGTCCGCTGAGTGGTTCGCAAGCCTGTCGTAAGACGTGGACTCCAGGCCTGACGAGCGATGTAGTGATGCTCTCTGAAGCGTTCGTAAACCGTCCTGCCGGTCTCCCCGACGTACTTCTTCCCGCAGCTGAACGGTATCTCGTACACGACAGCTTCTTCCGGGCCTTTGTATTCACCGGGTTTCTTGTACCGGGACATGTCAGGCGCAGTCTCAGAACTGAGAGTAGTGTGGTTTTCGAGGCAAGAAGCGTTGTGGGCGAAGAACGCGGACGAGGTCGCTGTATACCATTCGCTTATGTCATGGGCGCAGTTCCTTACCTAGAGTCCTCACACAAACTCTCATCCTTTCTTGTTAATGTATTCGCTTCCACCCCCTCCATTGAACAATTATTCTCCCTTTCCCCTTTTTCAAGTGTAGGGTAGCTAACCGAACCAAGCTTGGTTAACGTCCCTGCCTTTCCTCTCTCTCTCTCTCTTGGAAACAGTTGTGCGCCAAACGTGCTTCTGTGATGCGGGTACGACTCTTCCACAAGAGGCAAGACGTTGCCTTACTCAATTTCATGTGTCCGTTGTGCAACAGCCATCGTGCTTATCAATCGCTTTTTTTCATTTTCATCTGTGTTCCTGCTGTGCAAGCGTGGCCATCGAGCCAGGACGCTCTCTCTGTCTTATCAGAGCTTCGCCTTTGATGCGCTTAGGGAGTGAGAGTTAGGAGGGCAAGCGAATGTCGCATTTCGTGGATACGGTTGTTTTTCGCTTTTTTTTCGAACAGTAGTCTGGGTAAGATACATGGTCGTTCACCCAGTGCAATCATCATAGTTTCCAATTCGCCCCTACGTGGCTGGCATAAAAAGCAAAGCAAAAAGAAAATAAAAGGGGTTGTTTAGGAGGAACTTGCATAGTTTCGGATTTGCCTTGTGTGGCTGGTGTAAAAAAAAAAGCAGCCAGGCGTGCACGGTACGCGCAGCACAGTCAATGCGAAAGCTCGGAGAGCAGCCTTTCACAGCCTTTTCTAAACACTCTTTGGGTAATTGCTGCCACTTGCTGGGTACCCACTACGCCATAAATAATCATATTTTTTTGTTGTAGTAGGCCAGCATTCAATACGCTATCCTTCGTCATTCTTCGGAGAAGCGTGGTATCCACTACACACTTTCTAGGAATCTTGTGCCAACTGTTCATGAAGTGGCTGACGATGATAAAGAATTATGGCTGAAGTGGGTATGCGCTACAGTAAATAGGTGATCAAGAACGACCCACTCGTTACTCAATTTCCGTTGTGCGACGACTGCTTGTTCTTTGACTGTTCTAGAACACTTTATATGTCGTATTGTGTGTGTGTGTGTGTGTGTGTGTGTGTGTGTGGTGTGTGTGGTAAGCTTTTACTATCTATCTATCTATCTATCTATCTATCTATCTATCTATCTATCTATCTATCTATCTATCTATCTATCTGTCCATCCATCCGTCCGTCCGTTTGTCTGTCTGTCCGTCTTTCTGCCTGTCTGTCTGTCTGCCTGTCTGTCTGCCTGCCTGCCTGCCTGCCTGCCTGCCTGCCTGCCTGCCTGCCTGCATGTCTGTCTGTCTGTCTGTCTGTCTGTCTGTCTGTCTGTCTGTCTGTCTGTCTGTCTGTCTGTCTGTCTGTCTGTAACGGACAGCATAACGGACAGGTGGTAACATGAGTAGCATTTCGTGTGCCTCATATTTTCTGCCAGGCATTTCATGTGCACCGAAATGGCTTGGACATTTAGCATGGAATGACTGATTTTCGTGTACGCAGGAATAGAGGCCTGCCACTTCCACCTGAGCTCTCCATCGACTTTCGTTTTTGCTTTAAGTTGTTAGCCAATCACTTAAAATGCATCCGAAACTATGTTGCTTACGCTCATAAAACGAATACATGTATATCTCCCGTTTTTTTATATTGAAAAAAAAGAGCAGGCATGACGTATCTTTAGGGGTGACGAATCGTGCCGTGAGCACACCCTCTCCTATTCTATGTATGGGCAAAGACGAAGCTTTCATAACACCTAGACAGCATCCTGGCTCGAAACTAATGCTTGCCCGGTAAGGACAAACAAAAAAGAGAAAAGGAATAATGCAATAATAACAGGCGATGACTCTAACACGCCAGATTTGATTGATTGATTTGTGGGGTTTAACGTCCCAAAACCACCATATGATTATGAGAGACGCCGTAGTGGAGGGCTCCGGAAATTTCGACCACCTGGGGTTCTTTAACGTGCGCCCAAATCTGAGCACACGGGCCTACAACATTTCCGCCTCCATCGGAAATGCAGCCGCCGCAGCCGGGAATCGAACCCGCGACCTGCGGGTCAGCAGCCGAGTACCTTAGCCACTAGACCACCGCGGCGGGGCAACACGCCAGACGCATGCATTCGAGAAAGGAAATACCTTTTCCTGCACGGAACGAGACGTGCCCGTACGATGCAAAGATGATATGCGGCCTGCACAGCTTTTAGAAAAGATTATCATTTCAAAAGAAGCCATTGCACGCGAACACATGCACAAGTCTTCCAGATGCATGTGGAAGACTTGTGCAAGGAGTCTGCGTTATCCGCATAGTGCACTGCACGTGTGATCTCAGCCAACGCCACCTAGACTACTGAGTAGTCTATGTGGCGTTGCCTCAGCGCATGATGTAAATAGCGAAATCGTCAAGCATGCTTCACCTCTGACTAGTGCGTCAGAATGGATTGAAAGCTACAAACAAACAAAAACGAAAAAAAGGATCGACATTCTTGATCGGGACGAAAGTGCTACCAAAAGTTGATGTATTAATTGGTTCCGGAGTTAACCCAAAATATTTTTATCGTTACGGAAAAAGTCGGCAACCGGGACAACTAAGGTCACACAACGTACTCAATAACGCCTGAAGGGGCCCTGCAACACTTTTTTGAGCAGGGTCAGAAAATGCTGTCATTCATTAGTCGAGGCTTCCAAGAACACGCGAGCTAAATTACAGCGCAGCACACAGCCTAGAATTCACAATAAATTCTTGAAATCAGCTACAACTTGCTTTCTTGAGTCGACAGATGACGATACAAGCTCAAGAGCCCCGCCACGGTGGTCTAGTGGCTAAGGTACTCGGCTGCTCACCTGCTGGTCGCGGGTTCGAATCCCGGCTGTGGTGGCCAAATTTTCGATTGAGGTGGAAATGCTGTAGGCCCATGTGCTCAGATTTGGGTGGAAGTTAAAGAACCCCAGGTGGTCAAAATTTCCGGAGCCCTCCACTACGGCATCTCTCATAATCATATGGTGGTTTTGGGACGTTAAACCCCACATATCAATCAATCAAACAGAATACATGCTTTTTTGAACGATGGTTGACACCCATGGGCATAGGCCCGAGAATGAGCAGATAGGTAGCAATGAACTCTGTTCTCACTGGGGGCACTAGCCCCCACTGAGAACAGAGGCTCTAATTCATCCATGGTGCCGTCAGTAGTGTCACCGTTTTTCAATCCAGATCTGGCGCCGAAAAATGCCGTGTGCTAGCACGTTATTTAGCGTTCGACCTTAGAGTTCACTGGAACTAGAAGTCCACGCCTGCAAATCTTGGACATGGATGTTCATTTTAGTATCCCATCTAACTCTGAAAACGTGATTCTCCCGTCTTGTCCACCACTGGCTTGAAGTGGCATTCTTGAATGCATTATCATTCAATGTTGGTAGGGCTGATATATTATTATTATTATTATTATTATTATTATTATTATTATTATTATTATTATTATTATTATATTTTCTTTATTCTCGTGCTTGTTCTCATTATAGATGGACAAAAAAGCGTTTACGACCACAAAAAGCACTTTTGTCGCTGCATGTCGACCCCGACAAGTTACAATAACCCATATTTTTAATAGCTCACTCTTACTATAGAAAGCCTGCGGTTAAAAAATGCTAGCTTGTGTTGTACCATTAGCCGATAAAAAAAACGACGCTGAAACGGTTAAAGAACTTCTTCTAAGGAAAAATTGACACAATTTGATGGAGTCAATTTCAATTTAGCTTCAATTTATTTCAAGCATAAAATAGTCAATCCAAACTACCTGTACTTTGTTGGCGTCATATTCCAGTATTCGCAGCCAGCCAAGAAAAGAGAAAACAACATAAGCACATTCAATGATGTTCTAGTACCAATATTCACTACAAGGCAATGAAACAAGAAAAACCGATAAAAACTTGCCACTAGCTTATCTATTGCTAAAGTGGTAGTGTTCATTCAGTGGCAATGAATTCAAGAATAAAACATGTCTACTCATGTGCCACGAAGAATATCGATGAGTCACGTGAATGCCGTGGCGTCTGAAGGTGTCAAGCCTTGAAGCTGTCCAGTGCTGCGCAGCAGTGTTGAAAGTGTGTGCGGTGCAATATGGCTACCGAAGAGCTGCCCGTGGCCGTCGCAGTATCATCGAAATATCTTCGTCATCAGGGCGACGGTTCAGGTTCATCTGTCTGTTTGTACAGGGTCTTGCAGTGTCGCGTCTCAGCAAGCAATGCCCATCACTCGTACCTGTTTTCCGCTATGTACCAATGACTTCCGATGCACAGTGCCAAGTTCCCCGTAGCCGTCGCAGTACCATCGGAATGTCTTCGTCATCAGGGCGATAGTTCAGGTTCATCTGTCTGTTTGTACAGGGCCTTGCAGTGTCACGTCTCAGCAAGCAATGCCCATCACTCGTACCTGTTTTCCGCTATGTACCAATGACTTCCGATGCACAGTGCCAAGTTCCCCGTAGCCGTCGCAGTACCATCGGAATCTCTTCGTCATCAAGGCGACGATACAGGTTTCTCTGTCCGTTTGTACAGGGCCTTGGAGTATCGCGTCAATGTCCATCGCTCGTGCCTGTTTTCAGCGATACGCAAATGACGTCCGGTGACGTTCGGCCACAGTATTTTATGGCATCCTTCTTCACCGATCATTTGTACGCTTCTGTAGTTCACGACATACATTCTGTGAGCGAGGATCTCGAATTTGGGCTGGCAGCAGGTCACAGAGTGGTAGGGCCGACGAAGTTTTCCTTCACAAGGTATCTTGAACAAGTTAAGAAAGCGCATTTGGGACGTTGCAGCAAACACTGGCTACGGTGTTTCACGTATGAGGCACGCACGTGCCAAAGTGACATTTCATTCACTCGAAGATTCGCTCGAAGACTCACTCGAATTATCAGTTGAATACTCACTCGTTGCCATGTCATCATTTCGTTTTATGTAGTTATTTATAACTCTTTTCGAATTGTTCACGCACCGTCCGCCACATATTTCTATTGCCATCTTTTCCAGTCGTTTACGTTCGTTCGAGTCCAGGAATCCTTGGGCGAAGATTTTCGTTCTTTGGAACATGGGTTCGCAATACTTAGATCCGCAGGAGTTGGGTTCGCGTAACCTGCGGTGGCAGCGGCGCACCACTGTATTGCATTTCACTGTGTGATTAGCGAGGGCACCAAGAGATATCTCATTCTGAGCGGGTTGAATCTCGCACGCGTTGTTCTTAGATTTGCGGACATTGTTGGCATGTTGAGATAAGCGCTGGTTCACGCATTGCCCGGTTTCACCAATGTAGAATTTTTCTCCGCATTCAAGTGGTATTAAGTACAGCACATCAACAGCGCAATCCCTGAACCTCTTTCGGTGGTTTGTCGTGCACACAGCTTGCGCCATCCTCACCACTGATTCCGAACGTGCTGAAGCGCAGAACAGAGCAAAATAACAAGGTGTTATTGCGAAGCTCACGTGCGAGCTTGCCTTTTATACCACTCACTGACGTCATCCGCGAAGCGCGCATCCGGTTTCCTTTGACTTCTCACTTCCTCTGTTACTCACTTACACTCGCCAATCCGCTTCAACATTCACAACTTCCTCGAAACGACTTGAGAGTTCATCAGGCGCGCGTGTGTGATGTGGGCGTAACTCTGTCCACAGAATAAAGAGATTAGCTTCTCTTCTTATCGCTTGTCTGATATACCGAACTCGTGGACTCGTTATCTTTGCCGTGCAAGCAGGTAGATCAAACCAGGAGGCCCTATCGGTCTTATGTAAGCTTCGCCCACACATATGAGAGTGAGTGCTGGGATCACGATCTGTCTGTTTGAACAGGATGTAGTTTGTTTGTTTCTTTATCTGCAGCAAACTAGAGACGTTGCATCCTCCCAGAACCTATCGCGTGGGTTCGTATTAGGCTTGTCCGGTTGACTTAACAAAACTAAAGCAAATTTCAAAATGAAAGCAGCGGAGCGTTCAGGAGCAAGTTGCTGGTTCGTATTTGTAGATGCGTGGAAACGTAGCAATCGTGTATCTAAACAAATACTTAAATAACCTCGATGGTGTCCCGGAAATGTGGTTGCTTTCGGAAACAGATATTCTACTTAGATTCTACTTTTCTTCTTGGGTAAAGTGTTGAAGGTCATATTGTTTTTAAGAAAACTATATGGTGTTCACAACTTTATAACTCAGTAACTGGAAGCGACTGCGCAGTCTTGTAAAATAATCACGGCGTATCCACGAAGTGAACTGTGATGAGTGGGTGAAGCAGCAGGACATTCGGTGTTGTCGTGAATTACCCAAGACATTGACCACTTACGCATGTAAGTGAGTGCCAAGGGGTTTAAAGTTACATACATTGTTTTTTGGACATAACTAGTGTGACGTGTTGAGCTGTGAAGTTCGTTTCGCCTTCATTATTACTGCCTTGTGGCATCGAATCTAGCCCGAAGTTGGCAAAGACGAGGTCTGTGCACTTTCCCTAGCAGTTGTTGGTTCTTTCCGGTCGTACGAAGACTCACTCATAGCTGCATCGTAGAGCATATCAAGACGTCATATACTACACCAGCCAGTCGTTGTTCGTGATCGTCATCGCCGATAGCATGCTCTAACCTGCCAACGGGGGTGAAAATATAAAAATAAAAAACACCAGGCCTACGTGGAAGGCGCAGCACAGTCACAGCGAAAGCCTAAAGAACGGCCTTTCGGAACCTTTTCTAACACTCCTTGGGTAAATGCTAAAAGCACACTTGCTGGATACCCAGTACGCCATAAATATTCATAATTTTCTGCATAGTAGGCCGGCAGTCACTTATGTTGTCTTTCGTCATTCTTCGGAGAAGCGCTGTATGCGCTAAACACTTGTAACGGATTTCGCGCTGCATTGAGTGGCTGACGACGATAAAGGAATAACGCGTGAAGTGGGTATGTGGCACAGGTGATGAAGAACAAGCTTTTGCAACGGGTTGGAGCATTGGACGACCCATTCGTTACACGATTCACATTGTGTGAAGCTTCGTTGTTCCTTTGCTGTTCTAAAACGCTTTATTACTCATATTAACGCGATTACTTTCCCAACATCAAGCCTGCCTAATGCAAGTTTTCGAGGGAGTCCCAAGCTGCGGCATAGCTCAGCAGTAGGATACTGGGCTGGCACGCAATGAGGCCCTGGTTCAAATCTCACTATGTCGCCACATATTTCGTGCGATGGTGGTTACGGACACCGGTGGCGGTGGCGGACAACTACGGCATTGCGCGTGACCCGTCTTGTGATCCCATCACAGCTTTCGCTGTGAAAGGGTAGGAAAGAGAGTACTGGATGACGCAGGCACGTTTTGTTTTGTATGTATCCTCCTTTTTTCCCATTTGGACACAGTGCGTATATGAGCACCTTTGGCGAAAACGCGTGCACACATATATCAGTGCGCAGCACTGGAATCCGGCAATCTATATGCGACAGCCGCGTGCATGCTTCTAACGCAGTTAATATGCAGCTTGCATTTTAACGTGACATCACTATAGTACAGGCGAGAATTTAGAAAAGGTGAAGATGTTTTAAACAGAACTGTGGTATATTAACCAAACTATCCATGCAGTGCAGTTCTGAGCACATGTCACTGTATAGTATCGTGTGCCGCACGGAGAACACAGGGCACACACCGGCCGACATGAGGTACGCCGCAACCGGTAGCCAAGCAGGAACTCTGTTTTATATACGCAAGCATCACTACATACACATACGTACGCAGACGTAATATTAACATGCAGGGTGGCAGGAATAGGCTGAAGTTGGAAGAGATAGAATAACAGCCAAGGGAGGAGAAGCCGATGATATATGGTTTTCTAGAAACACATCTTAGGGACATGGAACAACCATCTAACAATCCGGGTTACGCGTCGGAATATTGTAATAAAACAGAAGGAAGCAGAAGGGGGGGTGGTATTAGGGCATTCATTCATTAAAGTAAAGTCTGGCAAAGGGTCAAGCAGGAGTGCAAGAGGCATTTATGACCGAAAGGGAAAGTGGCAGGGCAAATGACCCTCCTGGGTATTGTATACTTGTGGACAGGGGCAAAAGCCAGAGAGAAAAAATCAACAAATGGTGCAGTGCATAGGAAATGACATTGACGAACTAGGAGAAGAGTGCGAGGTAATTATATTAGGAGATATGAATGCGCATATAGCAGATATAAATGAATATACTGACCCAACAGGCAGATTGCTGATGGATATGTGTGAAAGGCGTGATTTAATCATTTGCAACAGCACCGAGAAATCCGAAGGGCAGATAACATGGGAGGCGGGAAGGCTGCAGTCGACGTTAGATTACGCACTGATGTCACATAGGATGTATGATGGGCTAAGGGGAATGAACATAGATGAATATGGGTCCGGAACTTTAGGTAGTGTTCACAAACGTATCAAGCTGAGTTTCGGAAGAGAAATGAAATTAGAAAAGTGGCATTACGAGCAACCACGTGGTAATATTTATTCAAAAAGACAAATGAAAATAGAAGCTTAAAATATTGAGAAAATAATCACCAAGGATACTGAAACGGAGTGGACGTACATGAATCTAACTCGATTGTTTGAGCTGAGCTTGCTAAGGTCCGAGTCAAATCAGCTGGGAAAAGCAGATACAAACCTAAGAACTGGTGGGATGAGGAAGTTAAGGGAGCCATAGTAAGACGTCAGGAAGCCTCCAGGGAACACAGGTATGCTAAACAGAGGGGTGAACCGGCAGATAAAAGAAAGATAAAAGAAGTCAAAAGAAAATGGGAAAATTTTTTGAGCTGCTGAAGGGAGGCGTCCGCTTTGATCAGTGAAAAGATTAGAAGAAAGGGGGCCCAATGGATGGCGACAGTAAACAAAAAGAATAGAAAGGCAGCTGCAAAGTTTTGGAATCATCCCAACTCTTTGAGTAATAAGACAAGCATGAAACAGAGGTTTATAACTACAATTCAAAGGGTCAGACTAAAAGGGGATGAGGCAGTGTAATATATAAAAACAACAATGACAGAAAAATTTAAACACCAAGAAAGCGCTGCGTGCACCGTACCAGATGAGGATAGACAAATTAGCGCAGTGGCTCCACTGGGACATCGAGAGTGGGAAAGGGCAGAGAAAGGAGTTCCTAATAGCACATAAACAGGCCCTGACGGCATCCCAACCATGCTAGTAAAGAAAATAGGACCAAACTCTAAGCAAACATTAACAGTTGCAGCGAACAAAGCAATAATGGATGGTGAAGCTAAAATAGGTGGAAACTAAGCAGGATGAGCATGAGCTGTAAAGGAAAGGGGGACAAAGCCGATATAAATAACTACCGCCCTATAACAGTGACATCAGTAGTTTACAGGCTGGTGATGCAGATAGTGAAGGAAATACTACATACATACTACATACATGGGTGGAGAATGAGGGGCTGCTGGGAGAACTAGAGAACTACAAAATGGATTCCGAAAACGAAGGAGGTTGGAGGAAAATCTGTTTTCATTGATGCAGTGCATTGAAATAGCGAAAAAAGAACACAGGCCCCTGTGGCTAGCATTTATAGATATCAAGGGTGCTTACGATAGTGTGATTCAAGAAGACTTGTGGGGAATACTGTACACACTATATGTGGAAGATAGAATAACTAATCTTCTAAAGGATATCTATAATGTAACAAGGAAGTTATCAAATGGGAAGTACAGGTATCTGAACCTATATAGATACAACGCGGGTTTCGACAGCGATGTGCCTTATCACATTTGTTATTTATGCTGCATCTACAGGGACTAGAAGCCAAATTAGAGGGGAGTTGATTCGGATTCAGCCTCTCTTCCGCCAAGCAAGGAAAACACGTTGAACAGTCATTACCAGCATTGATGTATGCATATGATATAGTATTATTAGCCGACAACAAGAAAAATCTGCAGGGATTGATAGACATCTGTGGTAATGGTTAAATTTGAAGGTTAAATTTGAAGTTCGGCACGGAAAAACAGCAATCATTATTATTAATGATAACTAAGGCAGTGAGCATAATATACAGGAAGTCACGCTAGAAACAGTGGATAAATACAAATACTTGGGCGTATTAAAATAACGGAGCTGACTATCTAAGGGACCACGAAAGATACGTAATGACTAAGGGCACCAGGAATGCAGCTGTAATGAAAAATAGGGCACTGTGGAACTACAATAGGTATGACGTTGTGAGAGGGAGTTAGAAAGCTGTCATGGTCCCAGGTTTGACGTTCGGCAATGCGGTCTTGCGCATCAAAATCAGCAGTTCAAACAAGATTGGAAATTTCACAACGTGGCACAGATAGACTTGCTTTAGGAGCACACGGGAATACCCCAAATCAAGGGGTACAGAGAGACATGGGATAGGCATCGTTTGAGTGCAGGGAAGCCAGCAGCAAGGTAGAATTTGAGGAGCGATTGAGAAAATAGAGGAAACGAACTATAATATTGTCAAGCAAGTATTTAGGCAACAGTATAATACCATGCCAAAAGGAAACATTGCTTAAGAAAAAGGTGAAGGAAACAGAGAGGGAGATGTGGAAATAAGAATGCTTACAAAATCGTCACTGGGGACCTACCAAACTTTCAAGCAGGAAACTGCAAGGAAAAAAAATCTACGATAACTCTCGGGGTAGTTCTCTGCTCTTTGAGGCTAGAACGGAAGTATTGCGGACCAAGACGCACCGAGCAATATATTAAGGCACAGACACGGTATGTAGTGCGTGTGGAGAGAAGCAGGAAACGGCTGAACATTTTATAGTGTTTTGTAGAGGGCTCTACCCCATAGTCGAAGGAAATAGCTCCGAATTTTTCAAAGCATTGGGGTTTAGGGACAGTGAAGGCAAAATAGACTTTAAACGAGTAGAAATAAGCAGGAGGAGGCTAACTGATTGGTGGCTACAATCGAGGCGCGAGTGAAATTCAATCCTTAAACACGCAGTGATAGTACTTAACTTTATGGCTAGGTGGCGTGAGCCACCGCCCGATTTAAAGGGTGCAGCAGGATCATCCATCCATCCTCCAGAGGTTCAGTAAGGAAAAATTAGCAGTCATGATTTATAATGATAATGAAGGTAGTGAGCTTACGATAGCGGAGGTCACGCTAGGGATAACGAATAAATACAAATATTTGGGCGTATGGATAAGCAATGGGATCGAGTACCTAAGGGAACACGAAATATACGTAACGACTAAAGGAAACAGGAATGCAGCGGTGATGAATAATAGGGCACTGTGGAATTACAATAGTTATGATGTTGGGAGAGGATTTCCGAAAAATGGCATGGTTTCTGGTCTGACTTTCGGCAATGCGGTCTTGGACATGAGATCACAGGTTCAAGCAAGATTAGAAATTAATCAACGAGGAATATATAGGTATTCTAAATGCGAAGCATTTCTTAGTGAACTTCGGCGACTTTGAGCATATCTATCTAACCGCTTACGTTTGGGTGCTCTCGCGGTCAACCCCTTAAGTTGGCGTGAACCAAAATTAGCATGGGAGGGTAAGATGGTTTGACAATTATGGCACGCTGGCTAAGGCGTCAATGTTGTCGAAATCCCGTCGCGCACGTCGTCAAACACTTCCCGCCAGACAGTGGCACATACCCATGGGTGGGTATGTGCCGCTGGTAAGCGGGTATGTGCCACAGGTAGCGTCGATCCGACTAATGCAAAGAATAAATATCAGGGTCCTAGCTGGAATCGAACCCAAGCATTCAGCGTGGCATCAATGAATGAATAGACTTTATTTAAAGTCCGGTAGTTTTCACCGGGTTGGGTGGGGGAAGAGGGGATTAACCCCTGTCCCTTCCCCCTCTCCGTTGATTATGATGGTGGCGCCTCAGGTGGCCGCTCCAAGTCCTTCGACCCGGGCGGCATCTTCAGCCTGCCGGACGGCCCAAAGCTGGTCGGCCAGCTCGTCGCTGGTGAGTGCCGCCACCCAGCGGCAAGCAGCCGACGCCGCCGATCGGCAACAGTGACCTAGCTCAGCCGCGGCGGAGGCCGGCCTCTGCCCTCGCGTTGTGGTGGCAGCAGCAATTGGCCTCAGATTTCGTCCCTGCCTAACATGCATCGCGAAGGGAGCGGCGGCAGTGACGTTGACTTATTCAGCACACTCCCAAAGCGTGTGCCGCAGCATGGCCCTTTCCCCGCACGCTTTACACGCGTTCGTCGGGTAGATGATGATAACACAGGCGTAGGATAACCGGGCTGGGGTACGTATTTGACCTCAGTGTTACCACACAGCTCAGTTTACCTCACACAGCTACGTCCGGTCTCGGAACTACTTTTCAAATAGACGCTAATCTTCGTGAAACGTCAATAGTGGTTGCAGTGCTGCCTACCCAATTTTATAAACTCTACATGTGTACTCCTTTGATACAGCCGTCAGGTCGGGTTAACGTCAATTGTGGCTAGTTGCCATGCACTGAAGTTGATTTTTGTGGCAGTGTTCAGGGCCAGCATCATCGCGAGCATCAGCGCTTCATATCGACTTCTGGTGTTGCTAATACGCATGCTCCAGTGGGCATCTTTGCGCAAATGCAAACCATGGTTATATAAAAATCTACATCTCTTCAACATGTATGTGCGTGCAACATTTGTACATACGTTTAGCGTCATTTCATGACGTGACTCTCAATAAAAAAATTACAACAAGGTCACCTTCCCTATGCGTGCTTCGCATAACGTCGATTCTCAGGTACGTGGGATCTGCCACTTTGTTTGCTTTAGGAGATAACAGAGATACATCAAATCAGGGAGTACTAGGTGATATGGGATGGACATCATTCGAGGGGTGGGAAGCTAACAGCAAGATGAAATGGTAGAAGCGATTGAGAGAAATATAGCATTCGCCTATGCAGTGGAGATAGGCAGGCGTCACAATCAATTGTTCCAACGCGACGTCCTCTTTGTTTGCTTGCAGCGAGCCAGTCAAGGTTTCTACTCTTTGACCTCCGCACGTCCTATTGTTTCGGTATCGCTCCGCGCAGCTGGCGAAAAAAAGAAATGAGGATGTAAAAAAAGGTGACGCGAAGCTTGCGAGTAAGTTCAATACACGGAGACGTATACATTACTTGCGTTTAGTCGGCGACTGGTGCTTGGAATTCGACAATGTGGCTGCCATTTGAAGGCATACCTGAAAATGCGGCCGCAACATGGAGCCAAAAATCACGAGCCTTCCAACAACAAAACTAGGATGTTCACAAGTTCAGATAGATAGATAGATAGATAGATAGATAGATAGATAGATAGATAGATAGATAGATAGATAGATAGATAGATAGATAGATAGATAGATAGATAGATAGATAGATAGATAGATAGATAGATAGATAGATAGATAGATAGATAGATAGATAGATAGATAGATAGATAGATAGATAGATAGATAGATAGATAATCCTGACTACATCCACTGCAGGACAAAAGTCTTCCCCATGTTCCGCCAGTCAACTCGGTCCTGTGCTTGCTGCTGCCAATTTATACCCGCAAACTTCTTAATCTCATCTGCCCACCTAACCTCCCGTAAGTTTATTGTCGTCCTTAGACAATCCATACCGAGTTTATAGGTGGAGAATCATGGATACTACATCCAAATATATTTACCGAAATTGAGGCCTTCGCTACAGCAAAGTGCTAGATTCATAACCGGGAGAGAACCTGAAGTTGGTTTTCACTATCAGACAACTGTGCATTTTTTACACGTGATAGACCCGCAATGCAGATCAAGGGTACCTGAACGTAGGTATTGCAAATGAGTTCTGCGGAAACCAGCATTGTGGAGGAAGGGTTAAAAAAAACGAAAGAAGGAGCCTACCTGTTTGTAGCACGAAGCCACAAGGAAATTTCCTTGTGGCTTCGTGCTACAGATGGGTGTAGTTCTTCTTTCCCTTTCTTACCTCAACGTACACATACCATGGCATGCAGTGAAGGTGAGAAGGAAACTACCATCTCGCCTTTGAACTCACTGTGGTTTAGAGGCTCTTTCACATTGGACCTGTTTAAAATAGCGCGGACATGGGCTTCTTGGTGATGCATTATAAAAGAAACAGCACACGCATATGACCTGGACACTAGGACCAGGAAGCCAGGAGCAGGACCAGAACCGACCAGGATGGCTCTAATAAATTGTAAGCCAGCATTGTTGTAACTCCGGGATCCTGAGGGCAAAACTGGGCGGATATGCGCCACTAAGAAAAGCGCTCATGTGCCAAGGAGCCCCTAGCGTAGCAGAGCCTTGCATAGGATATATAGTATAGCAAGGGGGTGGGAAACAGTAGTAAAAGTGAGAAGGAGAGGTGTGAATGTGAGGAGAATGGAAAAGAGGGGTTAAGATATAGCATTGCACAGACTTGCATAGTATAGTTCCCAGTATAGTAGTTTCTAGTAGAGTTATATAATATGGTGAATGGGAAAGGGAAACGAGGGTGAGGAGGAGGTAAGAGGGATACCGTATAGCAGAGCCTTAAACAGTGTAGCGAAGCAAGTGCTGGGAAAAAGAAGTGACGGAGATGAAAAGCAATACAAAGGTTACGAGGAAGCAATTGAGGAGAGAGCGCGCAATCTAGAAAGAGATAAACGAAGAGGAAGAGCATGTACGAAGAGGTAAAGAAGGAAACGTGAAAAAAAGAAGAGAATGAAGGAACAACTGAATCTGCGTTTGCCGGGTAGTGGCACTTTCTCGCTAGCTTCGCGGCGGTTTATTGAGTGCAGGAGCGTTGATTTTTTTTTCAAATTATACATATATGGTGACGTCACGCACCCGCTATGGCCAGAGCATGTGACGTCAAAACGTGCCGACCATCGCCCGTCTCTAACTTCGAAAATTTAACGTGACGCTTCCATGGGAGCATGAACACATTGGCCCGAACGGCTGGGACTTCTCCAAATGGTCGCCAATGGCATGACTTTGCACACAACATTTAGTGAACGCAATCTACAGGTATAGGCGAGTGCAGAATTCAACGTCGAAGGGTGGGGTAGGGGTTTCAGTCCAGCGAGCCCCCCCAACCTCCCTCCCCCTCGGTTTTTCGAGTCTTAAAGATGTGGGGGTGCTGACCCCCCCCCCCCCTGTAAAGTTGTCTGCGCCACGTGGCGCACGTGTCTCACCCCAAGGCTTTATTTTCGTGGTGACCACCACCGGACGATAGATGGCGTTGTGTTCGCTTTGAGTATTACTGTTGGTAGAGTGGTAGCGCCGGCGGTGGTCCCTGGCGGAAGGCGGGCCTTGGTGGTGGCCGAGAGTTGAGCGAGCCTCTTCTGCGCGTGGCGGCTGCCGCGAACGGTTGTCTGTAGCGTGGGTCCCCGGTGCTGCGGCTCCGCGGGCTTCGCGCTGGGGTCCCACTTGGAGAGTCAGGCGTTGGCGACGCCGCCTTGAGTAGGTGTTAGTGTGTTGGGTGTGTTAGTGTGTGTTTATCATGTTATTGTGTGTTTAGTGTGTCTCTGCGTTATGTTGTTTGTATGGTAGCGTGTTAGTTGAAATTGGTGTATCATTCGGCGGACGATATCATCGTCTAAATTAGTTAATAAACATATGTATGTTGTATGCGTTGTACCGACCGGGCGAGGCGCTCGTTCGCCTCGCCAAGACCCCACACTGGCTGCCCAACGTGGAGCTCTTGGAGTATCGGACGACAGTTTTTGCGGTTCAGAACAGGAATTTTGTTAGAGCCGGAGTAGAGTAGGCCTAGGGGGGACTTCTTTGCTAGCGTCGGTGGTGTGCTTTGTTGAGAAGCGAGGAGATTGGTTTTGTAACATGTTTGAATTTGTCGGCAGGTTGACTTTCTATTTATTTTTTTGCTCGCAAGTGTTATTTTTTGTTGTTAGTTTTCAAAAACGTTGAATTAAGACGAGAGCCATGCGGTCCACATCCTGGGGTGAGCAAGGCCTAGAGCACGTGGTTTGTAGGCCAGGCCCGAAGCGAGTGAGTACGGAAGCCTCGTGGGTGGTTCGATTTTCTGTAAATAGCTTCTTCTATATCTTTGGGCTCAGGGAGCCGGGCGTCGTTGCTGACTTGTATTGCGGCTCGGTGCTGGGGCGTCGTGACACCGCCCGGGGTGGTGGACGCCGATCGCTCGGTAAGCTGCTGTGTGCGGCGAGCGATAGGGCCACCTCACAGAGTGGACGCCTCCTCACGGCTGCCTCTTCTGCGCCTAGGCTGGGTGGATGCCGGTTGTTGCCGAGCAACTCATTAGGCCTAAGGCTCCGCGCAGCCGCCTGTCGCACGTGGCACAACTAGGTGGATCGTGGCGTTGAGGTGTTGCGCTCTGCTTCCCTCACTTTTTTTTTTCTTGTGAGCACGAGTTAGGAAAAGCGATTTTGGTTTTGTTTTGATGGGCGTCTCGGCCGCCACCGATGTATTAGCTAGCAGTACTGACCAACGTACCACGTGGACGAAAAGCTCGAAGCTCCCTTCCCGAGGACCTGCTCGATTGTTTTCTTTCAAGTTTTTGTTGTTGTTGTTATTGATGTATTCAGCGGGAGGGTTGTCATCCACGGCCGGCTGTCCTGCAGCACATCGTCAGCATCACTGGCCATGAATGCGGTCGTGAGGTCGGGCGATGGAGCTGCCTGGGACCTGCGCAACTGCCTGCAGTCCGGCGCCCTCGCGAGTGCTGGTAGCAACTGGAAGACGTGTTGGCGCTAGCGACGGATCGTCGCGCCGACGGCAACGTTGCTGTTGCGGGGCCGGTACTGAGCTGAAGTCTAGCCGGACAGTGCAGCAGTGTCGACCAGCGGCGGTGCCGTGGTGCTAGGACATTATGGTCGTGCGATATCATTTTTTTGTTAAAGCTTGTGTAGCTAATTTTTGATTTCGGGATATGGTTTGATTTAAGGTTGGGGGAATGTGGGGGTGCTAACACACCCCCCCCCCCTGTAAAGTTGTCTTCAGCGCGTGGCGCACGTGTCTCGCCCCAAGGCTTTATATCGGTGGTGACCACCGCCGGGCGATAGATGGCGTTGTGTTCGTTTTGAGTACGAAAATTCTGGAACCATTTAAAAGCATTGGGAACGACGTCTAAAGAGATGCAGACTCAGATACAGGACGGGGACGGTAACGTTCTCCTGGGGGACAGCGCATTAGAATACCTACATGGAGTCATAGGAAATACTTTCGGCCAAGCACGCGAGAGGTCGGCTAACTGGACACAGGTGGCAAATAAAAGAGTGGCAGATGAAAAATTTAATATCGAATTTTTGGACTGGAAAAGGCACAACACAGTGTTCCCAAAAGTACGGCAACAGGACCGGATGGAATCCCGATAGAGATTATCAACCATTTGGGACCAGCGGGACAGGCGCACTTGTATGGAGCCATCGAGCGCGCTATAAAATCCAAGATAAAGAAAATACAACAACCGTATGTGACAACAGTATGCTTTATTCTGATAAAAAAGCTGTCCAAGACACTGTGCTAAAAATATATAGTCCTTGTTTCCGATAGGTCTTCAGTTCCGTGGTGCAAAATTTGATCACTGTCAGTCAGACTGTTTTTTCCCGACACATCGTTGATTTTCGGACGAACTTTTTTTTTGTAATGTATATAGGCTGTAAACGCCGCTTCGCCTCCCATGGCTTCAGTTACGAACGGAATCAGACCAGCAGGTGACTTTTATGAGAGGAATTCGACAGTAGAATCAAACGACACTCGCTTCGCGTGCATTACGTTGTCACAAATTCGAGCGTAAGCGGCTAGCGGCGGTTGGTCGCCAGCTTGCAAGATTCGGCGCATTTATCGCGGTAGGCAATGCAGGCTGTGGTGTACGAAGGCCGAAGACGTCATGGCACACCCGCACCGGGTGCAGACTTTCGGGCGGAAGTGGCAGCTTCCGAGACAGTGGTCCTTCAGATGCCGCAGCTCACCCAGGAAGGGACAGCCGGACCTGGCGTAGACGCAGTGCCCGAGCTCGCGACCCACTTGCTCCAGGCCGTAGGGGAGGGGCAGGACCTCGGCCTCGTCGAACTGGCGAGCGTCCACTGAGCACATGCCCACACGTGCCGGCAGGTCGCCGTCGTCTTCGACGTCCTCGCCGTTAACGCCCTGTCCGGCTCCTGCGGAGCAGATGCCGCACATCGTGTGCCCGCAGGGAAGCAGCACGGCCCTGGCAGAAACGACCTTGCAGCCGACGCAGACTCGAACGCTGGGCAGCGAATAGGCGAACTGGAAGGGCCGCATGTCCAGAAAGGAGCATCCGAATCCTTGGAGCACGTAAGTGGTCCATTTAGGGCTGACCGCCTGGGAACGCAGCTTCGCAAATTTGTGCGGTGGTGAATTTCCTTCGCTGAGGCTTCTCGTAGAAACTGCCACCTGTTGTAGATTCATCGCCGCAGCGCCATTCAGGTCGGCGTAGTTGTGACCGGGTTCTGCCATGAAGAACTGTGGCCGCTGTGATGAACTCACAAAAGACCTAAAGGGTCGGCTCTTCGTTGATTGTCACTGTGCTGGCTCTCTTCGAGTAGTTGGGGGAAGCGAGTGTTCCCGTCAAGCAACAGTTCCGGACAGCGGTCACTACCAAGATTGACCTTGGTCACCACACTGGAACGTGGCAAAACGGTGAGTGACGATGGTCGCGATGTTTGACGTGTGCTATATATAGTATATCAGCTTTTATCACTAGCGGTAAGCATCAGTTACCGTATTTTGCAGGCGCGATAAGGCCTCGTTAAAAGTGTCGCTGATTGGTTGCAAACGCTGCACGCATGTTAGCACGGCTATGGGTTATGTGACTTTTCGCTAAAAGGATAGCAAGCGGTCCTCTACCCCCTTCTCGCTGTGTGTATTTTTGTGCACGTATCCTACTTATCGGCTTTGTCCGCTACTTATCGCTTTGTCTGAGCCATTTGCGCCGCATGGTCTCAATCGCATCACAGAATTAAAGGGCCCTTAAACCACACCAAGTTAAAGGCGGTACAGCAGTTTCTTTCTCTCCTTCACTGCCCTTCCGACAAGCGCTATCTTCTCTCGCCACTTACTTATTTCTAGAACACGTTGAGGAGCAAATCAGGACGTTGCTATTATCTTTGCTTGCGCAGTCGCTAACGCAGAAAATGAAGAGAAATCAGTTTATCGCGTGTAATAGTCATGCTTGACATTGCAGAGTGGGCGTGCGACTGCGCGGCAAAGCAGGGCAAGCGAAAATTCACGACAGATATCTCTCGTATGTCGACCAATCAAGAGCTTATTTCATCATGACGTCATGCGAGCAAGGAGCTGACGTCACTATTTGTGCCGCGATGGCGGGTAACGACGGGAGAGAATAATGTGATGATTCCTCGCATATTCGGAGGTTTTTAAGAAGGCCCTTCAAATGAAATTCGTGCGTGTGGCATCTCCGACCAAAAAAAAAATAATGCTAAAGTGGGGTAACGAAGTTATCATTTTCATGATCATATATAGTGTCTTCCTCCATTTGTTTGAGCCTTACCATTTGGTCACCATATGATGGACACATAGGCGGGCGTAGGGTTCCCCATCAGGGGGACGAAAGCTCACCGCAGAGCCCTCCCCCTCCCCCCTACATAAATCGTCAAGTCAAGGTATGGGACAGATTTCGCACCAGCCACCCTTCATATAGTTACCAGTTTGCCGGTTGTGGACTGCGCCTGCGCGTGCCTTACTACGTTTGCAGGACATGCTCAAACGTCCGACATGCAATACCGTTACTTCCAAAGTTATCGTTCGACTTTCTACTGTGCGCGTACGCAGATATGGGCCGGCTACTGCTGCATGGGCGTGGCGGGCGTATTTTGGACGATACGTGCTAAAAGCTCGTTACAACGGTACCCGGCTTGACGCTCTCCGGCATCCCGGTATCAAAGGCGTGCCGGACAGACTGAAATTCTCTATATTCAAAGTTGGCCGGCTTATTGAGACGCATACACAGACCAGATTCGTGCATGTACACTGTAGTATCGGACTCTTCTAGTTCACACATTTAGAGCAAGGAATTATAAAATCTTCCCACTGGTTATCACCAGCCGGCACGTACTGTTTGGTAACGCCTGACGACGAATGGCTACTGCAGCGACGAACGAGATATCATTACAGGCCGTACACATTGGTGGCGCAACCAGCGGGTAGCGCAGCGGGTCACCATTTGCATTTGAAATAGACGGCCGACGTCGCACACGTCCCGCCACGGTGGTCTAGTGGCTATAAGGCATGCACTCGACATCGCAGGTCGCGCATGCGGCCTCGAGGCGTCCATGGCGGGACGTGAAACCTTTCGTGATGCAGTGGCGCCCTCTTCTTCTGTTCCTCTCTCTATCACATTACACATTACTCTTTTTCACCGTCAATTCACTTTTCCATCTAGCTGCTATTCAATGCGGATGGCTATGCTGTGGTTTGCGCTCTCCTCGTGACCCTAGCTTCCTTTTTCCCTCGCTGTAATTGGCCTGTTGTATATGGCTTTGCTTGCGTGACACCAAGCGACGACACGAGATATTACAGCACCCCCCTTCCCTCTTTTCTCCATCTTCTTCACTTGCACGTTCCGTCCCTCCTACGCATGTTAGAGAACCCAGGTGGTCGAAGTCCGCCATAGTGGATCGGTGGCTATACTACGCTCTGCTGCTGAACCGAGTTCCATCTCGACCATGGTGGTCGCACTGCGATTGAGGCGATGTGGTTGAAGCCCATGAGCTGAGGAACATCCGTGCACGTTGAAAAAGACCGGATGGTTGAAGTTTCCCGAGTTCTCCACTATGGCGTCCCTCATAATCATACCATGCTTCCGAGACGCCTAAACCTCGAAAGCTACTATCTATAATACTAGCTATCGTTTTGAACCTCAGTGGACTCGCACTGAGGGTGTTGCGCTTTGTTGAGCCCCGTCGTGGTAGTCTGGTGGCTAAGGTACTCGGCTGCTGACCCGCAGGTCACGGGATCAATTCCCGGCTGTGGCGGCTGCATTTTCGAATGGAGGCGAAAATGCTGTAGGCCCGTTTGCTCAGATTTGCGGGCACGTTAAAGAACTCCAGGAGGTTGAAATTTCCGGAGACCTCCACTACGGCGTCTCTTACAATCATATGGTGGTTTTGGGACGTTAAACCCCACATATCTATCAATCATATCATCCACTTTGGTGATTATTTGGGGTATTTGTTAAACCATCTGTTCTAGAAAAAAAACAGCCAAAGAGGTTTGGAAAGTGTTTAGGAACGTTAGCAAAGAGCTGGATCTCAGTGTTCAATTACCAAGTAATGACGAACTGCAGTTTTTGGGTGTAGATATTTCTGCCACAGCGGGACACGAACAGAACACCTATTACATAGCTATCGTTTGGCACATTCTGCGGCCGTAAAGAGTAGCATAGCATTTTCATAGAAGAATTGAGCGTTGGGCGAGTTGGCATTGTATTGTGAATAGCATTTTGCGCAAAAAAAACACGAACAAGTTCGCATCCGTGATCTCTTCCTTCTTGTTCGCGTTTTTTTTTATGAGCAAAATGCCATCCACAAACATTTTCATGTCTCAGAAAATTCCTGACCAATGCATACAAAATATTAGAGAAACCTTTAGCGAACGAATTATAAGGCTATAAAAATGCAGGATAAGAAAAACACGAGCTGTGTAGATCAGCAAACAAACAGTAGTTTCGTGTGAGGTAACTTTAGGAACAGACTGACAGTAAATTACTACAAAAAAGAAAAAAAGATAGCGTATACGCCACATGAGCACAAGATTGCACATAACTAAGAAAACGTAGGCAGCAGGTTTGGTCCACACGTAGTTGTTTCGGCCCCCAAAGAACTGGATAAAATGTGTGCAGGATTAGACAATAGTAGTGTGTAGGTGTTCTGTAACTATAGGCTGTCCGCTACACACGCAAAAGTAATGTCAACAGATGAACGATTAATCGAATATACAAATCCACCAGAAAACACAGCAGTTAAAGAACACAAGATGAAGAAGGAGGTGTTTAATGAGAAGAAGGAGGAGGTCGGCCCTGCAAAGCGGGTTTCTATTTCGCTACTCCTCACGGGGGTAAGGGGAAAAGAGAAAGAAACAGAAAGGTGAGGACAGAAAGAGGGGTGATTGTGACATAGCACAATGAATCACTGCACACACTGTCCCATTCGGTGTAGGACACGCACAGAAGTCTCTACATTAACTACATTAGCACATGCTCTAAAAACTGGAATCTAAACCTATCTCACGTAGAAACGTGAACAAGCATTTTAATTAAGCTGCGTTGGGCGTAATCAACACGTTTCGAAGCAGCCAAAAGCTTCTCTTCCGAAAAGGGTTGGCAGTCTAGGTGATCTGCGGGGTGCTTCAGAGATTGTCTTTCGATCACAGAATACATGAGATAAGAACGAGGACGTGCGGCGACTTCCAACACTTGGTTTATAGCGCGTTAACATATATAAAGAAGACAAAAAAAGAAGGCAGGGGAACCAGGGAAAGGGAGCACATGAGGAAAGCGCACACGATGATTTGCAAAGGCACCAAATGTGTGAGTGCTCCTTCGCTCACCTTAACTGACAAGGAATTTTGGTATCTCGGACAATAATCGTAAACATCTATAAATCTAATGTCATCGTCACAGCCATGCGCATGTTGCCCTTCCCTGGTTCTCCTTCCTTATTTTTGCTCTCTTTAGATACGTTAAGGCACAATGAACAAATTGTTGGCAGTCCTCGTTCTTGTCTCATGTGTCTTGTGTTCTTTATGCGCAGTATTTGTAATGAATCCGTTCAAAAACGAGCTTGCATCAACAGTCTCTTAAGTCACCGAATACAAAGTTTGTTAAGTGTAAATAATCCGTTGTATATTCTCTGCCCCTATCGAGTGGCAAAGTATGCATCCGCCAAATGGGTCGGTGTTTAAACACCAGGCTGTTAGAGTAGAGGCCTTTAGAGACAATTAGGGACTATGGGAGCCGACTAACCAAGGAAATTACACAATGTATACTGTACATTGGCTCTGCATTAATGAGTTTGGCTGAAAGAAATTATCCACACGTTGTAGCAGTACACTTTATTTTCTTAAAAGCTGTCAAACCCTCTACCTTACAAATATATATATAGATGTTCCTTGTTTACGACAAGCCTTCACCTTGGCGGTGCAAAATTTTATCAATGTCAGTCAGGTGGTCTGTTCGTGATCACATCGTTAATTTTCAGACGAATTTTAATGGACCGTGAACGCCGCTTCACCTTCTGTTCTTTCAATAAAAAAATAGGATTAGTCCAGGGCGAAGTTTTGATGAGATATTAGACAGTAAAATCAGTCGACAGTCGCTTCTTACGCTGTGGTAGATAATCTTGCGTAGGCGGCAAGTGCCAACCGGTCGCCTGCTTGCAAGATTGAGCGCATTTATCGCCGTACGCAATGCAGGCTGTGGCGTATGAATTGGGAAGCCGCGAAAGCGCACCCGCACCGGGTGCAGATTTTCGGGCGGAAGCGGCAGCTGCCGAGGCAGTGTTCCTTCAGGTGCCGCAGCTCACCCAGAAAGGGACAGCCGGACCGGGAGTAGAGGCAGTGCACGAGCTCGCGACCCACTTGCTCCAGGTCGTAGGGGAGGGGCAGGACCTCAGCACTGTCGAACTGGCGGCAGTCCACTGGACACACGCCCACACGTGCTGCTAGGTCGCCGTTGTTTTCAACGTCCTCGCCGTCGTCTTGAACGACCTGTTCGGCTCCTGCGGAGCAGATGCCGCACATCGTGTGCCCGCAGGGAAGCAGCACGGCCCTGGCAGAAACGACCTTGCAGGCGACGCAGACCCGTACGCTGGGCAGTGGGAAGGGGAACTGGAGTGGGCGCATGTCCAGGAAAGAGCAACCGAATCCTTGAAGCACGTAGGTGGTGCTTTGCGGAGTGGCCACCTGGGAACGCAGCTTCGCAAATTTGACCGCTGGTGGGTTCCCTCCGTCGGAGTTTCTCGTAGAAGCTGCCTCCGGCTGGTGGTTTGTCGGCGCCGCGTCAAGTGGGTTAACGTCGTTGAGACCGGGTTCTGCCACGAAGAGATGTTCAAGTTGCGGTGGTCCCGACGAATTCACAAAATCCTTATGGTGCTGGCTCTCTTTGAGAAGCTATAGGGGCAGTGGCTGTCCACGCCAAGTACGAGACCCGGACAGCGTTGACTTGGCTGGAACACTGGAAAACGGTGAGTGTTGACGGCCGCGATGTTTGAGGGGCGTTAAATGTAGCGGAGCAGCCTTATCCACCAGCGCGGTAGGCATCGGTTACCACATTTTGTAGGCGCGGTGTATACCTTCGGTGCGGCGGTCGCTGATTGGTTGCGCATGCTGCCGACGTGTGTGCAACGCTAAGGAATGGTCACATGATTTGATGTGGCGGAAAGTTAGCGTGCTTCCTTCATCTTCTCCCATGTATTCGTGCCCTATGTATCCGCGTTTTCTTCTCGCTTCCACCAAATCTTCAGTGATAAACGATGTTTTGCATCACGTGGTCTCAAGTAGTAAAAAAAAAATTAAGGAAGTCTGTGCACTCGGCATCTCATGCAGATTATCGAAAAAAAAAAGATTGGCACGAAACTTAATACTAAAATGTGGCCGTGCAGTTACGATCTTGTTTTTAGCCCCCACATGCATTTAATTTATACATCATGATTTCGTCACAGTCAATTATTTCTTTGTCTCATTTTGTCACCATGATACGCATGCCTGTCAACGAAATATTCAAAGTTGGTTGGGTTATTGAAACGCACAGACAACCCTCGTTCACGCACCCTGGAACCCACGTTCATAGCAAACAGTATTAAAATCTTGACCTTTATCACCAGTCGAATCCTACCGTTTGGTGACGTAAAAGCTGACGGCGTGCGACGTTCCAGCGGTAAGCAAGATATCGGAAGCGTTTGTTTCACGTGTGTCATGTCTCCCGCGTGACCCGCATGCCATTACTAGAGCAGAACACTCCCAACAATTGATGGTGAAATTTATGTTCAATGATGCATTTGTACTTCCGGCACGTGAACTTTGTAGTGAACAGGGTCGCTGAGTGGAGAAATATTCACAAAAAACGGGATGTATTCACGTATTTCGAAGGTATCACGAAGTTACGTATCACAAAAGAACTTCGTGTCTGCACGTATTTCATATGTATATAAAATATATAAATATTTCACTACTATATACGCAGTTCAAGAACTTTCGTGTCTGTCTCGGGATTGCATGGCTTGTTAAATGGACAGTGAAAAAACAAACAAACGAGCAGTTGTTTCGTGTGCGAACACAACCGATTAGCGACGATCCTTAGAAATGGAACGCAAACGACTACGCGCCTGATCCCGCTGCTGGCTTTCATGAAGGGGTAGACACTGGGTGGGGAGAGCGCTTGCAGCGCTCGGTAGAGAGTTTTAGTGCTGGGTACCCAAGCTCTTGGGGCGCCTAGAGGCGCGCACGCAAACGCATGCCGCACGAAGGTCACACGCGCTCGCAGCGCCATAGCGTCTTGTCACGTAAGTATTATTTAATTATTTTTATGATTAAAACGTTAAATTAAACATACATAGTGATCAGGACACCTTTTTATTGTGTACAGTATCCTGGTATACGCAAAAAAAATGAAAAATACAAGGTTACTGTAACGATGGTGTCGACATCTTGTGACATTTCGTGCAACCACAGCCATGAGCATGTTAGCTTACGCGTAATGGCTTTGAGGTGAAAATGAATGTAAAGGTTACTTATTTGTAATATTGTCGCTGCGGAGTTTTTGAACTAGATGTACAATGCACAATGTTTCTGCTATAACAATATTGTGGTTATCTGTTTCACTATGGCCGCGCTAGATGGCGCCACCTATTCAGCTGGTCGGGGGTTGGCATATTTAGTTTCTATGTTCCAGGCCATTCTAGCTTTGGTAATCTGGCTGAAACCGTGTAATCGCTATAAGTGCTCGCACTTTAGCTTATTTTAACTCGACGGCTAGAGTATCCACAGTGCGGATGCCGTGAGTTCTTGCGAAGGTGGACCTTACAAGGCGGCCGATCCATGCTGTCCGAGATTTCGCGCCTTTGTGCCATGCTATTTGTATATTGGCTAGCCACTATAATATTTACGCTTGAAACCTAATGCGGCGTGCGCGGCGCAGCACGAGCCATCTGCCACTGCGCCTGCGTTCCCTCTGGGCCGGGAGCACGCACCTTTTGTTTTGCTCGGCGCACTTGCCTGGCGCAGGGAGCTGCGATGGCGGGGTGCAGCCCTACAGGAGCTTTGCCCCTGAAAAATAAAAATAAAGGAACGACTCTAGGTATACGCGAGTGTTGCGATGTACACGGTTTTTCTTTCTGATATTTTGAACAGTGGAGCTATTGGTTAAAACTTTTATTGTATAATATGGCCCTTGCGTTTGACAGCGTTTACACTTACACAGTTATGAGTTCCATATCTAATTCGTACTCCAAGTGTGGTTTTCACACGGAAGCGCAGCTTGTCCGCCGTCGAAGCGGCGCTTATGTAGTGTGGGTGCTGGCAGCATTGAGCGGCCGTTGCCGTTGAATTGTCAAGCGGCTGACCACAAGACAAAGGTTGCTGTACCATGCACGCTGGCTGTACATTCGTCGTTGCGGAGTCACTTTTCCAGGAGCGAAGCTCCTCAGGCCCTCACTCCACCGTCAAGACTCCCTGCGCTCCGCACCGAAATAAACCACGGACTGTCCCATTGAAACAGTTTATTCTCTCTCTCTCTCACTCCTTGCGCCGGGCAAGCGCACCGAGCAAAACAAGTGCGTGCACCCGGCAAGCAGGAGCAAAGGTGCGGCAGCAGATGGCCCACGTGCTCAGCACAGTCATCCGCGCCAACCAGCGGCGCAGACGACTTCGGATTTAAAGGGCCATTCCACGCGCTTCCCGCACAGCCGCAACGCACGTGCCGGGGCCCCTACCACACGCAAGCGGGGGCAAATAAGTCAATTGGGGACGCTTCAAAGGGTGAAAGAGCGTCGCCAATTGGCTTATTTGTCCCCCCTTGCGTGCGGTAGGGGTCCCGGAACGTGCGTTGCGGCTGTGCGGGAAGCGCGTGGAACGGCCCTTAACTGCCACACTTTTCTCAGCCACTGGCCACCATACCAGATGAGGCGCATAGTCGCATATGACGTGCTGTTGAAGACATGAATAACGTCACAATACCGTCACTTACGTCGTCAAACACTTCCCGCCAAACAGTGGCACATGCCCGCAGGCAGGTAGGGGCCACAAGTGATTGAATCTACCCAGGAACGACGAGAATACACAAGGCCAATTTTAACGCGTGAGTGTTGCGAAAAACCTCAAATTTGGGGCGTTTACCAGACGAATGCAAAGAATAGATGTCAGGGTCCTAGCAGGAATCGAATCCAAGCATTCTGCGAGCAATTGAGCATTCTACCCCAAAGCTACGACAGGTCTCAAAACTACTTGTCAAATAGATCCTAGTGTGGCATGAAACGTCAATTGTGGTTGCAGTGCTTGTTATCTAATTGATAAACAATACATATGTACTGCTATTATACAGCCGTCACGTCGGGTTAACGTCAGCTGTAGCTAGTTGCCATGCGCTGAAGGTTATTTATGCAGCAGTGTCCAGGGCTCCCATCTTAGCGAGCACCAGTGCTTCATATCAGCTTATCGCTTTTGGCGACGCTAATACTCATGTTCCTGTTGGCGTCGTTGCACAAGTGGAAGCAAGTGTTTATATAAACACCCGCAACTCTTCAACATACGTCTGTTCCTGCAACATTTGTTCGTATATTTTCAGTCATTACATAATGTGTCGCTCAATTAAAAAAATGACAACACGCTCACCTCCCCCCCCCCCCCCGCATGTTGCGCATAACGTCGATTCCCAAGGTACGGGGAATCGAGTTTGCTGAATTTTTTTATCTGAATATTCTTTTCTTTCTCCTCCTTTGCCTTTCTTTTTCTGCACTCTTCGTATTTTTGCCCGGCTCGGTGTTGTAGCGATTAGGATGCTCGGCAGCTGGCCCGAAGGTTCCGGGTTCGATCCCTGACCTGGCGGTCGCATTGTGATGGAGGCGATTTGGTAGAAGTCTGTGCACTGTGCGAGGTCGGTGCACGTTAAAGAACACCGGGTGGTCAAAATTTCCGCGACACTCCACTACAACTCCAACCTAATGGTCTTTCGGGATGTTCTCCCCACTTTCGACGAGGTGACCAAACATTATCAGCTGGACAGAAGGATTTTCCCCCTTCCTCATATGCAACTTTGTAGGGCCCAGGCATCTACCCTTCGCATGCTTCAAACCAGGCCGTACCCCAGTCTTCGTTCCCATGCACAGTGTTGTGATCCCACCGCTGACGACCAGTTGTTGTGACTCGGGGTGTTGAGTCGTATCCCACCTCTGCCAACCAGTTGTTGCGGGTCGGAAGGAAAGTCGCTGGAGGATACGAAAACAAAACCCGGTCTCTTGTGGTAGCGTGGTGTAGCTTCGGGTTGAGGAAACGAGCGCTTACAAGATGGGGATACGAAAAAACAAACAGGTTTATGGCACTATTTACAAATATTTACAGCATGAGGTTAAGAGTTCGCAAACCACGAACGTGGTGGTTGAACCGCTACACAGTTCAGAGCCTTCACAAACTACGAACGTGGTGGTTGAACCTTTACTTGGTTCAGGGCGACGTCCTGCACTCTGCGGCGCCGTTATAAGCCCTGTCGGGCTCCTCCTTCTTCAGTGGAACACCAATCACACACACACACACAACAGGTGAGGAGTACGAGCATGCACGGCGCACGTGAACGTCCAATTTTGAGTCAAGATCACTGCACTGAAAGGTGGCGCCAGAGGGGCTCTTGCTCGTCGTGTGTGTCACTGGTCGAGGGGTCCCAAGCTTCGGACAGCAGACATCAAAGGGTCCGCCAATCTGTCCGCTCAATTAGCAGGGCACTTTGTGGCGGTGGTCGCCGTTTCTTCAAAGGAAGACGCTGTCTTTGTTGTCCTCTCTGGAACGGCTTACAGCTTCGTGGCGACACGACGTCTCATCCGCCGGCTAGCAGGGACAATACCTGGCGGGCATAGGCAGCCGGCCATTCGGCTACTTGTTTGAGGATTAAAAGAGCGCCGCTCCCCCGTCAGCTATCGACGCTGGTTCCGAGAAAACTTGGTTCTAGGCGTGGGAACGCTGCCCGGCTACGCTTCTCAGCGACAGCATGGCGCCTGCTGACGACGGTCATAACAGCCAGTTTATTGAAAGCGTTATTCCAACATGCCCAGATTTTTGTGGCGCCGTATCCACGTTAGAACACATGCTCTGGCAGTGCCCCTCATCGCGCGGTTCTCAGCACATGACCGAAGAGGAATGGAGCTCTAGCGCTCAGGAGCTCAGAACTTGCACATAAACTATGGGCTGTCCAGAGGGCCCACGATGCGGCGGTGAGGCTCGGCCTACCCGTTTCGACGTGGGAACGGCCCGCTGCTCTACCTCCTTGAGGTAGTGTTCCTCAGGACCTTAATAAAGTTCTGTGTCTGTCTGTCTCCACTATATGGCATCTCTTGTAATCATATCGTGGGCTTGAAACGTTAAACCCCAGATATGTTTTATTATATCTCTCTATTTCTTTCTTTCCCAATGTGTAAGTGCTATGCCTTACTCTCTACCTTTTCCTCGTACTCACCTTGACACCACCTTCCTATCCTCTTGCCGGGGTAGCAGATTGGTTTAAACGCTCCCCCTCAGATCGTGGGCGTGCGGGTCTCAACCCCAACTGCCTCAAAAGCAGCTCTTATTCGCCAAGATTTTCTTTTTTTTTCTTTCTTCGCTCTCTTCCTCACCCTTACCTCCCCTTCACTTTGTGCGTCTCATATATTTTTTTATCACCGCTTTCTTAACAGGCCACATGCATCAACGGTGGACTCTTAAGTCCTGCAATAACAAACACAACGGCAACAATATCAATACAGTCGAACAACATATGAGTGATTACATTATTATAATTTCTTCAGTAAGCCAGAGGCTCAACCCTGGAAAGCCAGTCAGGTGCAAAAATTTGTACGTGTTCGGGAGGTGAAGCCAAAGGGGGGGAATAAAGCACGTGCCGGTTTATGCATCATGATAATTTTGGATCATGACATTTTACGCAAAGCTATATAGAACAGGTTTGCTAGCGTTTCTGTTCAAATCTGAACACTATCCTGCTCATTCGGCAGGAGGCCTTGAACTTATCTTCCTAGCCTGTTCTATGAACTGTACAGTGCGACCGAATACAGCCACAAACTGCTTAGAAACTTCAACTAAGTCTCAGTCTGTGGGCATGCGCGCAGGGGGCGCCCTGGCCCCTTAGTTACCCAAGCGGGGAATGAGGGGGTGCTAAATATTGTCACGCGTTAGGAGGCCCCATCTGCAGCGCCAGAAATTTGGCGTTCGTATTGTCGGCAAGGTGCAATAAAGCGGCGTTGTGCCATCCGTATCGGTTGGATTGCTGTAGGTAGGGCTGGTAGGAGCCGCTTTGTTGTCTGGGAGCAGTCCAGTATTCCGCATACATTGACCCGATAGAGAGGGGGGGAAGCGTTGCAAATAACTTAGCTACACCCCCCCCCTCACCACCACCGACACCTGATGAGTATCCCTGCATACGCTCATGTCTCAGACCTAATGGTCTCAAAACTTTTGACGCAGACTGTACGCTTACGCATAGTGTCTACAGTTCGCCTCTTCCTGTCACTGCATAGTAGACTATTATACATAGTAGTGCGTGCTCCGGTAATTTATTTCCTCCTTTTTCTAAACCCCTTCATTGCACAGCTGAACTTCGCTATAACAAAAACCGATAGATATAGCGAATTATCGGTTGTAACGAACTAAATTCGATCGTTGGCTGGTCATGCTTCATTTCAGCAACAGTTATTCTTTCCACAACGAAAACAAAACACGATGACTGCCATCATACGGGCTGCAACGAAGAAATATTTCGTGCAAAACTTGACAAGTGGCATAAAAAGCAAAATAAATATTCTCCAGCACGTTTTTTTAATGTGGATGTAATATTAATAAAAATATCATTATAAACCCGGCGAGGAAAGGTTCTAACATGTTGGTCATCTCACGCTCAACAAATAGAGCGTTTTACTGGTCGTGCATTAGACTTTCAGTAGAATACAAGCGATAACTTGAGATAAGTCGCGTTTAAAAATTTGTCATAGAACACGGCCGCCTGCCGATCGAACGGCCGTGTATAAGCCGGCATAACAAGTTCGTTATAATACAGGAAGAATCGATGTGAGGGTAATATGTTCATTTAGCCTTGAAGTAGGTCTTTGCAGCAGTGCAATTTTTTTTTTTTTCGAAAAAGGTGTTCACGGTGTAACACCAGCCACCTTTACAAAGGCTTACTTGCGGATTAATACACATTTCTTAGTTTATTTTAAATACTTTAAAGTTTTCAATAATTTGTATTCAAGTTGAAGTGAATTCGAATACACTAATATTCGTTCAAATATTTGCTAAACATAAATAAAGGAAATAACAAAGTAGCCTAAGGTCGCAAAGCGACTTCATTATAAGTTTCAGCATACTATATAACCTGTGTTGAAACACACGCAATGCATGCCGGTGACATTTACGTAGTACATCAACAATCCAGGACACCTTCACAGCGTTGAGCGTTGTGCTCAAGTTCCTAGTTACGTAGCCATCATCGCTAATCTCTTTCTTTATACATTGTCTACCTAGGTGTAAGAACACCTACTTTTAACTATACCCTGCAACGAGCCCGACAGCATGCGATAACACTAAGCTGTTCATATTGCAGCTGGCACTGCGGAAGCTTTTCGCAGCCACGACAAAGGGAAATAAAACCTGCAATGAAACAAGCTTTTACTTAATCACAACGAATCAAGCAGTATTTACAAGAATTGCTCCATGCAAATACTAAACAAAAAAAGTCACACCTGTGCAAGCCATCGCGAATACGTGCAAATCGTAAATAAGGGTACATGAGGAAATTCATTTGTCTTCATTTTTTGGCACAGGCCATGGTTCCAAATATGAAAAGAAAGCAGCGAACAAAGCGAGAATGGTTGCTCACAAAAACTCTCTAATTCGAAACGTGTTTGTCCCTGCAGCTTGGAAGCGGGCAATTTTACTATATGAATAAGTTCATCTTTCAATGAATCTCGAAGAAGCGAAAGAACAGCAAGCTCGTGCTCCCAATAACTAGTAATGTTCATGTCAAGTGCCACCTGTGCCAGCTAAATAATGAAATACTACAAAAGAACGAAATAAAGATAAATTACACAACGAAAGCAATCGTTCAAACGTGTAGCACATCTTAGTAGCAAGACGAAATGTGGCAATTGTGTGTAACTGTTGCATGATGTAGTGAGAAGCCACACAGCATAGCAACAATCCACTAACGATTCTACTCAGTATAGGTACGCCTTCACTCTGTACTGCGTTCTTAATTCATTATCGCATCGTAAAATGCATACTACAGTGAAACCTCAGGCTAATTAACATGTATATAAAGAATTATCGGTTAGCAAAGTGGCACGGATGTACATTTGTAATGCAGTTACTTTAGTATCACGCGCATCTTTGCCATGATGATGTTTGATTATACATGCAAGCAGATTGCTGAACTTTTCATCACTGCTTAATATACATTAGAAATCCAGACATACACGCTGCACAATGAGGGATTACAAGAAAGGATCGTAATGGCTCAACATTCTGATGACCAAAAAAGAAACATGAGAGAATGCTCCGTTGAAAAGTGCTTAAGAGTGATTCTCAAGGCACCTCCACACGACAAAAGATAGCTATGAAAGAGGGGGGGGATGACAGACAAAAATAATGAGATGTTGACGGCACAGACAGGAATGATGTTCGTGAAATGAGCACATTGGTTCAATACCTTGAAAGGTCTTGGACACCTGAAGCACGCGTGTAGGATTACCAGCGGTGACGTAGCAAATTAAACACCTGAAATAAATGTGTCCGTGCTTTGATAAGCAATGACGTTCCTGGCTCTCCACCGTGTTTGCGACACTGAGGAATTCCCGAACACACTACGCAAGGCAAGCTTCAAAGCTTATTAAACAGCTTTTTCTATTCTAGAAAGTATTATCTGATGAAGTGACAAGTACCGTATTTACTCGCGTAATCCTCGCACTCACACAATTCTCGCACCCCCCACATCGCCCAACAAAAAAATTTTTTTTTCCTCGAGTAATTATTGCACCCCCGAAAACTGCTGCAATAATGTCGTCTGCTCTTTCCGGCCACTGATGATAATAGTGCGACTTCATCTGGCGTCATCTCTTAAGCATCAAGCGTACTATTGCACAGAGATTCAATTCAACTCAAGCGAAGCCGAAATGGCCAGCGTGCCTTGCGGCGTGTTTTGTATGTTGCGTCGGTAACCTTGTCAAGTTATGAGGCGACACTGAAGCTGTACGGCTGCTTTCAAGTTGCAAGTGATAGATAATGCACTAAAGAACGGCAACAGGGCCACCGGTAGGCCCTTGGGATTGATGGTAAACTTTATTTCTTAAGAAGGAAACTGCCGAAAATTCTGTTAAATAGCCATCAGCCCAATACTGACGTCCCACGCTTACCTTTTGAGGGCTCCTGTTGAGCGACGAACGCTACCGCTACGCCCGCAACGTTCGCAAGCTTTGCGTATGGTATTCCAATTCCACTTTTTGTGTTTCAATTTAATCTTGTCTTGTGTTGAACCTCTGCTTTTATTGTGAGGTAAGTTTTAATTAGTACTTCTTAAAGCTTGCTGTTACTTGTTGGTATGAGAATCTCGATTTACGGTTACTTCGTTTTCTTTTTTGCTCTCTACGTTTTCGTAGAATGTTTTCCCCGCGTAATTCTCGCACCCCCCAACTTTTCCTCGGTTTTCCGGCGAAAAAAGTGCGAGGATTATGCGAGTAAATACGGTATACTGAAAAAGTGCCATAAAGTGTCACAATTCTGCGACTCCCACAATCTTGCTGACGTGAAAACTGTGTTGGTATTCTGCAATTTTGCATTCACTTACGTACAAACATAGAAAATGAAGCAGAATTAGGAAAACGTTTACAGCTTTTTTTTTTTGTTAGAGTACCTTGATGTCGCCTTTGTGCAAATCCCTTGTTCTCAGGAAAAGTGCCCCATTTTCGCAAGACACAGTTTTGAGCAACTACTGCTTAGTATAAATGAAATTGCATTCTTGCCCTTCGCTGATAAATAGTATTTCTTTCTAATTGCCTTGACATTTCATGGGCACGTGGCTCAAACCAGGCTTCGGCACATTTGACCGAGACAGGTATTAAAAAAAATGTACAAACGCTCTCCAAACTAGGCCAGACAAGTGACCGAGCTCCGTCTACCACACTATTTTCAGAGTCCAGTCGATGCGACTTAGACCGAGATCTTGCGCTTCGGAATGCGAATGCGCTGCGTCTTCCGTCTCCCCTGTTCCGTGGGAGCGGCAGCCAGCACTGTTCCTTCGAGCGTCACCTCTCCCGAGGGCGTCTGGAATGCCAACATTGTCGGCATGCCGACTGCTGCTACCTTGGGAGCCGTTTTTCTTGCCGTGTGCACGGTGTCGCTCGAAACCACAAGCTCCGTCTCCACTTTACACCCCTGCTGCATCTCTGGCCCGCCACTGGTCACACCGCCGGCTTTCTGAACTGAGACTTTGCTTTCGTTGCCCTCCTTCTTGGCCTTTTTAGTGCTCGGTGGAGCTGCAGACTTTCTGTCGGTGGAAGAGGAAAGTTCCGACTTGGCAACCCTACCTCGCCTGACTCCAGGTTTCGACTTGAGGGCGGATTTGTGGGGCTTGGCCAAGATGGCAGGCTCTGCCGGCTTTTTTTGACCCGGCTTTCGCTGTGCACGCGCTGTCTTCTCGGTCTTTGGCTTGGCTGCCACTTTCCTCGGGCGCTTGCTTGCCGGCTTCCCAGTGGCCGACTGTGTTGGCTGCTTGAAAGGGACGGTGGTGATGGCAGCCATCCCGGCACCAGTGGGACCGGGGCACACTTGGAAGGGCTTGGTGTCGAATGCGCTCGACACGCTGACCTTGTGCACCTTTAGAAGGTGCTGCCGCAGGTTTTCACGGATGTGACAGATGAGGCCGCAGCGATGGCATAGGCAGAGCCGTTGGGCAAGGCTGCGCAGTTCATGGCGCCACAGCTGGAGCAGCAGGCGCGTGCGTACACCGCAACTCGAGCATGTGTAGGGGTGGCTCTCAGTGTGCACCTAGAAGTCAATCACGTTGACATTAAATTCTAGCCCAATAAAAGCCTGAGCACTAATCAGTGCCAGTCATGTATCCACTGAAACCTTGATATAATGTTCACCATAAATAATTATTGGTTAGAACTAAGTACACAAAGAATAGTGTTGTCATATATATAGTGGTACAAACACCAAGTTTCTCGCAAATAGTACCTAGAGAAAAATCTAGCGCCACCATCTATGCAAATTTTCTAAGCGGCACTGTGCAATGATGGCAATAACATTAAACCTGTCTGACAGGCTTGTATTTCCTGGTGTTCAAAAGGCTTGGCCTAAAACGTGGATATGACTGCACAAATTAATATTTTCTAAAATGAAAGCTTCGTAAGCAGATCCCATTAACCTGTTTTGCATTTTAAAACAACCTTTGACCCACCAGCAGGCTACACGCAAACAGCGAAAGGAAAAAACAGATAACAAACCGTCGCAGAGTGAACGCTCACATTTTCGTCTAGTCAGGCTGGTCATGACACTCTAGGCTTTCTAAAGTTGCACATCGAAGCACGAGTTCTCAAAGCGAAATAAAGCTTGTTTTTGTGCAATGCTAAAAAATAGTAGCTCATTTGGGGCTTATTCAATGCAAAATTCATGAAAAAAGCACTTCTGGCCAGACGCAGCTCCGAGGTGTCTAGTCTCCTAATCAATGACATCAGTCCAGATCCGGCGTATACTGACATTTCCACGTACACAAGTGCTACGGCACTAATTTATCATCCAGGTAATAATATTTAGCATTAAACCCTACAGGTATGAATGTATGCTTGAGATAAATTTTCAGATATAACAAACTCACCTTTTGTGTCAGATGCGACTTCGTTATTAATGAAGTTTAAGTATAACACGCATCACAAACGTTAATATCTTTACGTATGTCTCGTAATTGTGTGCTGCACTTCTTTTCTTCTTGTTATGCCCACTTCTATGAGCATACAGTGGACAAGCACACTCAAGCTCCTTTGAACGGCTTCTTCCTCGCCTTCTGCAACCCTGTTGCTAATAATTTCAATTCCTACTCAGAATCATTTAGATACATGCAAAAATGCAGTGCAGTTAAACTTGTTTAAAGGGGCCCCGCAACACTTCTTGAGCATGGTCAGAAAATGCTGCCGATCGGTAGTAGAGGCTCCCGACAACATGCGAGCCAAATGTGTAGCGCAGCACGCGGCCTGGTATTGACAATAAATGATCAAAGTCAGCTAAGAATTGCTTTCTCTTCTCTCGACAAATCACGCAATATGCCCGAAAATCACAAGTAGTAAGCCCATCAATCAGCCATTGGCTGATTTGAACATGGCGCGCTCGCTCGTTACAGAGATCACCACGAAAGGCCGCTACTTGTCCACGCGTGCGTGCGTGATCACACTAAAAAAGCCGGGCATTCGAAAAAAAAAATAAGTGCTCAAGGTAACGAGGCGCTGTAGTTTCTTTGCCCTGCCAACCCTCCCTGCTTAGCTTGCAGCGCTTTCGTCGGGACGAGAGAAGAGAGAATGCAATTGCAGCATGCGACGAATCATCGTGACTCCACTCGCCTGGACGGATTTTTAAAATTTGTGCGCCGTTTAATTCGTGAGGCAATGAGCTCTTCTAGAGGGTTCATTCCATGGTTACTTGAAAAAGTTTTTCAGGGCCCCTATAGGTCTTAGTTATAATAACAGAACTCTCATTTTATAACATTACAACTGTATAAGCAGACATACATTTGTCACGTGCCTAATATTGGCAAGAAACATTGCAAATGTACTTTATATACGAGACAAATTTTTATATCAGTGTTGGTTGTATCACTGTTTAGTTCTCACTCCTTTTGTGGAATTCAATGAATCTAAGCCAAAGGTTCCATAACACAGTCATGTTGTATTGATGGTGATGAATACACCAGCAAAAGGTTTAGCTGAAGACCTCAAGATTCATTAGGGGAAGATGTGCCTTTCAGGTTCAGCAGCAGAAACATCTGGTATTTTGTATTTTGTCAGCATTTGTATGAGTCGCGACACATTCCAGCAAAATTACCACAGGTTCAGCATTCACCATAGTGCACTCCACTATCTGTGTCAGACGTTAGACTTGATGAGAATATGAAAAAAACAATAGCAAAGTGTCAGCTTGCATGCATCAAGCAATAGGATGCGTGCCAGTTTTAGCCAGTAAGATATGGTCGCCCTGAAAAAGAAAAAAAATTTTGCCGAAACTCCCAACTGGGTCGTTAGCTGGTGCACAAGCATTATTTGTTATTACATTTTTAATGTTTATAATGAAACCACACCAACTCGCCCAACTTTTCACTTGTCAATTTTTTTACTAGCCCATGTCAGCACTAATGAACACTAGCCATTATTTACCTGCTAATAACTAACACTAGGTGACATTGACCACTGCTGAAAACCACAGGCCGCGTGCAGGTAAATGTGGCACGCTCGGCACTGGTGCTATATGGGAGTAAATGCGGTCTTTCAGGACGACCATTCCACTATGAATATTGAGGAGGGAGGCGCACATTAAGATGAGCCTTCGCACAGAGTAAATTTACTAGTTGTGGCTGCTGTGCAATCCTGAATTTACTAGTTGATAATCGTACCACCTATAAAATTAAGTACTGTGTGATACCCACTGCCACCTTGTAGCCGTCTGCAGAACAGGCCCAGTTAAACAAGCACGTGTGACACCAAAGATGGGTGCACTATATTGCGAGCTAATGCACAATACAGGCACGCGTATAAACACAGTTTTGTAAACTTAAGGGGAGACGCTCCTCGAAAGCACTTTTTTTTTGTTATTCAACTTAGAGCTTCAGAAATTGGACCACTGATGCAGTTTTTCCTCCTGATTCCAAATCTGTAATCAGTTTTTACATAAGTGCAATAGTTTGGGAGTTGTGTTTCAAGTAATGGTGAAACTTGATAAGTTTTCCGGGAACTTTCGCGCATACTAAATGTTCATGCAGAGAGTTGTTCAATGGCTCCTTTTGCTCCCTATTAGCCATAGAGTGCCGATATCTAGCTAGAAATTGTGCTCCAACTTTGAAACTATGAAAAAAACATCTGTGTAGCAAAGTACCCTTTTTTTTCCACTCGACCACCATTAAACTTATTAATAGATATTTACAGCTGATAGGTTGTGCTGATTCAAGTAGATATCGGCACCCTACGCACTCTCCTCAATGTGTGTGCCAAATTTCGTCGTCGTATGACCATTCTAAGTGCCCGAAACACTTCCCGCAAAAAATGCAAATTGGCCAAAATTGCGAAATGAGAAAAACGCGTTTGAAAGTTTGAAAGTCTGTATTTACAAAAATGAAAAACGCAGTAGCACGAAACTTGTGCTGAACACATACACACATGTCCAGAGGGAATATCAGTTGTCTAAAACTCTCCAGCACCGTAGGTTTTCCCTTCCCGGCTGGTGCGGCAGGACTCTTCCACCCGGGCCCTCTTGGCTGCACTGCGACGGTGTGCCCTCGCCTCAGCGGTCTGACGCACATTCATCTTGTGCATGCGCATGCTGTCTCGGCGGTCGCTGAGGGTAACCAGGGCCTCCGAAGGAAGCACCCCAAGCTCTTCCAGCACCTTTTCAAAGCTCGCGTGGCCCCGGTTGAACCACAGGACTGCAATGGCTGTGGCTGTTTCCACAGCAGTCCGGGAAGCAAACCGGGTCTTTGGACACAGCAGCCATATTTTGCTGTTCAGGGACTCGGCCGCGTTCTGTGTCTTGCCGTGGAGGCACCGGGCAAGCAGCTTCGCATCTGTGAGACGCTTGTAGATTGGGAGGACTGCCAAACCCTGGGCCTTGGTCAGGAGGGGGGTGTGGCACGGTGCAGGCTGGCCCTGCGCCTCAGCACGTCGGTGCTTGCACCACGAGTCTGGGCCTGCAGGACAGAACTTGTGACTTCCAGCACCGTCTGTTGAGCACGAGTGCAAACATGAGGCCCATATGGCAGTGTACATCTTGTGGACATTTCCCCGATTGTTCACAATGGCCACCTGAAAGTAAGTTTGAAGCTTCTGGATGGTGGTCTCCTTCAGCTTCTCCCCTCGTGGAAGTGGCGTTGGCAGCTTCCGCAGGCCGGTGCCCAGACGTTTCGCCACGTGGTTGGTGCACTCCTCTTTTTCAATTGGAGTGTCAGGGTACACGTTGGCATCACAGACCCCGTTGTAGGCCTTGCTGTCTCCATCGCTTAGGAAGATGGTGAACCGCAGGGGTGTCTCATAGTCCACAGTCCTCTGCCAAATGCGCACTGCAGCTTCGGCCTCCATGGCATGCGAAGAACAGTCGCAATTCTTCTCACAAACGGGATGATGAAACGCCTGCCATGTTTCTTCATCGCCTCCCATGTCGTTATGCAAACTGCACGCCAGGCAGAAGTTGGAAAGCACTTCATAGTCCAGGCACAAACCAGTGTCCAAGGACACTACAGTTCCCACACCATTGTGGCTTTTGTGGCCTCTTTTTTGCCATGTGCCGTCAAACATGACTGGCACGTCACTGTTACCAGCCACCTCTTTGGTGACGCTGCGTGCCCTTTGCATGTTTTCACAGACAGCCTTCACTGCCGCACTGTGAATCTTTTTGCCGATAGCATGGAAGGTCTTATGGTGCATAGGGTTTGGCAATCCAACTACTGCACAAAATCGTGAAAGTTGCTCATGCCCGATACCGACGGCACGCGCTGCAAGCACCACTTTCAGGTTCACGGCAAAGGCGTCACGCGAACTCCCGCTGTCGTAGCTTCTGCTTGCACCGCGGCCGCCATCTGACGCGACCCGCTTCGACGAGTACGCGGACGAAAGGATGCTCTCCGAGCACTCCGCATTCTCGCAGTGTAGCTCCAGAAACGCCGAAAGGCCTTTCCGCTTTTTATTCGGTGCCCGAACTGCGAGTTTACTCTCGTGACAAACGGGGCATGCCGCGCCTGCGACGACGGCCGTCAATGCACCCAACTCGCACAGCACTACGCTTTCGGCACGATCGGCATTCGGCCTGACGTCGTTTTCGAATAACGCGATCTTTTTCTGCGATGCACTCACAAAATTCACTGCAGCGTTGATCTCGTCGTCGCAGTTGCCATGGTCGACGTTGCCGTGGTCGATGTTAGGCCTACCGGCCGCTGGCCCGTCGCGGACATTTTCGTTGGCGGTGGCTTTCTTGTACGTCCTCCGCCGCTTCCCTCTGAACTTGTTCTTACTTCTGTATTTCCGATGGTCGGCAACGGCCTTTTTCGGGCTTGCCATCGCACGAAAACAGCGAAAAATAACTCCGGAAAACAGTGAAGCGAACTACGGCAAGAAAACACGGGTGCTGTCAGCCAATGGCGGCCCTGCGTTAGTGGCGCGCGGTTTGAAACGGCGGGAAAATACTGTTTTTGTTGCTTTTTTTTTAGATTTTTCGTGAACGTACGAGACTTCAAGAACCGGGATCGTGGAGAGTAAGGACAACTCTACACGAGCCAGCGGCCGCAATATGGCGGACAGCTCTCTTCGCGGCCCCGCGAGCACGCGAACAGCAGCCCGTTTTGTGTAAATTTCGTGATGCCGCGCGTCACTGCCGCTCACTCAGACGCGTTTTTCACTGACTTCTGATGCTTATTTCGCTGTGATATTTTCAGATGTCAAAATATAATGTATAAAGATGATAAAGCAACAAAAAACAGAAAAGGTGAAATTTGGAAAAAAAACGCGACTTTTCGACCCGCGTCTCCCCTTAAATACATTCAGACCTCGTTATAACAAAGTCAGATCTGCCACGAAAATACTTTATATTTGAATATTGATTATAAACGTATATCCTTGACACTAAACTTATAACTAAACTATTCTTTGCTTACTTTGTTATAACCAATAATTTGTTATATCCGGGTTCGTTATACTGAGGTCTGATTGTTGAGGAAACTCTGGTGCTGCGATCGTTCAGCCACCATTGGAATGATGGGCAGTGCACGGATTTGCCTAGTTTTCGTGCCTGCATGCTTAGAATGCACTTGCGGCTTAGGTTATTGCAGTGTTTTGCTTTTGTTTCGAATAAAAGAACTGTTCGTTGTGACCTCCGTGATCTGATCAGAAATGGTAAGCCCAAAAGGACGAGGTGGCGAAGTGCCAACTGTCGATGTCGTCCCGTGACAAAGTAGCTCCAAGCCACGCGAAGGCATAACAGAGCCGAAAGAACGAAGATTAGACAAATTTGTGTGCTACCCATCATTCCCATGCGTTGCAGCTCTCACAGACACTAGCGCCAGAGTTCTCTCCAGTGTACTTGTGGGCAACTCCGTGAGTGCGACACCACACACAGATGCACACTGTTGCAAGCTTATGTACTAGAGCAAGCACACGTGTGAACACCTCACCTGCAAATGAAGGAAGAGGCTTTCCGGCAAGCAGAACCGGGCTGGGCAGTACCGGCAGCAGAAGGCCCGCACGTCTCGATGCATCATGCGGTGGCGCAGGAACACCCGTTGGTTGCGCGTCACGTAGCCACACCGGCGGCACACGGCAACCTCGCCGGCCGCCACACTGTCCCCGTCCTCCTCTTCCTCCCCTTCGTCCATGGAGGGCAACGAGAACATGACCTTGTGCACGCGGCTGATTGTGGGTCGATGGACTCGCCCGGCTGGAGCTGGAGCCGGTGCGCTCCACGACTTCCAGCGCAAGCCCTGCAGTGGCTTCATGTCATTCGTCCACTTTATCTTTCGCAGCTGCGGAGAGCAAAGACAAGAAAGAAAAACATTACGCACATAACATGCTATGCGAAGGATGGACATTGCGCTTGAAAACATTCCTTAATATTCTTTATCGATTTTGAAGTAACCTGCATGTTTCTATGATGATGAGGCAACCTAAAATAGACACCGACAACAACCTTAAAAGCAAGGCAATTCGCAGCATCTACCTTCATGTTCGCAGTGCATGCCTAATTTACTTCTCATCATGTTTTTTTTTTTTTTTTTTCCCATACCAGATGGGTTTCCATCTGCCACTTGGTTCCATTTCTGTGCTAATTTCAAATAGTTGGTATAATTTTAAGACTTTAAAACAGTGTGAAAAGAAAGAACAGAGAGGATCAAGAGCTGTTACCAAGTTATTCGGTGATGTGAAGACAATTACAGAGAAGGCTGGCATGCCAGAATAATCTGGCATGAAAACTGCATGCAAAAAAAAAACGAATAGATGCTCTAGACCCATTGAACGAAAGTTATAGCATGTTGACAATTTGGGTCTGAAATCCCAGCTTGACGTTGTCTCACTTGCAAACTTTCAACATACGGTAACTTTTGTTCAAATAGGCTTATAACATCCGTACTAGTATTCTTACATACAGTTCCCATTAGTTCTCAGCAGATTCAGAAATAGGGCAATTACAGTTAGGTGGTGGTAGCATAATGCAAGGCTATAGTCCTGTGACAACCGGAAAATTACAAAGAGGTTGCACCTGCAGTTAATGACATCTTAAGATGGCAGTTAGGTATGTAGAGACAATTACATGTACTAATTCCTTAAACTACAAGCCTTTTCACACGTATTACAAGTCAATTTTATCATCGTGACTTATGTCTGTGTCAGTGGCTTTGGATGAATCTTGAATGTTCTGGCAAACTTTAGAGATATGTTCACATTTTAAGAATAACATTTTCGCTCAAAGCAAATTTTTATTTTACGGTAAGTCCGGCATTGAGATTATCAGAGCACTTACGCTGAGAGAAAGATGTAATTGGCACAGCTCTCTCAGAGGTGAATAGCAGGTTTACCATGCATTTGTGGGTGGAGATTTAAATGAATTCTTAGGTTGTAGGCAACTGCACATATGAAAGCAGTAGGGTGCAGAGATGGTGTGGGCAGTGGGTTCTTGTCCACTCAGGATGCGCGGTATACGTAGTGTTCAAAATGTCACGAACTGCATGTACAGTCAATTTACGGTGTGTGAACAGACCTCACATTGCATGGAAGCAGTGTACATGAAGCACGTTGTGCGCATGTAAGAACATATAGGTGTGGTGCAGTAATAATAGCGTTTGCTTTTTTTTGGAAGCACAGCACAGAGTCAGTACAAGCAACCATACTAACCAGCCCCCCTTTAAGGACTTCGCACATCCAAGAATGTGAAAAAAGAAATTAAATACGAAACTTCGCAAGTGTGGCATATGATATTGCTGCACGTCCACAGCAGAAGTAACAGGCAATGCACTGAACTTGCACTGAATACGAAAGCATAGTATCTGCGTGTGACAATCATATGCAAATATTTCAAGATGAATATGTCCGAACAAAACTGAACCGCAGTATTGCTTCACTTTTGAAAGTGTCAATACTGTGAGGTGCGCGATCCCGCATGCAAGCTTCAAAATTCATGTAATTATCATGGCATCATCACATGAAATCATCAAGGGATGATGCAATCATTCAGTCGCTAAGCACTCTTGCCATTGGTTGGTAAGGGCGCTTGCTCACATCACACAATGTTTTTGCAATGGAACAAAATTTTTCTTTACCTTGACATTCTTGTACTCATCACGATTAGGCGGCATCCATCCTAACGACACTTTACCCAGGGCAGCCCGGAAGCGCTGTTTGGCCTCCATCCAATAATGTGAATTGTGGGCAACAGGGCGCTTCTTCAGTTTGTCCCATTCCTGAGAAGAAAAAGAAATAAAGGAGCTGGAGGCAGATTGTACGGTACTGTCAAAGCAGTACTGAAGCGAACATCTTGTGTCACACTACGCTCACCTTTTGGGGAAGCCACATCAACTCCACAACTGCCGTGCAAGGCTTTAAATTCTCAAGAAGTTTGTGCACGTCAAAAGACACTTTGCCCCGAGATCCAAAATGACCCCAATGCGTCACACTTACACTGCATGGAGGGGATAGCCGACTGCAGAGTACTGTCAAAGCTTCTGTCATTTTGTGTCGCACTACGCTCACCTTTTAGAAAGCCACATCGACTCCACAACTGCAGTACAAAACCTCAATTCCTCGACAAGGCCTTGCACGTCAAAAGAGGTTTAGCCCCGAGATGGCCAATGATCACAATGTGTGACAACTGCACTGCCTAACGTGGAACACTTGTAGCAATTCGTAGCTGCAGGAGACCAACAGTTACGCATTGTGCATTCTTCCTTAACCTAGGTAAGGATGAATGCGCGAACATAAGCTACTAATTAAAAAAAAATGACAGCAAAATGTGACAACACAGACCGAGCAAAAGATCTGTGGCAAGACTCACCAAGAACACAACACAGTCATCTTTTGTCCACTGAGCTGCGTTCTTGTGGTACCAGCCGATCTGAAAGATGCCTTGGTCGCGGTCGACCCACTTCAGGCGTTCACCGAACGTGGCGCTGTCGAGGTGCGGGATCAGAAAGTCCTGAAAAGAAATCAAGATGTCATGCATTTTCTTTCCTTTTCTTTCTCGCATTGAAAGCAAAAGTCTACTGAGAAGGGAGAATATGTAACCGGTAAGCAAGAGCGAAATATAAAAAACAAATGTAGAGCCAACTTAATCGCTCTCTTGAAATTGAATGAAGACAGTCTTGCTGTCACAACAGTGTGCAGTCAACGTTAGCCGTAATTTAGCAAATAGACCCTTTTCAAATATTGTAAAGCTAGCTTTCCTGCGATGCAGTGAGCCCAACTAATGGAGGTCGGTCACTTCTACAAACAGTGGAAATCTATATGCAGCTCTTTGATAGAGACATGCAGAGTATAGGCAAGCCTCAGCATATGCAACTACAACTTCATCTACAATTGAATGTGTGCCGCCACTAGTATTTGTGCGAATGTGCAATGCAGTGAAGTGTACTTACAGATTATGAAAAGGGTCTACACTAGACAACATTAGCCAGTGAAGGCAGTTTCCAAGGAAATACAAACCTCCACCCAAGTCATGTTGACTGCAGTCAGAAATTAATTATCGTAGATATAGACCCAAAATTTGTGCGGTGTGAAATTCGAAGTTCTACGAATCCAGACAGCAGTGTGCAAAATTCAGTGGCAACAATGAAACATCTGGTGCATGGGACAGTTTAATTATCACACCCCTTCGGCCTTCAAATGTGCTTGCATTAACACTAATACTGAAAAAAGGTAGTGTGACAGAGCCTCAGCTGATGCTTTGTATTTTCTTTGGTAATAGAATGTTTGTGGCATGAATTTTACCGCCTGAATGATCTTTCTGCATCAAGAGAGTTAACCGGCATGGACAGGCATGTGAATATAGTGGAGGAAGGTTCTCTAGTTGGGTGCAGTTGACCGGCTTGGAGAGGTATGTGAGTACTGAGGAGGAATGTTCTGGAGTGGGGCGTAGTTGACAAGCATGAACAGGTATGTGAGTATCGCAAAAAAAAAAGTTCTAAAGTGAAGCATAGTTGACCAGCATGAACAGGTATGTGAGTACAGTTGAATCTCGATGAGACAAATACGAAGGAAGTGCATAAAATATTCATATCAGCCCGAATTCCTATGAACCAAAAACATCTTAAAGCTGATAAAAATGATAAACAAGAACTTCATTGGCAGCTACAACTTGCTGAAAAAAAGTCTGTGATGTTTTCTTGAACTTTCCTGCCTTTACTGTCTCTTAATTAAGTGCCGCGGCTTCTTCGCTCATGCTGCTGATGCAGGGCGTCCACAGTTGACATCAAAGCATGCAAAAGCAGCCAAACTCATTGGAAATTCACTAGCTTCTCCTTTTAAGCAGCCGGAAAACCGCGCCGCGAAGTTGACAAAAAAAAAAAAAAAAAAAGCCCTGGGGAATTCGAATCAGAGAATTCAAGCGAAAATGCTAGTGCGGCCCGGAAAACCACACCCACCGAACACATTCACATTCGTTCTGCCCCTCGTATACATGCCACCCACGCCGCCGCTTTAGAATTCATTCCATTTTGTCTGTTTCCTGAGCACTGATGTTCGTACAGAGTTATACTAATTATGCATACAAGGCACTTAAAAGAAACAGTTTACACCTTTACTAAAAATATTTCGGAAGACCCGCCAGCCAAAATGACACGAGCGGGCACAGGGGCGGCGACGGATTTAGCCGGCAGTGCAAAATTAAGACACGTTCGGGCAAGCCGACTCACTGCTGCTGCACCTTTTTTTATTTCCGGTGTTATCAGCGATTGTAATCCAAACCAGGCTCTCGACGACCGCGTCCTTGTCAAGGCTGTGAGCTTTGACGTGCCGCGCGGATAGTTCGCGATAGCGTCAACACGACTCACCACCGATGCCTTTGCCGCCATGTTGATTTGCGGATCGTTGTTGACATCAGGTGGTTTGAGAGATGGAGCAGCCAGTGAAGCCAAAGCCGTGAAGCAAAAAGGCGCTATGCTATCGCATGGCGGGAAAATTGGTCTCGCACCGATTTTTGCGCGTCAGCCTCGCGGCGTGTTTTTCCGGCCACCAAAGCAAGGAAAATTCCGAGGAGTTTTGCCGCATTCACTCCGTTTGATTTCAAGAGTGAACAGGCCTTCTTCCCACTGACAAGCCACGTTGCGCCACTGGCATGCAGCGGTCAATCGCACATTCGTATCATCTGCGGTGGCTGGGGAAACCATTCCTATAACAACGAATTACGGTGTATTCTATATAATGTAGTCCATCCAAAACAACTTTAAAATTCATATCATCGCAAAATTCGCGTCAACCGTAATCATATCATTCAGATTCCACTGTATTGTAAAGAGAAGTTCTAGAGTAAGGCATAGTTGGCCAGCAGCATGAACAGGCATGTAAGTACAGAGAAGAAAAGTTCGGGAGTTGGGCATAGTTGACTCGTGTGGACAGGAATGAGAAGTGGAGGAAAGTTCTCGAGTTGGGTGTACCATTGCCAAGGAAGCCAGAACACGAAAATCTACTTCTTGACTTTTCATGTTTTAAGAAAAAAATAGTGCTAAGCTCCCATAATTTGCAGCATTCATGAGGTCTCTTATTATTTGTGCAAAAAAAAAAAAACTCTAGCAAATACACAGTGGGGTGCAAGTTTGGAAGTGGTGGATGGAGTGCAAGTACTTTTGTACAAAAAATTTTTGAACACTGGATATTGCTAGAGCCAACGTTCTGACAGGTGATCTTTTCTCTTTCAGTGCTAGCAACTTGTTCAACAGCCTGTTCAAGCTAGCCGCTGTCTTGAAGAAGAGAAGAACACATGTCGAAATGTTTGCTCCAGCAATATGCTGTGTTCAAGGATCTTTTCTCTCTTCTAGCTTCCACCATCTCTTGAGCTTCTTTGCTCACCTTGTGCCTCATTTACATAGTTGCCTCATTTGCATTTTTAACATGCGATGACAAGTGCCAAAATTTTTGCAGACGAAAAAAAAAAAGTCACAGATTTGCCGCAAAGGCGAAGCAGTGAACACGATAGCGACAAATTGGAAGGTTACGCGAAGAATGGCAAGAAGACCGAAACGCACCCCGTGTTTTTCACGCACAAATGACACACGAAACGTACTCACCGGTACAAATGAACACGAATAAGCACCTCAGTTGTTACTTTGCTGTGTCTGAAAAGCCCGCCCTTTTCGCAAATGGAGACTGCGCGGTGGGTGCAGTGACTTTTGTGCGCCCGGTAACTACAACAGAATCATTCAGGTGAAAGCCCAAGACGAACGATTCTCCCCTACGCGAGATAAGCAGCCGCACATGCGAGTGTCCACTCCACCCACCTCTCCGTGGGGCAAAGTACGCATGGGAGATGAAAGCACGTGCCGCTTTTACCGCCATCTTGCTGGTAATGCTGAAAAACCGATAGTTCCCCCGAGATGGCCATTTATAGTCGTAAGTGATATATATAAATAGGCATGCCTTATCAACGCTGCAGGAGGTGCTCCTTCATGGCTTAGTGGCTAACACCTTGTACTCACGACCATAACATAGATACGTATACAAATACGGTGAATGACGCAGACGTTGATGCCAGCGGCATTATCCAGTAGAGAGCGCCCATATAATTGCTGTCGCAAATAAAAGTGGATGCATTGAGAACCCACTTCAAAGCAAGCAGGGCCTGGACATCACAGCTAGTGAATAAGATGGCTTATTGATAGGTTTGGCGAATAGTATATTTTGGATTCGAAGTCAATCGTGATTTGGGTAAATAAATTTCAAATCGAATTCAAATAGAGTATGTATATCACAAGTAAGGATAACCACTGGTCATGAAGAGTGACCGACTGGATTCCAAGAGAAAGCAAACACGAGAGAGGGACAGAAAATTCGGTAGGCAGAAAAGATAAGCGATCATCACGAATGTGGCTGAGAAACTTCTCAAAAAGATAAAAGAAATAAAATCTCGGCAGCAACACAGAGCGACTGTGTAAAAAGAATGTCACAGTTGTGCTGTATATGAAAAGTTGCGCATAACATGAAAAAAGTGGCATACAGGCATGGTGTTCATGAGGTTTTTTTTTTTTTTTTGCTCCAAAGAAGCTAGCCGGCCTTTGCCCAAGGGTTGGCGGGAACAGAAAACGGAAGAGCGCGTGCGGAAAAAAGCATGCCGAAGCATTTGTGAAGTGTGCCACAGGAGTGGTGTACCAAATCCCTTTCCTGTGTGGATGTTCATAGATGGGCCACACAAGGCGCTGCATAAATGATCGCCTGAGGGAGCATGCAGCCTCAGTTAGGAAAAAAGAGGGTGAACTTGCCCACGCATTGCAGTACATGTAAGGGTTGTGAGCCAGGCTTCAGAAATGTAAAATTCTAGGCAGGAGTAAGGAGAGAGTAGGGCATGAGCGTTTAGAAGCTTTTTATATTAAGGAATTGGGAGACAAATGTGTAAGCGACACGTCTGTTGCTCTGTATAGCGCAGAAAGCAGTTTTCTACGCAGCTTTTTCATTGATGTGAGGTATTCTTGTCGTGTGTTTTCTCCTCCTTTCTTCCAACCTTCTTTAAAATTTTTTCGGGACGTGTGCTAAATGTGCATATATTTACAGCGACCAAAGGAATAAAGCCAGTTGATAGTTTGCGCTCTTTCCGTTTACGCTTCTTTCCGTCCTGTGTTCGTCCAATTGTATGCGCAACGATACATACCATAGACATGCACCAACTTGCCCAGCAAGAAGTTCTTTTGAAAAGATTAACAAGTTTGTGAAAATAACATTGCAGAAGAAAGCACAGGACCCGGTTGATTGGTGGAACATGGGAGAGGCCCTTTCACTGCAGTGGACATGGTCAGGCTGATAATGATTATCTAATTCAAATTAGGACACTCATAGCTTTACCTCATTTCCACAAAAAAAAAAAAGATATTTGCAATATTTTGCCGAATTCCTGAGAGCTAAGGTCTCAAATCATGGACGTCGTCACAACCCGTTAAAAAAAAAAAGAGGGTAGAAGAGACCATAGCGTGGCAATGTCTTTAAGTACAACGAAAATTGCGCACTCTCTCCCCGCTTTTGTTTTTGTTGCGACAAATATCCTATCTCTTATCAAGGCTGGAAAACCTTGGCTGCTCCAGCAAAGTTTCCAATTATTGCCAGCTATCAGAAATTATGACCTTAGGCCTCTGTCGCACCGTCCGTTGACCAGTAGATCTCTATTCACCTGCATAAGTCGAGGTCCCTTTCGAGAGTTGCGGTGCCGACCGCTGATGTGAGCGGGCAGGTCCCACGGCGGCAGGATGTCTTGAGGGTCCTCCTCGGCTAACTCGTCACCCAGGACACCATCGTCGTCATTTGGTGGGTAGGCCGGGTAGACAGTCACCTCTGTCGACGTTGGGTCCCGCACTGTCACGGTGAACGTCGTCCCTGCGGGTATAGTGTCGATGGGCTCGCCATCGATTACGATGCCCTCGCCTCCTCCCTCCGCCGCAGAGGAGGTCTCGGCAGGCATGGTGACGTAGGTGATGGTCGGTGTCGTCATCGACCCAGTGGTGCTATCCACGTCTGACTGCTGGACGAGCGGTGGCTGCTGACTAAGTTGCAGGAGCGGAAGCGCCGCTTCCACTGCCTCCATGGCAGCCTTGAGGGCGACGGGGTCCTGCATATAAGGTGACGAGTTTCATTTCACATGTGGCCTCCCCACAAGCGGCTGATCACCATTGAGTCAAAATGAATTTGTGGATGTAAAGCAGCTAACAAACAAGTACTACCAAAGGTGTGCAAACGAGGAGGCAGGGGAGGGGCGGCCGCCCCCCTGATCATCTAAAAGGGGGGGTGCAATGTCAGCCTCACAGTGACATAACAGGGAGGGGTGGCACTGTGACCCGAGAGGAGGGTGCGCTGCGACGAACGTTCACATGCCCTGTTGGGGAACCCTGCACATGCCTATGAGTACTACTATAATAGAAGAAGCACATCCTGAATACCTTGCCTAAGGCTAGATGGTATTCACTGGAATGTAATTCTAAAAAAGAGCACGCCACATAGGAAAACACTAAACATAAAAAGAAAAACTATTTCACTGACATCCTCACACTTTTTAAAACTGTATGTACAGTTTTAAGATGTATGTACAGAGCAAACACATAAAGATAATGATCATGACGTGGACAAATCACATCCACCCAATTTTGCAGCCACAATGCAACGATGCAAATCCTTGTAAACTTTGCAGAGAGAAAGCCTTCTAATTGTTAACAAATTTGCCCTGGCTCAGGATTTGAACCCCTCTCCAATGCCTTTCGAAGGCAGTCATTATATTACCAAATGTAACAAGGAGGTTATCAGAACGTAGCATAATTGCAAGTTGTTTTGAACCCCCCCACCCCCAAAACACGAGTATCACAATTTCTTTTTTTTTTTTAGTTTCCCAGACCTTCCTCTTCTTTAAACACTTCTGCAATGCTACGTCACCAGGAAGGAAAGGCAGGAAGGTCAACCAGGCGAGAGTCCGGTTGACCTACACTGGGGGAAGGGGATTGAGGAATGAAAAGAGAGAGATAGACAGAAGAGAACATAAAAAAAGAACACGTGACCTTAAACTAGACTGCTGCGTTCGATAGTAGTGGATGCAGCAGGAGTATCACGTTCCACTGTAGATCGTCGGTTTATGATGCTTACTGAAGGCTTGCAAGCACTGGACGTAGAACGTCCACTTCCTGTTGTACGGCCTTGGTGTGTAGTGATTTCAGCCTGCTGATGAACATTTGAAGGGTGTCTTACAGTGATTGAAGAACTATTAAGATAGGTTTGTCTTCTGGCGATGCTGAGGTGCACTGTGAATCCGCATGTTGCTGCGACTTCAGCAAAAGAGGCAAAACTGCGTCACTTGTGTCCACGATGGTCTTGTTGGTACCGAACATCGCTGATCCATGTGGCTGTGGCTTTGACAATGTAGGCCACGTGAAATCCGCAAAAACTACGCTTTTCATTACATTCTGCTTCATACAAGCCGAGTATAATTCGGGTAGAGAAGGAGATAGCGAGGCAAGGTGTCGTATGGGTGCTGTGGACGCAGAGCCATTAGATTTCTACAACGAACTTCGTCGCCAATTTCTGACAGCTGTGGCAGCCTCGCGATGGAATGAATGGTCTCTCGCCATCTGCCTCAATACAGCTATCCCTTTTTTGATTTTGGGGAAATCTTTCGAGGAAGCTTCCTCGGGTCCATTGCAATATGAACACCTGAGAACTCTGGCTTTAAAACCATCAGCAGAATAGATTTCAGCGCAGCGAGAACATACTCGCTTGCTTTCGCATGCACTTCTCACCTAACCGAGCTTCATGCAGTTGAGACACTGCATTGGCTTTGCCACAAACGATTTTACAGGGTGTCAGAAGTGGCTCCCCTTTACGTGCGAAGGAAGAGAGTTGCCTCTAAAATCTATTTTCCCGCAGGGTCAAGTACCCAAACGAGTAACCTTCACGATGCTACTAGCTTTATTAGATGGCTTGACCAGGCCACTCAAGTCAGAGCTGGGAATGGCAGCGTCAACATCGTAAATTACACCAGTGACGACGTTGGAGCTCATCAATGTGTAAGAGCGGACGTCAATACCACAGACCTCTGTGACGTAGCGTACTACGTTCAGTGCTGCAGCATGCGAAACATCAATCGCCATGATATTCTTACGCGGGTTTACACTTATGACGATGATTTCATCTGGCACCAGTCCCTCGAGCCGCGCCATAACAGATTGCCTGTTGAGGCGCTAGGTCACAAAAGACATAATAATTAAACAGGTTGATTGATTGATATGTGGGGTTTAACGTCCCAAAACCACTATATGATTATGAGAGACGCCGTAGTGGAGGGCTCCGGAAATTTAGACCACCTGGGGTTCTTTAACGTGCACCCAAATCTGAGCACACGGGCCTACAACATTTCCGCCTCCATCGGAAATGCAGCCGCCGCAGCCGGGATTCGAACCCGCGCCCTGCGGGTTAGCAGCCGAGTACCTTAGCCACTAGACCACCGCGGCGGGGCAATAATTAAACAGGCACTAGCTTTGAATGTTACTGCTATAGTAGGGCCAAAATGACACCATGTGGTTGTGCTGGGTACCTAAATGCCAAGGGTCATACTACAGTTTAACCTCGTTATAACGAGATGGGCTATAACGAAATAATGGATATAACGAGCAAATCCTAATTTCCCTTGAAAGTCCCCATACAAACCAATGTATTCAAAACCTCGTTTTAACGAGGCAAAATTTGCCTGTTATGGGATATAACGAACAAGTTTTGTTAGGAAGTAAAATTTTGAGCCGATGTCACGACAGTGCACAACGCGAATTTGAGACAGCGCGCAACGCGAGAACTGTATTTAGCAGTTCAAAACTTTCACCACGCGCCCTCCAGCAACGCGCGCAAAGCAGACGGCACGCGCTGTTTCCGGAGGAGAGTTCGCTGCACGTACGCCGCTTGGCTACCACCGACAGCGGAGCGCTCCGCGAACGTCTCGCCCTTTTCTTTTGTGTATTCTTTATATTCTCCCTCTCCCCTTTCCCATGGCGCTGAGGCGCGCTTCCTAATCTTACATACCCCCTTCCCCTTGAGTAACCGGTTCCTAGAGGGCAGCGCAAAAGAGCGCCCCTTCCTCTTCACAGTCACTTTCTCTGCAAGTGTTGTCGCTCGCCGACGTGAGCCGCGTTGCTTATGCGTGCGTGTTTCTTCTCTTTTTCGACCGCTTCCGCCTTTTCTTTTATCGTGCTGCGCTCGTCATTCCAGCAACATGAATGCGCCAGGCGGGAAGCGAAAGCGCATAACGCTAGATCAGAAGGCGGCTATGATAAGAGCCGTCGAATCGGGGACCAAGAAAGGCAACGTGGCAAGAGACTTTGGCGTATCGACGAGCACACTGTCAACCATCTTGAGCAAGCAGGAGTCTATCATCGATGCCGTTGCACGTGGCGTGAAAGAAAGCGCTAAGAGGATGAGGGCACCTGCCTTTGAAGCGATCGAAAGGGCCGTTTTTAAATGGTTCTTGGACACGCGGGCCGTGAATCTGCCGGTGAGCGGCGCCTTGCTGCAAGGAAAAGCGAGGGACTTCGCCTGCATCATGGGCTATGACAACTTCATAGCAAGTTCGGGTTGGCTCCAACGCTTCAAGGAACGCCACGACATTGTCAGGAGAGCGGTCTGCGGCGAATCGCAATCTGTCGACAAAGCAGAGGCTACGAAGTGGGCCTGCCTGAAATGCAAGCTGTGTATTTTGAAGTGCATTAAAACAGGTGCATGACTTTTTTCCTTTTCATTTGGGAATGCGGTTATTTTGTTGCATACCACCGTGCGGCGGGATGCTATTTCGTCCGCTATTTTTTTGGGGTAAGTACAATGCATAATATTTGTGGTAAATGCCCGCTACGGCTATAACGAAATATTAGTTATAACGAGCAAATAGCGGCGGCCCTCCAATTTCGTTATAACGAGGTTTAACTGTATGTTACAAATAATGTACACAGCCTACGCCTGGTTTATGTCTCACTGTCCAGTGTTTTGTCTTTCTTTGTGATGTTCTGCAATCCGCCAAACCACTGCAACTCATTCAAGAATGTCGACACTGGCAAATGCTTCGTAAGTGAATACTTGCCAATGTGAATGTGCATTCACGTTCACCCACCAATGTGATTTCCAAAACGAATTTTCGGTGACTGAACATTCAATTCGCTCGGCCCCTCCTCTACTTTTTCTATTGCAGCCAGATGCACTCAATCCAGCCGTTCACCACCCCCTTCTCTCGCCCAATGCCTAAGCTTTGCGTGTGCTTAGCAGTCATGGGGAAGAAAGCCCATTATGTGGTGTCTCACGACAAAAATCATATGAAATAATTTTTTGTTCAGTTATGCACAGATCTGTGAGGCAGCGTCTTGCATTCCTCGTGTTCACAATGTTGGTGGTCACGCTGGCTCTATAAGAGATATGGTGTTTGAGATAGCATGTTGCCGTTCGTGGCGCTATGTGGGCAACCAATGGGGAAGTGTCACTACAACACTGCTGCATGCACTGACTATTTAAGAGTGCTGCGAGGTGGGGGCGACATGACTTCATGTGAAAAAAAAAAGGAGCACGAAGGAACAAATATGACAGGCATATACCAGAGAGGGAAACACGTCCGTCTCATCTCCGAGAGAAAGTGCTCGGATGCACGTGTGACACGAGCAGCCCTACCCATCATGTGGTGTCACATCATGACCACTCCCTAAACTAAGGCAGACCGACAGCTCTCGTTGAGGAGCGCATTTGCACTGGCATTGAAAGAAATAAAGGAGGCGTCAATTCATCAATGTGGACACTAGTGAATGCTCTTTGCTGCATCAAGTGATAAAGCAATGACAGGCTACCTGTCTGTACGGCTCAACCAGTCGCTTCACCAGTACCAGCCTGAGCAATGTGAGAATTGGGAATTATCTACTTGGATTGAACTGGGTTACTGGTTCGCTTGACTGAATGATCGACTTAAAAGCGACAGCCTGCTGATATGTGCTTCACGTCACGGCCGAAATGAAGTGTTGACTAACCTCGCCGTCGACAACATTCATCACGAGACGATTCTGGTTCTCAGGGTCAAACTTGAAGCTTGTGAACCTCGGTGTTGTGGGAGATGTCTGGTGAAACATAGAAACACGAGAAAACGTTAGTGAAAAAATTGGTCCCGCTTATTTGACAACGCAACTCGGGCATCCATTTCGTTACGCTTTTGAACATAATTGCCATGAAGCCACCTCTTACATAAAATGCTGGCAGAGTGAGAACAATGGTAATTATGAGTTGTTAGAGTTTGTTTTGTGCGAATTTCGTACAAAACATTGCTGCTGTTACTTTTCTCAATAAAAAATTGAGTGGTTTTTATATTTCTACATTGCTTATGATGCCAAATTTCAGTTTGATATTTGTTTTCTAATTTAGACGAATGGAAACTGTACCAGTATTACGTTCTAGGTTACATCAGAATTATGAAAATACTATAAAAAGCAGCAATGACATGCCTAATTTGTTATACCAAGAATATAAGAAAGCAAATTTGTTAGTCACATTCAATTCAAATTGGAAACAACACATGCTACAGTACAACCGTATTCCATTCAAAGGGGCCCTGAAACGCTTTCTCAAGTAACTGCGAAATGGATTCACTAAAAGAGCTCATTGCCTCGCAAATTCAACGCCGTGAACATTTTAAGAATCCATCCAGTACGAGCGGAATTACAAATATTTGTTGCACGCTGCAATCGCATTCTCTCTTCTCGACAAAAGCGCTGGAAGCTAAGCAGGAAGGAATGGCATGGGCAAAGAAAATACGTCACACACGCATCGTGACGGTGAGCACTTTATTTTTTTTCGCTTCGAATACGCCGCTTCTTTAGGTGACCGCATGCGCATGAGCGCACAAGCTGCAGCATCCCGCGGCGATCCCTGTAACGACCGAGCGCGCCTTGTTCAAATCAGCCAATGGCTTATAGGAGGCCTTCTAAGAGTGATCTTTGCATTTGTCGAGCGAAAGAAAGCAATTTTTGGCTGGCTTTAATCATTTATAGCGAATTCCGGGCCACATGCCGCGGTTAATATTTAGCTCGCGTGTTCTCATGAGCTTCTAGCATCGGTCGGCAGCATTTTCTGACCACGCTCAAAAAGTGTTGCAGGGCCCCTTTAATATATGAGAGATCATATGCGGATCAGCAGAGCTTTCTCGCACGGTAAGCTGGATAACTAGTACTTGTGAATAAAGGATATGTATCAGCTAGAATAATAATCATAGACATTTTATAGTCCAGAACCATGGTATGATTATGAGAGACGCTGTTGTGGAGGGCGAGGGCTCAAGAAATTTCATCCATCTGAGTTTTTTTAACGTGAACTAAAATCCAAGCACATGGGTCTCAAGCTATTCACCTGCGTAATACAGCTTGGGGTTCGATCCTGTGATTTCCCATTTAAAAGTCAAGCACCGTAAACACTAGACCACCAGGGTGGGTTTATTGACTAGAATGCACCAGCCTACCTTCTCAGCCGGGTTACTTAGACGCACCGTGGGGGCAGCATACATGTGGTCTTCGATATAATCAGGAAGACGAAGCTGGTCGTCTTCCACGGCTACCTGCTGCTGCTCCTTGATGGTTTCCTTTGAAAGAACACGTACGCAAACATTGTTCAGTTCGATGGGAACAAATACCCTACAATATGTTACTAACAATTGCACGCAGAGTTCTACGTGTGTTATAAACACACACTTGACAGGAAACAACCTCACAGGAAGCACAGCACGGTCACAGCATACCGTGGGGAAGCGACGGTCACAGAGCCGGCAGTAAACTGTCTCAAGGTACCTACTGCAAGCACACGATTGTGACAATAATGAATAATTATGACCAGTCTTTTTGTGAAGGGTGCAAAGGTTTGACGGGCCAATAAACAGGCTCCGAGTTTTTTTTTTTTTTTTCACTCCATCATATAAGCTCACTAATTCGAACAGTACACCGCGCCGACCTTATTTTGTGAATACTGCAGTGCTGCGCTCCACACAAGCCCTCCATTTGGAAAAACAATGCCTGGACTTCTGTTCTTAGACTGACCAATCCTCCTTGCACACACAGGGACAAAATCTGGCCCACAGGCAATATTATACATCCCTGAGCTTGTGGATAGACCCTTTGCCCTGCGAAACAGCGCAGTGGCCTCGCGAAAATTAAGTTTTGGCCGCACAGCCCGCGCTTTTATTTTCCTGTGCTGCCCTGTGCCGTTAGCAGAGACCGAGACTACGAAAGCCTTCAAGATCAAATGGCGTCTCGCTACTTTACTGCTAACGAAAGGGTGTTCCTCCCATCGTGTTTCTTCCCCGCGCCGTCATGACACGTGTCACATAAAAGAAGCCCTGATCGATCGTTGGCTGCGCGTTAATGACGCATTGCTGACATAGTGTTACGTTGAGGAAGTGGGCACAGTTGCAACAAAGGGCTATGTTAACTCCTCAGTGCTGGGAGAAAAAAGGTGGGATGGACAAGTGAGAAACTGAAACCAGCCAAAGCGAGTCAACCTAAGCCCTGCGCCTTCCGTATAACAACACTTATTCAGAAATTTCTTGCGGCAGCACGCTCACATAGTAAGTACAAGTGCACAGTTGTTTCTCCCTTAGAAAATTTGTACCACGATGTTGTCTACTGGCCCTTTAAAAGGCCCACACATCATGCAACTCATGTGGCACGACACCTGGTATGGTTGTACAGTTCTAACAAGTGATATTAGATCTGTCGACACGTTTCCTCGTCTCATACAATACTTGCATAGAGTTTATTTTTCTGAAATATTCAAGCAAAGGCATGGCTGGGAGGTAAAGCTCTTGCTTGACATGCAGAAAGCCTGCATTCGAATCAGCCTTGACCCCCCCCCCTTTTTTTTTGCCCGATGTGCGCGATAGCTGCAATGAAAAGTGGAGGTGGCGGACAACTATGACACCAAAATCGGCTGCTGTAGGCTCTAAGAGTTTACACTGTAAAAAGTTTAGAGAACTCATGCACTGCAGAAACTGGTTTATCCAATGTTTCATTTGTGTTCGCAAGAAGCTTGACTAATAAATAAAGACAGTTGAGAAGCAAGGCAGCTGGCAAATAAATAGTTACAGTACAGAAAAAGTGTAATCGGAAAAGAGGAGGCGAGAGATGACGCACGTTACAGAAGGGATGCAACAGGTTATAAAGAAGATGTGACAAAACAAAAAGTAACGAAAAAATGTAAGAAGAACAATTATTAGGTGATTGTTTTTTATGTATTGCTACCTTCCACCACACAGGAAACTAAGCAGACTTCAGGCTCTGACTCTCAGGCTTCTTCAGGTCGGGGCATACCCTAACCCCACGCTATTGAACAAAATTTGAGCCATTGAGCCAATCGGCTATTGAGCCAACTAATACATGTTCCTTCTGCGATGATATAGCTAACTTGGAACATATGCTCTGGTGGTGCCTCGCGTTTTGCTGTTGGGAATTCATCATGCCATCCATATGAGAGGTTGCTATTACAAGCTCCATTTCGCACAACAGTTATGGGCAGTCCAACAGGCCCATGACGCAGCAGAGGGACATGGTCTTTCTGTTTCGACGTGGGAGCAGTCCGCAATGTGCTAAAGCACGTTCCGAAGGACCAAATTAGGTTCATCCATCTATGTTTTTACTGTCTCCTTGCCATGCATTCTTTACGATCCATTCTATTCCTTCAACAAGCTTCACCTATTAGTCAGCACTTAAATGCAGTGTCCTCCTTTGTGAAAGGCTACACCACACATAGACAGAGAGGAAGGAAGAACACACAAGACATACATAGCACTGAACATAGCATCAGCACTGAGTGCTCTGTGTGTTCTTCCTTCCTTCCCATTAATGTGCACGGTAGCTTTTCATCCCCAACTAACCCGCCCAGCCATCCTCGTGTGTCTGTGTTTTTTCTGCACTGAAACAATTTTAACAAGAATAGCCAACTCGCTTAAAGAATTGCACTCATGATCAAGTTCAGTGTGTGTCTACTGAAGAGCACTCCCCCCCCCCCCCCCCCGGTAATAACATGGGCCACTCCAACACCGCCGAATTGAGGCAAGACCAGACTAAGTGTACATGCCTCTTTTACAGGGGTACTTGGCGCAGGCATCGGTCTGGAGGTTGGCTTCAAGGGGCCAACAGCAGTCGTTGGCACAAAAGGGTGCGGCCGCCGCTGAACAGACGTCCGACACTTACTTGCGAAGCCAAAGAATCGCCGGTACTTTTCTGAAAGAAAGGGAAAAAAAAGAAGGTTTGACACATACGTAAATTACCACGTTCTCCAAAATATTGTTACGTCTACGAGAAAGGTTTATTCAGAGCCGACGTAACGGTCGACTCGACCGTATACAGCAGTGAACGCATAGCCGCGAGCTCTTGCCACCAACCGAACGTCCTCTTCTTCTGCCACCACCATGTTCCCCGCTACACAGGTGCACATACCTAAATTACACATGTGGTAACATTTCCCTCCGCGCAGACGAAGCCCACTGGGCGAGTCAAACAGTCTCTCGAGGAATAAAGCGCTTCAAACGTGCAAGATGGACAAGTTCAGTTTTTGCAGACCGTCGGCCATTTGAATGGAGACGCGCTATGCGGTAAACTAGATCACTGATACGGTCTACAACAAGATAAGGCCCCACATAGTACGCTAGCAGTTTCTCGCTCAACCGCGTTTTCTAGTTGGTGTCCACAGCAACACTAGGTCGCCGCGATTGTACGTCACGTGTCGGCGGTCAAAATGTGCCTTCGAGCGGTCTTGCGAAGCAAGAGTGTGCAAATAAGCAAGGCGTCTAGCTTCTTTGGCCCGACAGATGATCTCGGATATGCAGGGATCATGGTGGTCCAAACATATAGAAGAAAGAAAGAACTGTAGCCGGTAGTTTCATGCTGAGCGGAGTTGAATGCATATGTGATAAAGGGTAGAATACTGTCCCAGTCCTTGTGATCTGATGCAACATACATAGACAGCATGTTTGAGAGAGTTCTGTTCGTTCGTTCAGTTAGACCGTTCGTTTGGGGATGATATGGTGTAGAGTGCCGAAACCTTGAAGCACAGACACGAAGCATCTCTTCCATCACGTCTGCTGTGAATTGTCAGCCACGGTCACTGATTACAATTTTGGGAGGTCCATGTCGAAGAATTACAAAATGTAGCATGAAGGAAGATGCATCGGCTGCAGTTGCCGATGGTATGGCAGCTGTCTCGCAGTACCGTGTTAAATGGTCGGTGCAAACGACTATCCACCGATTTCCAACAGAAGACCGGGGAAAGGGTCCAAGGAGGTCCATCCCGACTTGCTCGAATGGAGTTCTAGGGGGCGGCACCGGATGTAATCGCCCTAAAGGAGCACTTGTTGGGCGCTTATGACGTTGGCACTCGTTACAGCTAGACACGTTCCGTCGTCTGGCGCATTTTGGGCCAGTAGAATCTTCCTCGAAGACGGCAAAGAGTTTTCGCTGTGCCTAGATGACCGGATGTTGGGTCATCATGCATAGCCTGCAAGACATAAACGCGAAGACTCTTCGGAACCACCAGAAGATATCGTGAGCCGGTGTTGGTGTAGTTCTTTTTGTAAACTAGCCAGTCTCGGATGCAGAAGCGCGTAGGCGATGATTTTGGTTTGGTAGCAAGAAGCTGTTGTATGGTGCTGTCCCTTTGTTGCTTATCCGTAAAGGTCTTGTTATCGGGAATTGGTTGGTCGAGTGATGCAATGTAGGTATCGAAGGTGTCCGCGTCACATTCCGTCGTTGGAAGCGGTAGTCGCGAAAGACAATCTGCGTCAGCGTGACGTCGGCCGCTTTTGTAGGAAACCGTGAAGTCATATTCTTATAGACGAAGTGCCCAGCGCGCCAGCCGACCAGATGGGTCATGCAGATTAACCAACCAGCAGAGAGAATGATGGTCTGTCACGATGGCAAAGGGGTGTCCATACAGGTAGGACGGGAAGCGCTGCACTGCAAAGACTACTGCAAGGCATTCTTGCTCTGTGACAGTGTAGTTACGCTCGGACTTGCTGAGCGAGCGACTTGCATACGCTACGACGTGTTCTTGATTATCCAAGCGTTGAACCAGGACAGTACCTACACCAATACCGCTGGCGTCAGTGTGAATCTCAGTGGGCGCCAGAGGATTGAAGTATCGAAGAATCGGATGAGACGTCAAAAGAAACTTCAACTCCGAAAAAGCAGACTCGCATTCCGGGGTCCAGTCAAACTGCGCACCTTTCTGAAGCAGACACGTGAGCGGGTATGCGATATTGGCAAAGCCAAGAATGAATCGGTGAAAGTATAAACAAAGCCCCAAAAAGCTGCACAGTTCTTTCACCGAGATTGGTTGCTTAAACGCCTCCACTGCGGCCGTCTTGCCGAGATCCGGTGGTATGCCTTCTTTGTTTACTAAGTGTCCGAGGACGACTGTTTGGCGCTCTTCAAAACAACATTTATTTGAATTGAGCACCAAGCGTGCTTTGCTTAGGCAGTCCAGTACGAGGCCAAGGCGTGTGTTGTGCTCCAAAAAGGTGCGCCCAAAAATTACAACATCGTCCAAGTAACACATACACACTTCCCACTTCAATCCACGCAGAATGTTGTTCATAAATCGCTCAAAAGTTGTGGGCGCGTTGCAGAGTCCGAACGGCATCACATTGAATTCAAATAGTCCATCTGTTGTAACAAATGCTGTTTTCTCCTTGTCTTCCTCGTGCATTGGAATCTGCCAGTAGCATGAACTCAGATCCACAGACGAAAAGAGGCCGATGATAGACAGTCGATAGCATCATCAATCCGCGGGAGTGGGTACACGTCTTTTTTAGTGATGGCGTTGAGACGGCGGTAGTCAACACAAAATCGCCATGTCCCATCCTTCTTCTTCACTAGAATTACTAGAGCGGCCCACGGACTACATGATTCTTGAATTACATTTTACTTGAGCATCTCGCAAACCTGTTCATCGATCACTGCGCGTTCCGAAGGCGATACACAATATAGTTTCTGTCGGAGAGGTCTGTGAGATGTCGTGTCGATTCGGTGCTTTATACGAGAAGCAGGGAATGACGGTGAATCATGCTGAGCGAAATCAAAAATACCGGCATGTTTGCGCAGAATACTCGCCAGTTCATTACGTTCTTTGGTGCTGAGTGACTTATCAATCATAGCCATAATGGTGGTGTCCCTGGCGTGCAGATTATCGCAACGGGTCTTATCCGGGGAATCATTGCTTTCTGCAAGGGTGGAAAGTGAGAATACTTGGTGTTCACGAATCTCTGCAAGTTTCAGACCCTCCGGCAGCACTGTAGGTTCATTAGAGCAGTTAATCACCCATAAACCAGTATTGCCCTTGCGCAACCGATAGCGTGCAGTAGGGCATTAAGACTGTCTTCTTTATGCAACTGAGATGCACGGGCTCCACAGTTGCGTGAAATGTTTTCTCGCTTGCAGTTGAACAGACAACAGGTACACATTTTGCAGACAACGGCGGCACAGTTGTGTCCACAGACACGCAAAGAGCACTTTCATGAGAGGGCGAGTTTTCCATAAACGCAACTGGGATATCGTAATCTACTGTAATTTGTCCTGTGCGGTAATCGACAGTAGCACCACATAGCTTCAAAAAATCGAGCCCCAGAATGACGTCATGCGTAGTATGAGGGAGAACAGCAAACTCTACGACAAAGTTCTGGCACGCCAAACTAACAGTCACAGTGCAGACACCAACAGGTTGTAACACCTCTCCGCTCACTCCACGAAACGTATCAGGACGGTCCCAACGAAACATAACTTTTCGTCCAAGAAGGCGGGTGAAAACTAAACTCATTACTGACACGGTTGCGCCTGTGTCCACCATGCCATTGTTGGTACACCATCGATAAGCACTCGAACCTTATTTCTAAACATGGAAGCTAACGGAGGTATATCTGTTGAAATCGAAGACTGTCCGGTGACCTCACCTCCAATGGCCGCGCCGGCTAGTTTTCCGTAGGAGGCGAGGAGTGGCGGCGCCGAGGAGACGGTGATCGGTTCGCGCGAGGGGCAGGTGGTGGTGTCACACTGCGGTCAGAGGCCGGAGATTGGTTTCGTAGCGATCATCTCGTAAGACGCGCTTCCCGGGAATGTCGGTGCTTGGGTAACGCCAGAGCGGTTAAATCTCGGTGATCGGTCGTACCTTGGTGGCTGTCGGTAGTTGCAATACCTGGCGATGTGTCCTTCGAAGCCACAGTTGTAGCAGACTGGTAGAGGACGCTCGCCGAACCAATGCTGAGACCGCTCTGCTGTGAAGGGTCAGTGACGAGCTTGCTGAGCGGGGGCTGCCCACCTCTAGGTGGCGGGGCCGTGACGAAGGCGTTGGCCCTATCGCTGGTCGGTCGCGAATGAGTCACGACGTGGCCGCGGATTCTCAATTTCGCTGATGTCTGCCACACATACCGATAGTGGCAAAGGAGCTAATGGCGCTGCCGTGTAGTAGGGTGGATTGGTAGGTGGATGCGGAATGGTTTCGTCAACCCTACCACCTTGTCGCTGAAGCTCTTCACACACAATTGCCCGAATAGTAGCGGCAAGGTCGGTGGGCGGGCTCACGTCGATGCTGGCGACCGTTGTCACATTTGCCAGCCTACCAAATTTCGGGGCGATGCGACGAGTCTTCAATTTTTCAAACGTGCGGCAGTGATGTTGGACGTCGAAGGCAGAGGTGAGGTCATCCCTGCCTATCAGAAAATTGTAGACGTCTTCCGCTATGCCTTTCAAGAGGTGTCCGACCCTGTCTTCTTCAGACACCTGCGAGTTTATAATCTTGCAAAGCTTAAGAACGTCCTCTATATAAGCAGTGCAGGTTTCTCCAGGAGTCTGGGCTCTCCCAGCAAGAGTCCGCTCCGCGCTTTTCTTTTTTGAGTCGGAGTCACCAAAACACTTCTTCAGTTCTTGAGCAAAAAGTGCCCATGTTGTCAAGGACTCTTCGTGGTTTTCATACCACATCAGGGCAGTGTCCATGAGAAACAGCACGACGTTTTCCAGCTGATCGATAGAGTTCCAGTGGTTGTACCGGCTCACCCTTTTGTAGTGTGTTAGCCACGCGTCCACATCTTCTCCTGCCATTCCCGCGAACGGGCAGGGTTCCATGTTGTGATGCCTAGCTGTAGCCAGCGTAGACGTGGGCGAAGTCGAGGCGGTTGATTCCTGACCTTCGCTCTGGGCCATGACGACTGTTGTTGGCGGCAGACGGGCAAGACGACGGCTCCGGCGAACTCCAAACAGCTGTGGCTCCCTGGTACGTCGACGTGCCGTACCCAGCACCTCCACCACTCTGTCACGTCTACGAGAAGGGTTTATTCAGAGCCGACGTAACGGTCGACTCGACAGTATACAGCAGTGAATGCGCAGCCGCGAGCTCTTGCCACCAACCGAACGTCCTCTTCTTCTGCCACCACCATGTTCCCCGCTACACAGGTGCGCATACCTAAATTACACATGTGGTAACAATATAATAAAATCAACAGATAAGGAAGTTAAAGAAGGTAAGGAAATGTTATGTGTGTGCTCAATTTGTAGTAAAGCAATTACAATATTAATGAAAAAGAACTAAAGTGAATGAGAAATTAGCTTGCTGTGGGTATGGAGTATACATTAAGATAATGTGAACTACATAATGTGCCTGATGATCTTTTGATTGAGCTACAGCAGCCAGGGTAATTCGTAAAGCATCGGGCTGTAGGATCAGTCCCTATTTACAGCAAGTTCATTTTTCCCCGACTTTAAGTGCTTTCTATTTATGTGTAATCACTGTAGTTCCCCTCTACGTTCGTTACCTTCATGGTCTGTTGGTTTCATGCTGTGCTGTTTATGCTGCAACGGACTGCACATGCACGCTGTCTGGTGCAGTTTTTGTTTGACAGACTGTTAAATGAAACGGGCCAACCCCCCCCCCTCACACCTCCCCCGCTTTTTTTTATCCTTCTTTTTTGTCTTACTTTTGGATGTTATTCGCAGATAGCTTTTTTGCCTCAAGAAAGTCCTGTGGGATCCATGGGAAAATAATAGTGCTGTTACGCACATAGTATAACTAACTGCAGGTGTATATCGCATCCCATCGACCTCAAGAGCGACTGCGTGATTTTTTTCTGCATAGCTTGATCGCAGCATTCAGAAACGAAAAAGGATGGCAATAATGATGCTCAAAAGAAGCAGGGTTGGTGTCCAGTTCTCAGAACAGCCTAGCATAAGACAGCTGCACAGGAGTGCCCATATAGATAACAGGTGCATATTCTCATTCATTTCGTCACTGCACTCCTCTATACAGCTCTAATTGACATGACAGTCAACGCTCACGCTGAATAAGTTTAAAAAATGGGCTCTACATGCAACTAGCTTATGGCTGTCAACTGTAGCTGCAAACCATTCAGCATGTGCCAAGCAACGGAACCAAGTTCCCAAGAACTGCTTACGCTGGCTTCGACCAGGCAGCAGCTTTCTCCTGCTGGTCGCACACTTGGACACGACCTGATCGCCATGCTGAAAGAGGGTGGGGACGGCGTTCCACACAAGACTGTTGCGGTAGGTGCTGCTGAAGCTCTCTTTCGTGAAATGGGCCGAGCAGAGCCGGTAGTTGGCAAACAGTTTCTCGGCCGGCTTGTCTCGCAGGTCCAGCCGCCCGCAGTTGGCCACCCACTTTCGGCACCTGGATGCAGCCAGACAGGCCATATTGAAGGAACCGGTCATCAAAACTACCCACAAATGCCGATGAAAGAAAAGCAAAATGCAATTAAATCGGCAATTTTTCTACATTGAGCGCTTTAAGGTTCAAAGCCTTAGCCCGCTTTCATCCATTCTGGTCTGAAACTAGAGAAATGAAAGCTCATGTAAAAAAAAGTCTGCCTAGCGTGGAAGCCCTAGAGCAAGCACCCCTGGCGGTGAATGACAATCTAACGAAATTGGGGGAGGGGGGAGGAGGTTTGCTCGGTCACAGACCAGAATTCAAGCTGGCGGTGGAAAAGCCTTTAAGGAGAATGCGCACCTTTGCTTCTAATGAAATGCTCTATTGAATGCGCATGCATTTATTGTTTTTACTAAGCTGGCGAGAATCCTCGTGCGAAACTTCTTGTGCAATGAAAAAGTGGGGAATGACGTTCCCTAAGAGTTTTAACAATTTGTGACAGGTCAGAATGCAACCCTGAGGCACCATACTATAAATGTAGTGAGACATCGTGCATTTATTTAAACACTCTCAGCACTTGGATTCCTTGAAACCGCTGCAGCAGGATTCTGTAGCGGGGAAGAGGTTGAAGAAAAGATAGCGGGAGGAGAGGAAGAGGCATTGCTTGCTTGCTCACTGGCACATATATCACAGGAAAAGAGGCACATGCTCGGTACCCTACAGTTTTCACTTAGAGATGGCACATAATACAATGAGAAAACGTGCCCATGAATCGACCATGAGAGGACCTGCTGAGCAGTTCCTAATAGCGAACCACAGTAGTTTTGCATTGCTGGGAGGGGCCCGGAAATATACCCCAAAGGATTCATAAACGGATCATCGGATAATCTGACTATCCCCATAACAGGGCAAAGGCTTCTCCCAAGTTACTCCTATTGACCTGGCCTCGAGCTTGCAGCGGCCACACTATGCCCCCAAATTTCGTAATAATATCTGTAGTTTTACATGCAAAAGCCACCACATGATTATGAAGCGTGAAGGGCTCCGAAAATTATGACCATATGGTGCTCTAAATGCACACTAACATTGCAGTGCACATGGGCTTCTAACTTTTCACTTCCATTGAAACATGACTGACGCAAGTGAGAATAGAATCGGTGATCTTTGAGCACCCGAGCACCTCAACCATTGTACTAATTTGTAAGTCATATTTTACTGTGTAACTTTCTGCCATCCTACTTATGCACTTGCCTTCTCTTGGAATAACGAATTACTCTCGATGAACAGTAAAATACACAGACAGCTTTCATCGTTGCAAGCTCTGACACAAACGACTCTACTTCAGCACAAAAAAGGTCGCCTGGAGAGCTTGTGCAAGCTGCGTCCCCTATTGACGAAACAAGCCTGATGGCTACATACTTCTTCGTTTCCATCTGACGTATCACACAGTGCTGGCAAATGAACACAAAGCAGGAAAAAGATGGGACAGGCATCTTCAATACTTCACTATGTGGTCTGTCTGTCTTTTAGTGCTGCTGTTACATTAATTTCCTCAAAGCAACTAGCCTGAATTTCTGTTTTAACTGTGATAATTACTTGGCTATATTCTAGGGACACATTTTGTTAACTGTGGGAAGCACGGGATATCTTCTCATGGCCGATCCCGATGTTCTTTGCTGTCGGTTACACAGTTACATTGAAAGATAGTGTAACAGCTTTGTTTAACAACATCGCAAGTGCGAGCCATTACTAAAAAATATATTTTTGAGTCCAAGCAGTGTCCTAAGGTTGCTGTGTAAGAAACAGCTAAGCCTGCAATATTTAATCATCAGATTGACTTGTGTAACCTTCGATTCCTTATAAGTTAGCACTAGTGATCCTATCAAGTGATATCATTCTCGCCATAACAAAAAGTGACGCTGACCCTAGTGAAAAGGTGGAGTGGTTAGCAAGAGGATCACACTAGTGATGGTGTACCGTGAGTAACAGTTATGGTGATAAGGATTGTGAGCACATGCTGCTAGCATGCCAACCTCTAAGTGCTACTCGAATTTTGACTGTAGCAAACTAGACCAAATCATCAGTGCAAAAACATGGACGACGAAAAAAGGGGTCACACCATAAGCGCTAGGTAACAGCTGATGGTTAGTTAAAAAGAAACGAAAAATTAAAGTGGTAGAGCAGTGGTAGAATTATGAACATCAACAACCCGTCTGTGTTCATGTGGTGAAAAAAGATACAAATGTGTGTGCATCAATTCTGCTTTCTTTATGGTATTGGCACAGCTGATTTTGATGATTCTTTACATGCACACTTGGTTCCTCAGACTGGACAGCAAGAAAAGCTGGACAGCAACACATGTACGGTTGACGTAGAGATCATTAAGGTAAGCCAGTTCAACCTTCTCACATCAATAAATGGCATGAAAGTTTCATCACAAATGAAAGTCATTATGACATTTGCTGTGGTACAAAATTAAAGAATTTCTAATTAAAAAAACAACTTAGAAAATTAGGCATTTATTAACAGCCAAAATGTGTCATACTCAATAAAACACCAAAACCTCTCAGTGTGATTTCACTGAAATATAGTTACAGAAGCACGTATCGCAGTTTTAATAAATGCAGCGACATTGAATTAGCGCTGCATGGGCACATTTCTATCGCGTAATTCATTAACACAAAATTAACCGCTCTAAATAGTTTTTGATGAGATAGTATAGCATAAATTCATTACAAAATTCACTTGTAACAATACAATTATCACTCGGCCTACAACAGCTTCAGACAGTTTGCGCATGCGCCCGTTGATTATGTTCATAGTATTATGGTTCCAGTTTCGCATCCCGGCGATATGCGACTTCAACGACGAAAACATAGGTTCGATAAGATTTCGATGATCAACAGGTTACGTGGTCACGCTTAACTTTTGCACTCAATCCAATTAAGGTGATCTGCTCCTTCAAGATCACGCCAACTAATGCCTCGCTCCGATCGCCCGGAGTATTTTTAGCCGACCATATGCGAGACGCCAAAATATGAAGCGGTCGACGTACGCGCTGAAACACGAGGCGCAAAAACAAAACGCCCAATACATTCACGGCGGCAGCAGGTTTACGAGATAACTTCGCTTGAATGACAGCCTTCATTTTTTCACTGCGATGGCAAAGAGAAGAGAGGCCGCTCTTGATAAGATTAACGGCGAGATCCTGCAAAGACATAGAAATCGCGTTGAGCGAGACTTTTTTGCTACGCAGGGAATACAACGCGTCCGAAAGATTAAAAAAAAACAACAAAAACACTCCAAGTCGACGTCAGGAAGCGGGCGAGCTCGCGTTTCCAAAGTCTCACGGCGCGCACGGCCGAGAGGAATGTCGCGCACGGACGCCACGAGCACGCAACATCGAAAATGAAACCGTAAACGCCAGGCCTTGAAAAAGGAGCAAAGTTAGGCTTAGCGAAGACAAAACCAGAACCTACTTGGGCAGCGCGATTTCGGTTTGCGGGTCGGGCGCGAAAAGTGCGCCAACAACTGCGCCGACTAGTCGTACAGCGTAATTAGGTGGATCAAGCCCGCCGCTTACGCGATTGCGCACGGTGGAAGCATGCGATCGCACATAATCGGCGTCTTACCTCTCTTCGTCTTTGGGGAATCGGAAAAAAGACACGCCGCTCGTGTTGTCCGAACTGTTTTTGCAAGCCGGCGCGCAGCAGCGGCTGACCGGCTGAGGATTGGCGCGCGGCGGACTGCCGTGTTTAGTCATGATCGTGGCCTCGGCTTTCACATGCTAGGCGATGCTTTGAAGGGGGGCGCGGAGTTTGCGTCCAGTGCGCGCAAAGTCTGCCTAGGTGCCCTGCTGTCTCGATTTCGAAACGAGACCTGCGCACAGCTACGAAATGGCTAGACACTAGATGGCGTTTGGCTCGGTGCACTGTCGATGTTGATAGTGGTTGTTTTGGTTGCGTTGTAAATATTCACTGAATTTTAAACCAACGCCTCCTCTAGGAAGATGTCTGCCGCATAAGAAAAAAAACAGCTGCCACGCCCTTTCTCTTTTTTATTTTGAAAATGTTCTCGGTCGCTAGCGCCACTTGTGGCGGACGGTGCAACACTTTGCATAGCCTCCGAAACAGTGGTGCACTGTTGCAGGTCTTAAACAACTCTCGACTGACGCGCCCCTATGGGCCGCAGATTACCACTAGAGGTGTGCGCCGACTGGTCGGCGCGCCGCCGCCGACGCGAACTGATCGGCGCGCCGCCGCCGCCGCCGCCGACGTTTTTCATCGGCGCAATCGACGCGCCATTTATGCGCCAGTACTAACTTTTCACAGATTTGTCTTCTTTTTTCATCTTAATTTATAGCTTCGTTTCACATTTTATGTAGCCAGTAAAAACCAGGCTGTTTAGTTATCGTCATCCAGCTTCAGAGAACGAGTTCGGCGGCCGCTGCATGAAATGACATATTGGACAAATTGACAAAAAATAAATGTAACAGTTACAGTAAAGCATAGACACTGCCATCTTAGGCTTAGAAGCAATTTATCTGTTTTTTGTGTCGTAATTAGCTATGATTATGGTGATACGACGTTGAATGTAATGGCCCAGCGTTTTGATGCGTGCGAGTTCGCCATAGCACAATTCGAATATTCATACGGATGGAAAACGGCATCATTATCAGTCCAAGATGGCAGCCTATAATTGTGCCCGAAACAGGGCGTACATAAAGAAGAAATGAAGTGGTAGCAGAGCAGCACGAATGCAGCGCGTTAGATGAAGGGAGGAGGAGGAATAAATGAGGAAGTACATGGAGGTTAGGCGTTAGATGAAGAACTACACAAAACCCCGAAGGATGAAATCAAAAGGGAGAAGTTTAATGAAGATTAAAAGCGTCGAGGCATAATACATGCTCGAACCTACTCAGGGTATATCAGCACCTGTCCGCGGTGTTAAAGTTGATAATTTTCGAGGATGACTACTTATACGCAGCGTCTGAACATGCTGCAGAAAATATTCACCATCTGTTTTATTTTTTAACTTGTCTGTTTGTACCGGCCTTTTAAGACATTGGATACCCGGGATGAAGATGTCAAGGCAGTAAGATGGCAAGAGAGAGAAAGGAAGGCTGGGGGATTAACCATATCTTGGCATCCGGTTTGCTGCCTAGCACCGAGGGTTGAGAAATAGGGGCAAGAAAGGGCGTGTAGAGAGGCAGAAAATAAAACGCATGTGCACTCAGGAGTAAGATGGCAAACTTAACAGAGTATTTATTACATTCTGTACAGACAGGGCGAGAGGTCTCTTGCGAATGAGCTGGGTGGCTCACTATAAAGTGTACGTTTTGACTTAATCAGGGAATGGGTCCAGAATGCGCTGTTGAATCACGAGACACACACACCATTTCTGACGGTGCCGCTCACACTCGCTCAAGTCAAGGTCTTTGATTGGGGCGTGGCCACCACACTGCACCTGTGACACCAAGAAAGCATTGTGGTCGTCTCGTGGAACGTCTTATGGTGTCGGAATGCCACCTCACTTCCCGGCTAAGATGGACAGTACACGGCGGACAGCAGGCTGGCAGCCCTTCGGTGACTTGTTTGATGAACAAAAAACGCGGCCCTCCCCCGTCGGCCCAGGCGCCGCGCGTAACAACGGCTATCCAGTGGTGAGAAGAGGCGTAATAAGCTTGTCTGAGACCACCAGTTTTGAAAAGAACAAAACAAAATTTTAAAAAACTTGCCAGTAGACAATTTACAAAAGACGGCTGGATTCATCAAAAATGCAGAGACCGACATTTGAGCGACATGTCATATATGACATAGTTCAGCAAACTGGTTTTCATCACGTAACTTGAACGGACCTACTGGCACTGGGAAAGGTTAAGAATGATTGTCGCTGACAGATGTACTTGTGTTGCGAAGGTAATGCTCAGAGTCAACCAAATAAAACTTAACATTATATTCAAGTCTTGATAAAAAAATAAGTCAAGTTAGAAAGCTCCTCAGGTGGCCAAATAATAAATTACTTCACCATACTTTATGAAGAAGTAATTTGCAAATAAACAATGCAACCGCTGTTTAAATGACATTCAATGACGTGACCGCAATCAACGGTGTGTCGTCGCTATAAAACGGGAAAGTTATATGTGGACACGATCGGGCGAATGCGGCGGAGAACGAATATGTCACGTAATAAGAGCGATGTGATGTTGCACATTTTCATCTTTACAACTCCGTGCCCTTTTGCTTGCTCGTGATGTGTTCGAAGGAGCTAGCCAAGTCTTAGGTAGAAGTCAAGCAGAGTAGCCGAGGCTGATAAGAGCAACGTTTATGTTCACTATTTACACACTAAAGGTAGCATCATGGAAGCTTGATGAGAGCTTCTGAGAGCTGGTTCAGAGCATCTCGGTGCTCGCATTTTAAGCCGTGGTCTTCCTAAAATTCTCTGCAGGAGAAAACAATAGACAGTTTGCAATAAACTGCAAGGCGGCTTTTCTGTAAGGTTAGTTTTCCAACCATACACTCTCGTTCACAGACGGCTTTTCTGGCTCATTTTGTTTTTGCCATTCACCTTTTTGAGATCTTGTGCTCGCGTGCCTTTGCTGGAATTCGGAGAGGTGACATTTTGTTGTACTCGCGTGCTCGCGTGCACTCGCTGGAATTCGAAAAGGTAAAGGCACAATGAGGGAGAAAAGCAATCTGTGAACAAGAGTTTTTGGTTAAAAAATAAACCTTTAGGAAAGCCGCCTTGCATATCACTGTAAACGGACAGACTGCATGTCCATTTAGTCAAGGGCAGTCCAAAGAAATTGCCGTCTTCATCTCTGTCCCCCAAATGGTGGGGTTAGTGGTTAGAAGAAGGCGCCTAATTTCTGCAGCCCAGCAGGGAGCACGGCGCAGCGAATAAAGATAAAAAAAACGAGAAGGAGAAAGAGAGGGAAAGCCAAACACTGCCTTCTTTTCTACCCAGGAAATAGAAAGGATGCACGTTCAGTTCGTCACACGGCGAGAGAGAAACACAACGTAGGTCATAATGCAATAATACGCACAACACAGCACAGTGCAATAACGTTGCATCGCACGTGCAGAATAGCGCCTGCAGCGCTAGGCAGGCTAGGGCCTGGGGGAGTGGAAGACTTGAGAGCACCACAGAGTGTGGGAAACATACCTGACGATGAATCCCAACCTCTCAGCTAATTATTCAGCGCGTCTCGTGGCACGTCGAACAAATCAAGCTGCCTCGATTTCCGACAGCTCTTCCTAGGCCGTCAGTCAGCCAGGCGTGTCCAAAGAGTTTTTGACGAGGGGAGCCAACATCCCTAAAGAATTCGAAGTATGACTTTCGTGTTGTCGCCGCTTTTGGCGCACCTCGAGAGCGTAGACCCGGAACAAATCAGGGTAGGTGAGGTGACTTTCCGCGAACCTTACCTGCTTTCCAAACCAGTTACTGCATGCAAGCTTCCCCTGAATGGATGAATGTGTGGTTGAAGAAAAAGAAAAAGACACTATCTTTCCTTGCTAGACCACGGCTCAGTCCCTTGAAGGGAAAAGGGAGAGTGGAGAAAATAGTTTAGAAGTAAGTAGGAGGAGAAGGTTTGGAAGAACGTGACGGTCATGGCTGCTAGAGCAGAAAGAGAATAGGGGCCGTCGGCAGGGCACTCCTAGTCTTACAACTTGGAAATGTGGAGTTGCAACCATGTACGCAGATACCTATGGTCATTCCCACGAGAGAAAAAAAATCTGGATCACCTTTCTTGGGCTAGAATAGAGAAAACTAGCTAAACGAGAAAACTAAAATAAGTAAAGAAATAACCGATAATCTAACCACCAATTGTCACCACAGCTGCGGAAGGAAAGAAGCAAAAACGTAATCCGCGACCTCGGCACCAGCGGCTACACAGAGGCATTTCTTTGTAGAACACTGTGTATAAGAAAAGACACGGGAAACACGACACCAATGGCGCGGCAACGACGCCACGTGTCGACCAAACTAACACCTCGGCACCAGCGGCTACACAGAGGCATTTCTTTGTAGAACACTGTGTATAAGAAAAGACACGGGAAACACGACACCAATGGCGCGGCAACGACGCCACGTGTCGACCAAACTTGAGCTCACGGAACAGGGAACGAAGCACAATGGCAGAACACTGCGAGACCACTCGCAACATATTTGCGTTATGCATACCAGTCGCGACGGCACGGTGTACAGCTGGTTGGGTTGTATTGTAGTCTTTCTGAATTCCTTGAAGTGCACAAAGAGCGCGAAAGGTTGGGTACAAGGAACATGAACATAGAAAACGACTTTGCCATCAAGCCTTTTGCAGTGTGTACTGGACGAACGTAGCGACGGGTGACGAACGACAGGAATTCAGTTCTTATGCGCTTCAGAAATGACTATGAATGGAAAAGATTTTGAATGGGAATGAAAAAAAAAATCATCAAAAACATGGGTGTTGCTATGTCCGTGCAACAGAACTGCAAGCCTGTTGGAAAAAAATGGCAGCAATATCTCATAAAGAGACGGGAGAATTAAAAGCCTCTCTGATTGCCGAGAAGTAACAGAATTCTTCAATCACGTTACAGCTTGAATAAATTGATTTCCACGAGTGATGAAGGATCACGTATGGCATGAACGGTGCGTTTCTGCCTCCTTCCTTCTTGAAATATGGCCGCGACAATTTTCATGGTAACCTAAATTACGCAGCCACTGTTTAATTGGTAGCAAATGACATGACAAAACCTATGATCTGTGTCATCGCTACATTTTAACAAAACTTGAAATCCTGCCAGATGGCACATTGCTATCGGGAAATTTCGAGCGCTAACTAATGCCTCCACGCGACGTTCACAAGCACCCATCCTGTCTCTCTCATTCTTGTTAGCGCCTTGTTTGGCGCTCACAACTTTCCAGATCGCCACATTAATTCAAAAAGAAATTGAAGTGGCATCTCAGGGCACAAGCAGTTCAACGAAATAGAGAGAGAGAGAACGGGCGCTCGATTGCTCACGAATCGTGCTGCTTTCTCGTCTTTGAAGCCACATTAATAATGAATCCGGAGCTTAGTTCTTATTCTCCGTTGATTAGGTACATAATCATAGATCAAGCTCAGTGTGGATTCCGATGTCATGTATTAAAGGTGACCTGGAGTGGCACATGTGTCACAACATGCTGCAAAACCGAATTCCATGCCTTCGTACCGTCATGCTCGTTTAATACGAACGTTTGTAGATTGGACTACAGAAACAACATGAAAAGGCCGAGAAATATTTAATTCTTCCGTTCGTTAGTAATTTACTTCGTTATGCGTTTTTCTGTTCTCTGGGAGCATATCAAGAGAGTTGTGTAGCATGAATGAACATAAATTGCTGTTTCTATTTCACCACAGTCGTTGAACGGTGTACTCTATAAACGCATCATCTACAATAAACTTCGTGCCAGCACAATGCATAAAATGCTCAATTACATCGCACAAAAAAAAACGCGGATTTCACAGAAAGAAACTCGTAAACCTCATTAGATATTCAAACGTCAAATTTAGAAATAGCACTGCCATGAACGAGATTAACTCCATGGCCAAATTTTACTGCAAAAAGCGCTTGAATAACTGCACCTTGAAGGTATGCAATATACATTGCATGAGGTTTTAGAAGTGTGGTGACATTAATAGTTAAGGTTACATTGTTTTAGCATTGAATTAGCTTTTTAGGCACGTTTACTGTGCTTTTAGAGTTAATATTTCACCTCATCGGTAATTTAGTGACGTCATTTCATTTCCACATATTTAAAGGAGAGTTATGAATAGTTGATATCCAAGCATTTTTTTAAAGATATGTGAATGGTGTTTATCAAAGGACCAACCCTAGAACGAGTGCCGGGGAGGAGAGGGGGGGGGGGGGAGATATGAACAGTTTATAATTTGAAAAATAAAATTTTCGGCTTTACAAGCCAGAACGTCAATACGACACCAAGGCACGCCATAGTGAGAGGTTTCAAATATTCGAAACCATAGGTCGGCAAAATAAATAGAGCCTATACATAGACTCTCTCAGTAAATAGGCTTTTATCTTAGGACTCAATATAGGGCCCAGCCTATAGCTGAAATTTCAGTGACATATAGGCCACAAAAAATATTTTTCTCTCGAAAGAATTTTCGCGATAGACTGATTTCAATGGAGTAAATCAGCCCGACTTTTTTTTTTCGAATACACCTGAGATAGTCGACAAAACGTTTAGGACGTTTGGCGGGGAACGACTGATCAAACTTTACGTGGATACCTATCACTTTTCGTCTCCACTGTCTCTTTCTAAGTTCATGTTCTTCCTTTCTTGACATTCAACTTCACAGTATTTTAACAATTCCGCATCATACTGGTTCTATAGAAGAAAATAGCTTGTGGTATACGCATCTTAAACAAAACTTGGCCGTGCACTTACGCCCCATCTCACTGTTTTGTATCCATCATTTCACCGTTCTCATTTCACTTACGGTATTGCCGCGTGGTTGCGACGTCAAAAAAGATGGTACGTGGGTTGCTCAAGACGACACTTTTTATTGAGTGAACATGTGCATAGGAAAGTGCAAAGTGCTCGAAATTCGCGCTTTACACAGATAGCGGTAATCAGAGCATTGGTCGTTGGCAATATGATCTGCGCGAAGGTACGTCGCCATTTATACACGTAGCATCCATATCGTAGGTGTCTCAAGCTTATCAGAAAATTCTAAAATAATCTAGAGTGTTCGCAGACAGCCAAGCGTCCTTTGCGCAAGGCGACTGATTAATATGTGGTGTTTAACGTTTCAAAACCACCACATGATTATGAGAGATGCCGTAGTGGAGGACTCCAGAAATTTTGACAACCTGGGTTTCTTTAACATGCACCCAAATCACAGCACATAGGCCTGCAGCATTTTCGCCTCTATCGAAAATAAAGCAGCCGCAGGGGGGACTTGATCCCGCGACCTGCGGGTCAGCAGCCGAGTACCTTAGCTACTGAACCACTACGGCAGTGCCTTTGCGCAAGACTGTGACATAAAAATACAAGCAAGCGTGGCAGTATAATAATGTTGCGATAAAATTTCAGCAGATGCAACATGTTTCACTGTGGATGCCATTTTCATACAGAACCGTCATCGCGTGGCCACGCGTTGCACGGTGGATCGACGTCTTTGGGTATTTTGAGTAGGCTAAATTTCTACCTAAAACATACGGCGTGACGACAGCACTCACGTTGACTGTAAACTTTAAGGAAACGTAGTGCACGCTTCGGTTGGATGATATGCATATCATTAAGAAGCTGTTGTGTATTTCTCAAAGGTCGAGATCATCAATGATCGAGCAACCCTTCTGGATGAAGGGAATATATTCATTTAATGTTTACAGCCAGCCTGTAGACCGCAACAACTAAAGGCGTGGGCCGACATCACTCCTGTAAGTCTATTTAGTGATGTATCCGTTACAATAAAAAGTAACTAAATACCTCACTAGTTACTCAAATAAGAAAAAGAGGAACGTTTCACGGCTCCACGTTATATAGATACATAAAAAGGTAACGCATTACCGTTACCGTAACCGAAAAAAAAAACAGAACGAATGTTACCTCTGCCGTAGCTCCGGAGTCATCAGTTTAATCAATGTGTCTTTGCAGCAGAAACACACAACGATAATTTTAAATCTCAAATTTATGTTTCACACATACTAACCCAAGCAGGGATTATACTCAAAATGTTAAATTAACGAGAATTATTTGTACAAATGTACTGAACCTTAGCAATGTCATATAGAAGCTTATTGATGCCTGCACATGTGATGGCTTCTGACTCTGCAGTGACACAGGATGAAACCATTTTTTTTTTCATTGGAGCATTATACACAAAGTGAGGTCCAATAATCCACGGTATTCATGAAGAAACTATCACTGAACTCTCAAGAAATTTACAAATATCGGCCTTTTCTTGATCCTTCAGCACCTCCAATAAAGCAAGTCGAAATCGCCACTGTTGGATCTAGCCACCGGATTGGCCCGCCGCGCGCCAGTAGGCAATCACGGAAGCCTACATTGGTGCCTTTTTATTAGAGGGGGGGGGGGGATCGGGAGATGTCGTGGGGAAAAGGGGGGGACACTTACAAGTTTGTGACACCAGATGTGCCTTGCAGAGACTTAAGTCTAGAAAAATCACGTCTTGCAACACACATCTTGCAATAGCAGCCTTTTTTAATATGTTGCAGGTTTTATTTTTGTTTATATAAGAATTCAAATCATGCCTAGAAATCAAATATACAAAAGAACAAAGGTTCCCAGCACTCGTAATTGTATTGTTCTACTGTGTCTTTTCCGGAACAAGTCGAGAGTGGCAGTTGCTATTTCGATTTCTCACACATCTGATGGGTATTGAGCACGTGAACACGCTACAAAAAAAGCATTGAAAAGTTGAATGTTTTATACATACTTATCAAGCATTCTTATTTGTGACATTTTTAAGAGAAATTTTAATGGGGCCCACTTGCAAGGGGTGTTCCCCTCCCCTGACCAAACACCAAGGGTTCGGGGAGTCAACGTTCTCTGCAGGCGTGGTCAACGGACGCCCAGCTCGTGATCAGTATGGGCTATCTGAGCAAATATTGCATTTGCTCTCATCTGCACATATGACCATCGACAGGTTTTTGTCTTGGGGGGTTGCAAACCCTTCTTTCAACTTGCATCACGACTGAGGGAGTAGGTCGTGTTGGTGTCGCTAGAGTGGGTAGCAAGTGCTGGTGGAGCTTGAAGGGTTCAAGTGTCCTTTTTGCACCACCCGCCTCGCCCATGTCTACACTTCATTCATTGAACACCGCGCTGAGAACTAATTGAATAAATGCGCAGATTTGTTTCCTTCCGCATCCTATACCGCTGCATAAAAGATTCTCACATTGCGAAAACTAGGTATTTTGATTCGTTTGAAGGAAAGTTACATTCAAAGCATGACAGATACTCAAAAAAGCGGTTTCATGCAATCGTAATAAGAAAACTCGAAGCAGAGGTGCTTCTTCTTTTGTGCAGCGTACAATGTAAAAGTGAGATCAGATCCGGAAAAAGCGAAATGAGTGACGTGCGTCACTGCTTGCTCATTGTTCAATGAAAAAAGGTTTCATGAAGTATGACGTTACCAACAACAACAACAATAACTTAAAACAACATCTTAAAGTAAAAAAAAGCAAAGTGCTGCACATTTACCGTAGAACATGGACATAGATTGAAATACGCGTTATTTTTTCATGAAAGCGAAATAAAAACTATTTTACAAAACGCTTTGCACTCATCGGGATGTCAACACATCTGTGTAGTGTCATTTATGCTATTTGGATTAAAATTCCCGAATTTCAACTAATTCAGTAACCTGTGGCGGAAGAGCCTTTTGAATTTTCAGTTTCGGTTTCTGCGCCGCCGACGCCGCCGACGAAAATTGGCCGCACGCCGCCGCCGATGAAAAAACCGGCGTGCGCCGACAACGCCGCCGCCGCCGACTCTGTACGACCCCCACGCCGCCGCCGGTCAAAATCGCCTCGGCGCACACCTCTAATTACCACCCATCGCCGTGATGATGGATGGATATGGCTGTACCCTTTAGATTGGGCGGTGGCTAGCGTCACCAAGCCATAATACTTAATGAACCAAAAACTAGAGCTATTTCTTTTTCTTTAAAAAGTGAGTTTGAGGATTCGTACTTTGCAGTGAAGGGTTTAATTTTCACTCGTGCCTTGACTTTAGCCACCAATCAGATAACCTTTTTCTAGTTAAGTCTACCCGCTTAAAGTCGATTTTGCCCTCCCGGTCCCTAAACCCCAGTGCTTTGAAAAACTCAGCGCCATCATCCTGAACTATAGGGTGAAGCCCTTTACAGAACATTATCAAGTGTTCGGCAGTTTAGTGTCAGTCGTGAGCGTCGCCGCGCGGAGCTTGTTTAAAACTGAAGGCAGGCCAACTCCGCTGGGACCGCGAGCCATTCTTCAGGCATCTTTCTAGAGGAGGCGTTGATTAAACTCAGTACGACCAAAACAAAGAAGCTATAATATTTAAGTGAACCTTTTATTACTTTATTCCATGTTTCAACTTAAGTAATAAAACAACGATTATTACGTATGTGTTTAATTACAAATTTTAGAGGCTTAACTTTTTTGCTACTTGAAAGAATCAATGAAGAAAAAGTAACATAATACATAATGTTTTCAATGTAAACTAAGTAAAGTAGTCGCTTGGCACATAAAGTTGTGCAAAAATTGCCAGTAAATTAAATTTTTTTAAACCAGGCTTCAATTTAGTTAAAAAGTTATCTACGCAGGCCACCTTGACAACAGATTTTGAAAGTGCTTGATAGGTGTCGCTAAAGTCGCGCTACAGCCTACTGCCGGTTTTGGCCGCTGTTTTATCGTGCCTTCAAATTTGGTGGCGGCAATGGGGAGTTCGTCGCTTTGCTTATTGAATGATTGGATAAACGTAAATTCAGTGCTCTGAGGGTACGGTTGCGCGAATAGATTCACTGACTTGATCCAGCGGCGAGTTATTGTGTCGCCTTTCGCAGCGAGACGGTCTGAAGTTGTACGACTCAAACGACAAGCGTTTCCATACGCCTATCTTTATAGTTTGTTGTGTTACATACTTAAAACCTGTTGGTTTCGGCACGCTAGCACGTTGTGGACCTTCGGTGACATTCTCTCATAAAGTTTTCTTGGTTTTTAAGTAGACATGGCTCAGTTTTCAAACTGCACAAAGCGTAGCACTTACTTTCCCGCCTAAAGTGCTTACGCACAGAAAGAACTGCTGTTGGTTTCGCGTCGTATTAGATACGTTACCTCTAGAAACCTCCGTTTGTCGAGACAGGGAATACTGGTATATTTAATGAAAAACTAAAGACATAACAAACGCAAATTTTTGATTGTTTGGCTGTCAAAGACATATATCATATCAACGTTACTAGGCATATATGTCGTCTGCTTACGAGATGGTTGCAGACGACGCAAATGTACCCCGACGCTCCTCAGTTGTACGGCGCTGCGTAACCAGGTCAAGCTGTCAGGAATAAAAATGTGGTGTTTTTTTTTAAACAGAAGTGGCACTCCGACAATAATTAGGCTTTATTACCCAAGTTACTAACCTAAAACTGTATGCACGCTTCGAAACGGAACCAAGCGCGCGCTCACAAGGTCTGGGCATGCGCAGATGGCAGCGGCAGTGAAGTTCGTTTAGTTACCTATCTTTCGGAGAACCTTGCAGCTTTTGTTGTTTATTTCGTCCATACAGATTAAGTATCACCTTGCAGCTGTTGTTCTTTATTTCGTCTGTACAGATTGAGTTATCGGGACACTTTCAGGCCACGTAGTGACGTATTAACAAGGGGGAAAAATGCGAACGCATCTAACAGGGACAAAATAATAATATTAATAAAACCCCTGATGTGTGCAAGGTACATTAGATTTTCAGTTTCGAGTCAAGTTAATGCCATATAAGGAAACCAGTGTGAAATATTTTCGAAGTGTCGTGATCTTATTGAACAAAATGTTATCAGACCATCTTTTCAACATTTGCAAAGGGTGGGAAAATATTGTGTTAGAAAAAGTTAAAAACGCCGTGTTATACGACTGCGTAAGTTCGCGGCGGCAACATGTGTAACGTTTCCTCAGCATATGATGGAACTAGCGGCGTGGTCTGACACAACAACATTTATGTTGTAATTACCTATTTACTTTTAGAAGTTTCGCTTTCACCACCAGTGAAATGACAGAACAGCTATATCCGTTTTGCGGGCATAGAGTTGGGAATTCTTAAACTACGTGTATTTGCTCTTACAAAGACAAAATAATTGGTTTCACATGAATAGGCACTTTGCCCTTGTACTCAAACAAAAGCAACACCATTAACTCTTCCTATGAGAATATGCTTATAGGTTTCTGGGGTGGCTGCTACGCAAAAAAATATCAAAATGAGATGATTTAATTTGTTCATTATATCCGAAAAAAAAAACTGTTTCCGCTGAAATGTATGCATAAACCAGACAACCAAACGTAACAGTTTTCGGGGAAGTTGTTTCGGGTCAGGAGAGCAGCTTTTACCTGCAGCTGTCCTTCATCAAACTATTGATGAAAAATAAACATTATTATTATTATTATTATTAAATACTAAGATGCTGAAACCTCTACTACAGTGTACTATGTACCAAGGCTACAGTGTACTAGAAGACACTTTTAGTACACTCTACCAAGGCCTCCTGGATCGGGCGCGCGCGGTGGTGTTCCTCCGGCCGTCTCATTCGGACGGAAAAGGCCTAATTGCAAAAGGGGAGGGGGGGGGGGGCTTGACAGCGCCGTTCGCCGCATGGCGACGCGTGCCTACTACCCCTCCTTTCCTTTGCTCTCTATGCGGGAAAGTTTGCGGTGCTTGAAGATCTCGCTTTATAGAAAGCGTACACCGCTGGTTAGCTGTGCACCTTATCTTTCCTCGCCCCCGAACTGTCTAAAATAAAACAAATAAAAGAATCGATGGTGGCTGGCGCTATGTTTTTTTTTTCTTCATGCCCCAGCGGCTGTCTCGAAGATAGTGACCGAAGTGAACACATCCGTAAGCCAGTTTTCAAGAAAATTTTGGTGCCCTCCAGTGCAGCACATGAGATTTAGAAAGTTCACAGGAGAGCCAACCCACCCGATGGATTTTTTGTTTTGTTTACCGCTTCCAGAAGAGAAAAACGATTCAAAGGATATCTCAACTGCACCGTGGATGTTGGCGGAGATACCTTGGGGTACTGAGGCCTTCAATGCGCAAGCTTACCTGCTTTACTTGCAGACAACATTTTTTTGGCAATTAAGAAAAAGAAAGCCAAGGGAATCGGAGCTTTCTGCAAATGAGCTTCTACGTGAAACAGTCTGGTTTGGCACGCGTTTCGTAACTCTGTGAAAAGTGATGGCTGAGCGCAACCAGCGTTAATTTGCATAGACACAGACGACGCTTAGCGTTTGAGGTACACGTAGAAGGCGTTTTTTTATGCGTGGACACAAAAACACGCACAAAAACATGCACAAAAGAACACACACCCACACAGACAGACGAGCGTGCGCACATACACACATATTCGCTTTCACTCACGAAAGAGCGCACACATTCGCACATACACACACTGAAGAGCACAGACACACACACTGCGCGCGCACACTAGACCCCACACAAAAGCACGCACACACGCACATACACATAGGCACTCATGCACGGAAGAACACACACATACAATCGCCTCCCCAATCGCTAGCACGAAGCCCTCACTTCTCGGCGGAGTCCAACGCTTTACCGTAAGGAATGCCGAAGTGCAAACACTATGTTCATTGCATCTACCTCGAATTTTCGCTCACGGCCAACGCAGCTTTTCTGCTCACACACAGACGCCGACGACATAGTTTCTGCGAAACAAGCTCTTTAACAATATCACGCTTTAAAACAAGATTCACCAAAGCGTAAGAAAGCACTTTGGTGATGGAATGACCGATCCCTGGTGCCCTCTAATTCGCAGGCGACTATAGCATCACCCATCATTTTCACGTTCATATTCGCATACACGCGGCGTGCGCTTAGACAAAAATGTCGCATTCGAAACAATGTCGTCGTACCGTGGTAACCTTGAAATGCCAAGCCTCGTGACCACAACAAAATTTCGCTGATCATCGTGCAGGTGAAAATGACTGTAGAATTACTAGCACTGTGGTTTAGTTTTCCAGCAATGTGATGCTGTGAAGACAGATCTATATATGCAGGGTCGACAACGAAAAAATGCATTCCTTTGAAGAGAACAAGGATGCCTAAATTAACGCGAACCAATTCAGGCGGCGCTGAAAGAAAGAATGAAAAGCCGGGCAGACCACATAGTCAGTCAGCTTAACACATGTGTCATGGACGTGAAATTTGCGAACAAGCTGCGCCACACGAAGTCGCCTCACGCTTCCTGGCACTGTCTCGATCATAGTGCTAGAGAGAACAACACTCACTCTTTCAAACCTGATTAACAACACATATTAGCGTTCCTTTATTCATGTCACCATGTGAACGACGTCCAATGTGCACTGCTCCAAGCATGTCTACGGTGCGGCGCCGTCAGTGTCGACTGTAGGATGGATGAATGGATGGATATGGCTATACCCTTTAGATCGGGCGGTGGCTAGCGCCACCAAGCCGCAATACTTAATGAACCAAAAACTATATTAATTTTTTTCCTTAAATAGTGAGGTTAAATATTCGTACCTTGCAGTGAAGGGTTTAATTTTCACTCGTGCCTTGACTTTAGCCACCAATCAGATAACCTCCTTCTAGTTAATTCTACCCACTTAAAGTCTATTTTGCCCTCACCGTCCCTAAACCCCAGTGCTTTGACGATAGTTATAGCGCGAGAACAAAACGACGACGCAGAGACAAGAAGGACACGAAAGACACGAGCGCTTGTCTCTGTGTCGTCGTTTTGTTCTCGCGCTATAACTATCGTCATGCCATACCAACTAGCCCAAGCTGCCACACTCCCAGTGCTTTGAAAAACTCTGCGCCATCATCCTGAACTATAGGGCGAAGCCCTTTACAGAACATTATCAAGTGTTCGGCAGTTTCTTCTTCCTCTCCACACGCACTGCATACCGTGTCTACCCCTTCGTATTTGGCCCGATATGTCTTGGTTCGCAATACTCCCGTCATGGCCTCAAACAGTAGAGTGAATTTATGAATGAATGCCCCAATACCACCCCCCCCCCCCTTTCTGCTGCCTTCTGTTCTATTACAATATTCCCATGCGTAGTTCACATTGTTAGGAGGTTGTTCCATGTCCCCGAGTTGTGTTTCTACAAAACCGCATACCATCGGCCTCTCCTCCTTTAGCTGTTCTTCTATCTCTTCCCACTTCAGCCTGTTCCTATACCACCCTGCATGTTAATATACCCTATGTCTGAATTGGCTCGGCGATCGTGGCTACATCTATTTCTGCCCCGGACTCTACCTATCTTAGATACTGGTGCCACTTTGGAATTGTATCTGTCCATACCACCTGTCAAAGAGTCTCCCTGGTTGCTTTCCTCGTCACTAGCTATCCTGCACCCCAAAGGGCCCGCTTGCCCCGCAAAAAAAGCTACTGCGCGTCCTGCAAGTCACCAACCCACCTCATGACCTAGCCGCCCATCGAAGTGAATTCTGTCTTGTTAAAAACCACCCCATTTATGCACCTCTCTGTTTATGCACCTCTCTGCAGGGAAGTGGGAGAAGAGCGTCGCGTCGCGGCGCACGTTGGAACTTCTCTAATTACATTATTCCAAGGGGGCGCGTGCCTAATGGAATGGCCGGAGAAACACCACCGCGCGTTCCCGATCCAGGCGGCCATGTCTGTACGAAGCGCTAAACATTCGAATGTTGAAATTTAGGCGGGAATGATCTGAAACAAAACTCTGACTTATTTTATGAAACCAAAAATAAGTGAGGTGGTTGCGCAATCGAGATGTAAACGTTTGACAAGAGTGTAAAAAGTCAGAGATGTGGCAGGATAGACAGTGAGGATGTTGCATTGAACTTCTTAGCCGTGACTGTTGTAAAAAATGAAGGCTATGAACGTCAAAAGAGTTGGCTGTTGGGCGAGTTTGTGCTTTGACACAGAAACCAAGGGCCTGTCCTCGTCGGCCTATTCCTGCGGGTCGTGTTTAGTTGCGCTATCACGATGGTTTCTATGTCGAAAGCTATGAAGTTAAATGCAAGGTCAAGCCATTATCAATTTAAGTTGGAAAAGATTTCACTCGCACGATTTCTCTTGTTTTAAAGCATGCTGCCCATTACGCACAATCTGTCAAAACGCATGCCTTTGGCTGACCGTATTTTGCCTCCTGTTCTGCTCAGCCAGTCGGTGGTTGCGCCACTGCACATGCGCCAGGCGGTCAGACGCTGAGCGTGTGAACGGACCGTCGTAACGAGCCACGGAGAAAGGAGAAGTGGCAGAAATGGCAGCCTCTTGTGCCGCGAGTCCGCGCTGCTCGGGAAACGCAGTGGTTTGTTCGGCAAACACACATGCAAGGCGCTTCAGGACGAATTCGCTTGCTGGATTCCGTGCCGACCGGTTGTGCCCACGTGATAACCGACGACAGTGCAGCTCTGGCCGACTGGGTTGGTCCTACGCCACCTCCTGACGCCGGTCTCCTACAACTACGACGACAGCGTAGCTCTGGCCGACTGGATTAGCCCTACGCCATCTCCTGTCGCCGACAAGAGCTCTCGCCAGTGGTGCCCCGTCCTCGGACTTCTGCAACCGTGTCCTCCTTTCCTTGTCTTCTCCTGACTTCCGTCGCTCCCTGTCCCACCACCTGGCTCTCTTCTTCCTCTCTCTCTCTCTCTATCTCTACCTTTTAATTCTGTCTGTTTATTCCCTTCTCTACCCCCATCCCTCGTGAGCTACTGTTGAGGTGTCCTCCCATTGAGAGACAGTTACGGGGCTCACTTTTTTCTTCTTTTTTCTTTAAAAATCACCCCCCCCCCCTTCAGGACACTCAAGGATTTGTGTCTCTTCCGAGAAGTCGTCGCAGCCAATGCCTTCGAGAATCCACGCATGTGGGGTGAAGTTCCACGAAACGATCTGGAGCTGACAATTCGGACCATAAAGTAGCGTCTAAAGATGCTTCTTTGGTACTCCCGTCAGAGGGACTTCGCGAATCATCGATAGTAAGCGATTTTATGTCACCATAGTAATAATTTAGTTTATAACAGCAGCCACTCTTCCACATATTTAAAAAAGCTCCTTAGTTTGATTCGCCCCAAGGCAACGCTGTGAAAGTAGGGCGTTGGAAACGCGTTTGGGCTGGCTTGAAGGCTTCTATTGTAGTCCAGCTCCAAGTAAAGGTGACAAAAAAAATGCTCACGCGTCAAACAGTAAATAATTTTACTCCTTTATTAAAACAGAATTTTCCATCTTTCTGCATGATAACAACAATATTTATTTTCCTTTATAACAACTTTCCTGCACTGGTGGCGTCAAGACTGCCTTGACCGAACGACGCTTGGCTAAAACTGAAAACGCGTCTTGCGCTTCGTTAACGTTGCCTGAGTGTTTGAGCGGAACGGTGAACGGAGCGCAAACTCGGTCAGCTAAAAGTGCCTAATACGAAAAACACAAGAGACAGTGGGATTGGGCGTGTTGGTATAACATCATAAAGGGTGCTTACCAGCACAAACGACAGGGCAGGAAGGGACAGGAGAAGAGACGAGACAGAGTGCCGACAGTGAACATTCTAATACGAAAGTTCACTGACAGAAGCCCCTTTCAACTTAATCTGTTACATTGTAGCAAGCTACAGTCTAAGCTTCTCGAGCGACATATCATTTCACTCCGCCGCGGTGGTCTATATAGTGGCTAAGGTACTCGTTTGCTGACCCACAGGTCGCGGGATCGAATTCCGGCTGCATTTTTGACGGAGGCGGAAATGCTGCTGGCCCGTGTGCTCAGAATTGGATACACGTCAAAGAAGCCCAGGTGGTCGAAGTTTCCGGCGTCTCTCATAATCGTATACTGGATTTGCGACGTTAAACGCCACTCATTCATCATAATTATCGAGTGGCGACATAACATAAAAATTGGCATAAAAATTGACATAAAAATTGGCAGTACAGGGGGAATCGATGATATGCGAAGCATGACTGAGAAATGTTGATATATCACTTTAAAATCAGCACAACGTTACGAGGTGGAGGTAAATGATGCCGTACATAACTTCCGTGTCATGATTATCATGTTTGATGTGTCGTTTACCTTCGTCATCTATTTACGTCGCGTGATGCCAAATTTAATATACGTGGAGCTAGCGAAATGACCGCGAGCACGCTATGGACATGGTATGTTGTCATGTTCTTACATGACACGCGTGTCAGGACTATCATGTTTGCACCAGTCATATACTTTCGTCATCCATTGACGTCACATAACACCAAATTCGGTATGTGTGGACCTAGCAAAAACGGCCGCGAGCACATCATGAAGGGCCCAATGTACTCCAATGTAGCGTGGACGCGCGCGCACGCTGGGCACAGCGATGCTACGTTAGCATTTCCCACCGGCCCGGCGGCAACCGGTGAGAAATGCGACATGATGCATTTAGTGCCGATGCGTTACCCAGAAAACACTGCGTCTCCCTCTTTTCGTGACGGAGGGACGCCGCACGCACTGAAATGCGCATGCGTCAAAGCAACAGCGCGGAGCGCGGCTGCGAGTAAATGGCAGGACCGGCGCCAGGCGTCGCAACGCCGCCGTGACGCGACGAAATGAACGCCGGCGAGCACGCGCGCCGCGTCACGTCGAAATATATTGGCGCCTTGACTGTGGCATGTAGTCATGTTCTCACATGAAACACATTTCATAATTGTCATGTTTGCACCAGTCACACACCTTCGTCATCCATCGATATCACGTGATACCAAATTTGGCATGTGTGCAGCCAGCGAAACGGCCGCGAGCGCATGATGAGCGTGGCATGTAGTCATGTTATTACGTGACACGCATTTCATAAATATCGTGTTTGGATGTGTCATTTACTTATGTCGTCCGTTCGCGTCGCGTAATACCGAGTTTGGTACATGTGAAGCTAGCAAAACGGCCGCGAGAGCATCATGAGCGTATACCATGTGGTCATGTTGTTACATGACACGCATCTCATGTTTATGATGTTTGCACCAGTCCCATACCTTCGTCATCTATTCACGTACCGTAATACCAAATTTGGTATATGTGACGCTAGCGAAAGAGCCGCAGGCGCTGGCATGTAGTCATGTCGTTACAAGACACGCTTGTCATGACTTTAATTTTAGGGTCTGTCGCTTGTGTTAGTCATGCAATCATGCCATACCATACCAGTTTTGCAACATGCCGTGTTAACGAAACCACCGCAAGAGCTGCAGAATCATGAAATGTAAATGATAAAGTTCACGACATACATCTCATGATTTTCATGTTATGACTAGTCAAATATGTTCTTCATACAGTCATAATATGCTATACTAAGTTTGGTATCGATACCATTATCCACACGGCCAGGAGAGCTAAAGGCCGTAGGCGGCTAGATAGATAGATAGATAGATAGATAGATAGATAGATAGATAGATAGATAGATAGATACGCTCAAAGTTGCCGAAGTTCGCTAAGAAATGCTTCGCATTTAAAAAAATGGCAGCATATCCACGGAGTGAATGATGGGGAGTGGGGCGAAGCATTCGTCCGTCCATTCGTTCTTGCTTCCGTCCGTCCATGTGTACGTCTGTGTGTACGTCCATGCGTCCATCCACCCGTCCGTGCGTGCGTCTGTTCGTACGTCCGTCCCTGCGTTCGTCCATACATCCGCGCCTGCGTCCGTTCATGCGTCCATCCATGCATCTGTCTGTGTGTCCGTTCGTCCATCTATTCAGCACTCCAAGTACCACCATCTCGCATCTTTTCATTATATATTCTCCATTAGGGAGCCTACATGAACGGCCGTTTTTAGGGTGGGGACATCTTAATAAGTGCCTTCAAGAAACTCAGCCAAAACCAGCGGGCAACGGGGCACGCTGTTGCCAGCTACCACCAAATTCAGCATAGTTTTCTGTGCGCCGCCATTTTGGAGCCAGCCGCCGCTCCCTCCAGCCACGCGAAGTACGGCGCAACAAGAAGGCCCTTGTAATAACACACAACACCTGGGCTTTTGACAGCGGCGGTTCTCAGGGTCGTGTAAGCGACCCAGTTCTCAAAGTGAGCGCACGAAGAAATTCGCAGCCCACACACAAACACTTGCGACATAATACTTAGGTTACGCTGACACGAACGCAAGCATGGCAACAGCTCAGACTAGCGAGCGCGTCTCCGTACGAACGCGCGGACGCGTCCCGTTTGTGGGCTTCCTACTCGCAATGCGTGGACGCAGCAACGACTACTTCGGTTATCTACTCATTAGCGATCACCGCGAAACACATATACGTTCGCCGCAGGAAAACACAGTGAACGAAATACGCAGTACTCAAAGAGCAAATACGAGACGCACTGGTGGGCTCCCAGCCGTCTCGCCTCACTTGAGCCAGCCATAGTTGTCGTCGACCAGCGCTCGCTGGGAAGCGGAACATTCGCACCCCCTTTCTGTTGTGGTTAGTGCAGAGCGGTACGCAGCATCCAGGCATTCTAAGGCTTCACCGACAGCGTTTAACACGCTACCGCAACGTTCGACGCCGTATTATTGAGAACTAAACGCAAGCGGGCGTAGACGCAGTGCGGGCACCAAGATGAGGCGACAGCGCGGCGTGGCTGTCTGGCAACATTGTGTTTTGGCGGGCGGCAGTGCGTTGGCGGCATGTAGTGGGTCAAAGGCTGACATCACCCTAAAAACGGCCGTTCATGTAGGCTTTCTATTCTCCATATAAAAGCACCGCCATCCAGCGGACATTTCAAGGACTAAACGGGAAGTGGCACATGCACACTTTCTTACGGCTTGCGCTTGGGGTTTACTTCCCACCTTTAACCACCTCGAGTTCATGGTATATACTAGTTCACTGTATTCATGGCTATGCGGCCCAACGCTCGCTAAACCTTTCTAAAACCAAGGAGGTTACACCCAGCGAGTATAACGTAGCAACCCTTTCTTGTCAGATCGTGCTCAATGTACATGCCAATAGCTGCTAATGGGGATCGCAGCGTGCGCGTTACCTAAAGGCCGAATGCTCCTGTCTCTCATTCCCTCTTAGCAGCATTAACATGTGCATTGAGCACTTTCTTTTACTGTTCAACAACGCACAGAAGAGATCTCTCACCGGAACCACCTTGGAGGTCAAAAATTTCCCACCAGCACCACCTTGCAGGTCCAAGCGTAAGACTGGGTACATACTACGACGGGACGCGGGACGAACGGGTGCCGCTATAAAGTACCCTGTGCTCTAAATCGTTACCCCCCTTTTTCTAACCCCCCCCCCCCCCCCCCGAACGGGTGCCGCTATAAGGAGCTTCGCCCCTTAACGTATATGCACTGTGGACAGGATGTTGCTATCGTGTCGAATTAAAGGCGAATCTTTTTTCACATGTTTACGTGTGCATGAAAGAGAGTTTTCAACAACGTTTAAGAGTACAACTAAGGGAAAGCATAAAACCGTCCCCGTAAAGTCATGAAAGGGATTAAGAGAACAACTAAGGGAAAGCATAAAACCGTTCCCGTTACGTCATGAAAGGGATGAGGTGGTTCGCTAGTGCGCAGAAAAGTGGTTTCTGATTTCGAGTACTCGATACTCTCTCCGCTTTAGGAGAGCAAAAGGCCGTCCCGCGGGCCTCACACTTGATAAGGCCGTGTTGACGAAAATTCAGCCGTGAACAAGTTCACAGCGCCGAAATCCTGTGAGTTTAGAGAGTATTTCGTGATTTAGAGCACTAGGTGCTCTACTATGGGAGAGCTGTGTGCCGTCCCTGTGAAGCGTTGGACATAGAGAAATAAAAAAAAAGGTTAAGAGTGGACACTCCCGTAGACCCTGGCAGCCCAATCAACCCTAGCACACCTGGTGGTTGGTGAGAGCAAGTGTCGTGCGCTTCCTGTTTCGGTTTCACGGGCGCAAATTTTGAATTACTTTGCGTCACCGACGTTTGGCTATGACGAAAGTTCATGATTTTAGACCACTTTTCATCGCCCAAGAGACCGCCAGGTGGCGCCGAGGAGTGCACACGCGTTCACATCGGCTCCGTCAATCATCGTACATAGCAGCGGTTAAAATCATGTGACTACCAGTGAAACTACGGGAATTGGGCAGGAAGATGTCAGGTACACGCTGACACCACCTTTTTGGACAAGCGATCCCGGTTTCCTCTGGGAAGTGAAGACCTTCGGCAGAGCATGCCAACCCGCCACGCTAAGCCTCGCGGCGAAGCGGAACGCGGAGTCCTGGCAGCCAGCCCTCGGCCGACACGTCGCGCTGCACCTGCCCGAACCCCAACGGACAACGACCCGGAACTAGCCCAGGCACTTATGGACATGGATGACCAAGATATCGAAACCCAAGTGAGCTCTGCGGTGGACGCCAACGAAGATTTCCTTTCACCTGACGAGGTGCTACAAGGGGAATCTACTAGCGACGCCGAGAACAAGAAAAAAAGACTCTGCGGAGGAACGCGATGACGAAGCCAAGAATGGTCAGCGGCAGGTAGCTATGTCATTGCGACAGCAAAACGCATCAGGAAACAAGAACGCGCAGTGAGTGATGACAGCGTTGCTCGAGGCGAAACCATAGAGAAATAAAAAAAGGTGAAGAGTGGACACTCCCATAGACCCCAGCGGCCCAATCGACTCTAGCACACCTAGTGGTTGATGAGAGCAAGTGGCATGCGCTTCCGGTTTCGGTTTCACTGGCGCAAATTTTGAATTACTTTACATAACCCACGTTTGGCTATGACGAAAGTTCATGATTTCAGACCACTATTCATCGCCCAAATGGATAGTTTTTGTAGGTCGTTTTGATTTAGCGATTCCCTGTATTGTTCAGTGGTTCGTGCGAATCGGTCATGACGTAATTTTTATTTCGATTAAGTTATAATAAAAAAAGATGCAGGTAATGATAATTCACTACGGTTTTATTCATCGCGCTTGTGTTTTTCTTTTGGAACAAGTGATCAATGTGTATATCAGTCAAAAAGACAGAGTATCCACAATGTTTTATTCAAAGGCAAGGTAGAGTCTGAGAATATAAAAAGCACAATATGACAAAGGTAGACAACAAATGCATCTCGCCTTACAAATAAATTGTAACAAATATTGTAACAAATACATAGAGAACACAGACAACGCACACATCGCTAGAGTTGGCAGAAGCCGAGAAGCTGGTGAAGTATGACACACCGGGCCAGTGGGTAAGTAAGGATCTATGGCAAAAACACAGCGCACAATGCTGATGAAGAAGAAAGAAGTGACATATACACAGCAATGAAGTCGCGAATCACGCCTGGGCTTAACCGAAATAATGCATAGAAAAAAAGAGCGCACAGAAACCACACGACACAATATAGCAGAAAGGCAAAGGTGCAGTGTGCTGGCTGTGCTTAAGAACAGCTAGTCCAAAATGAAAAAAAGCAGACTTGATGCCTGCTTGTCCTCAGAAAAGTAGGGCTTTGCAGCTTGCTCACTACGTGAAAGACAAACTTTATGCTACAACACTGGCAGGTCTTGTGGCTTTTGTTATGCGTCGCCTTCATCAAAAACTTAAGATCCCAAGTGATTTGCGTCTGGGTGTTGCTGTGACGCTTGCGAGCTAAAATAGATTGTAGTCATCACTTTATCCAGAATTGTGGACTAATTGGTGCTACGAGAGCGGTATTACAGGGCTAATAAATAGCAGAAGGAAACTACTTTGGCTCATTATTTTTCACAAAGGCTCTACATCGTACGTTATCACTCACAAGCTATATAAAAATAAAATGGCAGCGTCCGCAGCCCCATCAAACGCTACAAGTTTGGGTATTCTTTTGAAAATTTTGATGGGCAAGATGAGGAGGTTGATGAGAAGCTAAAATACGAAAAGCGTGATAACATGAACCGTGCCCACTTCATACTGTGTTCCTTACCCGCTCGAAGACATTTCAACAAGCGGTTTTGTTATCGATATATTACTTGAGCTGGAGAGATAAAGCATACACAGTGACCAAGCGACCCACAGTAAAGTGTACAGTTCGCCCGCATTTGCTACAAAAATACAGACAGGATACCCAACATTCTTTTTAAGGTTATGCAAATCACTTCGAGCGAATACACAGTGTCCCTACTCCTCATAGCGGGTAACCAAAACAATGTATGCAACGAAGGAGTGGTTGGTCCAGTTGAACTGAATATAAGCATATAAGACCATAATGAAGTCTGCTGTAACGAAGTAATAACATAACAAAGCTATTGCAGGATTCGGCTCAACTCGAATACTTTAGTGTAAACCCGCCGCTAATTGCTAACCTTGAAACTTGTCAAGCTGTATGCCCGAGATTGAAGACTGGAACCTAACCCTGTCTAAGTTTCGGTTCACAAAACGCACATGCCAACATAAACGAACCCGGCAAAACATTTTCAGAAACTTAGCGCGACACCCAGCAGAGCAGAAATGAAAATCGCCAACACTTGACAGATGGTGATACAAAACATCGCACACTTTCAGGTGATGTGCAGTGGCCTCAATTATGGCAAGAAAGTGAGATTCAAGTTGTTGTACGTATGCAAAAGCTGCTTCTGATGGCACAGTGAGATTCCCAAAAAATTTGCTGGGGACGTGGTATGCTTTGAGCATTGTGAAATACTGGTGGGTAGGCTATGGCTGTGCACACTGCTCATTATCCACAAGAGACGCACTGGTGAGGGAGAAGGGCGAGAGCTTCTCCTGGAGGAGGTCACATTCATCATCCTCGACATTTCCGTATTCTGACAGCTTGAAGAGCTTTCTTATGCAGATGTGCTTCAGGCCACAAATAAATTGTGCTACATCGGGGTTGGTGTTGCAACCCTGTTTTTGCCTAATGTGGCCAAATATGTTCTCCAGAGGATCCTGTTGAAGCCTGCGTGTTAACAGGTATTCAAAATTGTAATTTTTGGAGAGGTCGTCCCATAGTTGACAAATTGCCTGAATTGTAATTTGCCAACCTACGATGGTTTGTGGTTGACGTCTGCCAACAAACTGCCATGATGCAATCCAGGGAAGCTGGCTCGGAGGAAGTCAATCAGCTCTGAATCATTTTTCATGATTGCATGCCGCAGCTTTTGCGAAGTTCTTTTTTTACTCGAGCTGTTCAAGGCATTGAAAATCCTGTCCAAAATTGATCACAAAATTGAGCTGAAGTGATGGCCGAGGCAGGCAGCACCTTCGCATACACCATTGCCGTGTTAGCAATCGAAACTGATGCACTGAGGACCTGAGTTGCTCTGCTGACCTTCATATTAGAAAAAGGTTTCTGATGAACGTGCCGTTCAGTCAACTTTGGAGCCAATCGCAACCGCAACTCATGTGAGGATTGGTAAAGGCTTACAATGTGCGACCAGTTAACGATGTCATCCCCAATGTATAACTTGTGTGCTTGGACATTATTGCGCGTTGTTTCAATTAAATGCGGAACATCAAAAATGTAATATAACCGCTCACCATTAACTTCAAAAAAAGGCTTTGCTACAGTCACTCTTAGTTGGTTAGCGAGACTTACATTTGAACTGCCCTGGTCACAAATGACTGCTTTCACTGCAATATTAATGCTCCTAAGCTCCAAAATGAGTGACACCAGCAAGTTATGCATAACAGATGATGGTGTTGATGTGTGCCCTAGAGTAAAAGCAACCGGTTGAACCCACTTTCTCGAAACACCAACAAGCAGAAAAACCAGTGCTCGATCAGCGATGGTTGAAGTTCGATGAGTGCCATCATCTGTAAAACCCGGGACAACGTCTCTTGAAGCATCATAGTACAAATTCTTTTTGAGTGCTATTTCGTCGAAAACTAAAGCGCACACTCGGTCCCGTTCATTCCATGCTTGAGTATTTGTTGCAATGGAAGAAAGGATTCCTGGAATTATGCCTGGAGTCATCTTTACATTAGCTAGCCACCTCCTTAATGAACGCCGGGAGGGCAAAGAAAAATATGGAGCCAGAAATCGGTATGCTCGCGGACCTCGGAAGTTTAAGTGAAGAGCGAATTTCTTGAACCACACGGGAAACCGCTTGCCCTTGCGTTTGGGCCTCAAGCGAACATGTGCAGAAAGAAGTTTAAAAACCTCCTCGGTGACGTGCGGTCGGATAACTTCAAGGGCCTTTGAAGTCGATGACGGTGCTTGGTGAGGCTGTCTCTGCAGTCTTTTGATAGTTTTCCGCTGTGCTGCTACTTTGGCTTGCAGATGTTTAATGGTTCGCTTGTACTTCATTGATGGAGACATTGTCGCTGGCACACAGGAACGCACTGCAATAAACAAAAAAGTTGATGTAAAAACGAAGAACAACTAATCCCATACGAGCACTTTCCTCGCTCTTTCAGACCCAAGGTGCACAACTTTCTGTGGTACAAAGTTTTCGATTCCACTACCTAAAAACAAACCATTCACAATGTTGACAATGCACAAAAAAATGAAAATCACTGAGAGCCCACCCTTACATTTTGTAAGTGCACACCTATTGTCCTTTTGAGGATAGTTTCCTCAGAATGTCCTAAACATAAAATAGCACATTAAAAACTGCTGCAATAAAAGCATAGTCACCATTATCTCTAAGGCACTCGGGCGTGGAGCTGTTGGCGGAGACGTCTTCTGGAGGGTCTTGTGAAGCTTGTTCAGTGCCTCGGACAGTGCTGTCGGAACAATCTTGCGAGCGGCCTGCGGAAGTCTCTATATCAATCCACTCGGGTGTTGAAGTGAACATACAACTTACCGGCCGCACAGGTTCCTTTTGTGACAGCCGAACGACTGGTTAAGGTTTTCTCCGGCAAGACGAAATCAGCAGAAATTCTTTCACCAGCTACAAGGGAGCTGCCACCTGCAGAGATTTGGTCAACAGTCAATTTGGGTAAAAAAAAAAAAGAAATCGCGACACTGAACGCATTCTGTTCATCGGGGCACCTCAATGTGTGGGAGCCGCTTTTTGAAGCCTCTACCGCAGGTCCTGAAGAGATGAAATTACGACAATGTGTCAGTAAGAGGCTTAAAATAACACAAACTGAAGCTCATCCGCACCTTGCAGTGCAGCTTCTGCAGCCATGTCACAGTCACTACTTGAAGCGACGCTCAGAGAACCTGCATATATGTGCAGTTGGTACAAGTTACAAAGCTTGTAGCATGGGGAAACTTAAACAGCTCTTTCAAACGCATCAATTTGTCGAACGTGGAAGAAAAGAGACGGCACCAACTAGGAAACAAGTAATTTGTGATTTTTGGAATTATCAACAGTGGCAGCTTTCACTGATGAAAGGTATACGTACATGTGCACTCAGGCTTGAAGATAACGTGAAATAGCCCTTTAAAGTCTTTCAAAACAAGTTGCGCAGGTCAACAGCATCAAAAAACGACAGAAATGTAAAGCTGCTGTTAGGAAGGTAATAGCCCACAATTCACAAAATTTAAGACTTTCCAAGAGTTACTTCTATAGTGAGGTTTCTCCATCGGCTACAAAGATCTTCACCGTTAACTGTCGCCACTGATTCAATACAAGTGGCTGCTATTGCACATATTTGAGTTTCAGTCAATCACTTACATGGTGCAGCTGGTTGCACACTGGGAACAGCCATTCTTGTAAGCCTTGTGTGCCCAGGGTCCATGAAACTTTGAGCAGTAAAATGGTCGCTACAAACCCTGTACGTTGCGTACAATGGGCTGGCCGGCTTACTAAGGAGATCATCGCGTCCAGCATACTGCATCCATGCTTTCATCCTGCATTAGCAATGAACTATCAGCTGAAAGGAGAAGTGCTTGAATAGTGATTTTTTATTGTTACCTTCGCTGAGCAAGTTCGAACAGTAAGCCTACAGACATGCAAACCATACAAAAGCTTTAACACACCTGCCGTCCCGTGGTATGCGGAAGAAACTCGTCCCAGGCTTCTTGTGGGTTCTGCCATTGTTGAAGCACCACGATACACAGCAGTAGCTGCCGTAGCTTGGACCGCCGGACGGCATGGCATCAGGGCGGTATGAAAATGTTAGCAAGTGGATGCTTCGCTGTCAGATTACGAAAAAGATATGTGCACGTCATAAGTGTACCAGCAAACCCCTTTGAATGATTAGCTAATCGATGCACAATACAAAACCAGTGATACATCTCTGACCCATAAAACTCGGACTTACAAAGATATACGTCAAGATCACGTACAAAGATCTTCAGAAGTTTCCAGGCCGCTATCCCTTGTAATGCAATGGTATCGCGGACTGGGAACTTTTGAACACCTTCGTGCGCAAATTGCACGAAGGTGTTATCAGCAGTAAATTGGGAAGAAAAATCGTAGTTGAAATTTGTGCGGTAAAATTATATTGGAAACGTCAAAAAAATTTGTGGGCAGCTTGCACTAGTGGCACAAGGCTAGCGAAGAAACGAAGATGATGGCCACTTCGCTAGTCCAGATTTGCCTCGGCACACCAAGAATTATTCGTGTTCCGAGCCTTCGGGAAACGCGTTGTGAAGCATGCGAGGCCCAGCGAACGCTTCTCAATATTTTGCACCGAGCCTACGACCTAGCCGCCCAGCTATGCTCAGCGTACAGACGCTCGCGTCCGTGGCAGACGCAGCACGCGTCGCCTCGGCTTTATGCCGTGCCGCCTTTGCTATACTGCATACGTTGCACAATGTTCCCGTCTAACCGCCGCATAGAGCCACAAACTTTCTTTTTAGCGAACCTCCCAGTCCTTACAAGCTTCAGAAAAAGGTTACAACTGCGTGAATGAGACGCCACGTAAGAAACAAACTCGCACACACGAAGCGCAACGTGTGTGTGTGTATCTTTCTATGATTGTTGCATGGTGTCTTATTTGCTCAGGTGTATCCGTTTTCTGAAAAAAAAAAATGACACAACGAGCCCAACAACATGTCATTCAACAAGCTTCGCTTGAAAACATGCCTCACCTGTTATCTCACGCACGAAAACGCCGACGCAGCCGACGTTGACGAAAGCGACGAAAGCTTCCCGCTGTCAGTCATGCATGGGCTTGTCGCTGGGTGGATGGTGTTATGACAGTACGGCTGAAGAAAAACAATCGCGTAAGGTGTGTTGAATAAATTGTTTTTATGTATAAAGAACGTTCAAGATTTGGGCGTATAATTATTATTGTGTAAGAACAATTCTGTTGCATTGATTATAACTGTTTTTTTTTTTTGCGCTTGCGTCCTCTGACGTTTGGTGAGAGCACTAGTTCGTTACGTAGTCGTGACGCACTTCCTGAGGCAAGATTTCGCGGAGTGTCCTCTCTTTTGTCTTTTCCTTTCTCTATGCGTTGGAAGCGGGGGGGGGGGGGATTGAAAAAGTGGGTATCGATTCAGAGCACAGGGTACTCTACTATGGGAGAGCTTAAGCCGTCCCGTGGAGCGATGGCCACTATTAGCCGCCTCATGGAGTAATAACAAACGTCATCCCGCTGCGAAGTTTAGAAAGCACAGAGCTCACATCATTATCCAGAACCACGTTTACGTCGCTGGTACTAGGACTGAAACTTGAACGTCCTAGTAAATTTTATCTGCAGTAATTACATCGTTCCTTCGTCAAACATAACGTTTTAGGTAATAATGACGAACCTTTAATTGCTAATGTGCATGTACTGTACATTAGCTGAGAAAAAAATTAAAACCTTTTGCACAAAGTCCCCTAGGGCTGGATCACAGCAGAGCTGGTTATTCGCGGCGAGATGTTTTCGCGGAAGTGTGGATAGATGGCGCAGCGGTGCTTGCTTGCGTGCGGTCTGAGCCGATTGTCAGCGAGTGAAATGCGTTGACCGCAGTTTACTGGTAATAGTTACGCTCCCCTTCACTAAATAGGTGCACGAAGACTATACGCAGCGTCACTATTAGCAGCGAGTAAAGAGCATTCTGCCTTTCCAAGCGATGCTCGTCCTGGGTGACTGCGCTCTTTCGAACGTCACGCTTTTGCTGTGTTGTTGTACACGCATGCCAACATTGTAATGTATATTAGAGAAATTATGTCTTTCTTTCAATGTAGTGATGTTGGTCATGGTACATAGAGCTGTCGAAGTATAAGGGCCCATTACTGGAATGTTATAAAACGTTTGTTTTTTGTACATTAGTGTAAATAAACTCTTTCTAAACATTGTGACTGATTTACTTATTACTTCTTTATCATCTGCGTACAACCAAAAAGAGAGAAAGAAAGATCGTAGAAAGCCTGCACATCTGTGGGGTCAGCTCAGTACCACCGTTCGCTTTTACACGCATATGCGTTTTCCTTTTTCTCATTCTGTTCATCATGAAGTGTAGCACAGTTGATAAGTCTAGTCAGGGAACATATAGTGGCTGAACAGTGCTTTGCGCTGCATTGCATTTACCACGTGTACGCTCACGTTCGTGCAGCAGTAAGAATACGAAAAAAAATTATATAACAGTTCAACAAAAAGCATTCATTGATGGATGACGTGCATGATAGTGCTACAACAAAAACCTGGTTAATGGAACGAGCATTTTTTTTTCAGACAAAAAATGACCACTGGCTTCCGTCGGTCACTAACAATATACCATGCAAACGCTGAAGGCAATGTAAAAAAAGATGAAATTTTCAGTGAAATCATACGACATTATATATAAGGCATCCCGTTTGAATTATTTATCAATGTCTGGGCTCTTTCAAGCGTTCTTAAATCTTAGCACACAGTTGCTTAGACTTATCGACTGTCCCACATTTAGTGGTGAACATAATAAGAGGGGAAAAAATCATGCGTAAAATGTGTGAACGGTGGTACTGAACCAATCGCACAGATATTGGTTGGTTGGTTTCTCAGCACCTTGGCGCAACCCACCTAGGGGGATAGGCCATGAATACGATGGTGCCTTGCTTTTTAAATTAATTCACTTCTTGAAAGGGCGGTTTGGATTAATTAACATAGGTAAAAATAAAAAAGTTGTTAATTTCTAAAAAAAACTTTGAAAAGAAAACATAATAAACACACAAAAAAAGAAAAAAAACATTATACATAAAACAAGTTAAGTTACTTATTTTTAACATTCCATTCTTTTATATTCTCGTAAGAAATTTGTAACAGCGGTAAAAACGCTCCTGTGGCTGAATCCAAATGCGACTGCGCCAAATGAAAGAGTCACCGGAAGTGTCAAGTTTAAGCCCCACTTTCGTAGGGGTTCTTCAAGTAGATTTTTTCTTTGAGGTTTGAATTTTCAGCAGAACAAAAAGAAGTGCTCCAAAGATTGCCTCTCATTACAATAAAGGCACAAAGACGACTGTGCCAGACCCGACCTGTGAAGGTAAAAGTTCAATAAGGGGACTCGATATGCGGGATTTCTAATGATCTTTTTTTTCTCTCTCTTTTTTGTAGTATACAGATGACAAAGATGTAAATGAGTAGTTCAGTCACGCTACAGTAGTGCGTAGCAGGCGGAACACAAGCTAACCGCGTATACAAATAACACAGCAATGGCGTGATTTAGTGCGAAAGCGCCAAGAGAGTCACCCAGGCGAACATCCTTCTGAAATGCAGAATTCGCTTTACTCGCAGGTAATGTTGTCGTTGCATGGGCGTCGTGCAGCGATTCAGTAGAGAAGGGCGTATATATTGACAGTAAACTGCAGTCAACGCATTTTATCCGCCGACAATCGGCTCAGACCGCACGCAATGAAGCGCCGCTGCACGTATTTGTATTCGCGCCGCCGACCGCCTGTACACACTTTCGCGGGAACGGTGCTGCCACCTACAGCCCGATATTGCCGCTTGATTGATTGATATGTGGGGTTTAACGTCCCAAAACCACCATATGATACTGAGAGACGCCGTTATAGAGGAGGGCTCCGGATATTTCGACCACCTGGGGTTTTTTAACGTGAACCCAAATCTGAGCACACGGGCCTACAACATTTTCCGTCTCCATTGGAAATGCAGCCGCCACAGCCGGGATTCGATCCCGCGACCTGCGGGTCTGCAGCCGTATACCTTAGCCACTAGACCATCGCGGCGGGGCCGATCTTGCCATGAATAGGTTGCAGTTATCTTAGGTTGTAATCGACTATGGACTTTGTTGGGTCAGAGGTGGCAGAAGTTTCTTGAGTGTGACGAAGTCTTACGATTGATTTCTCTTTTCTCGGTGCAGCAGAGGACGAGGTAAGCCAGTTGCGTTCGGCCCCTCCAAGAGATATACTCCGCGGAGCTGGTGCACGCGACATGCGGTCAACCACACGTGGGGATGTTCCGGCGTTTCATCTTTTGCAGTAGAAAGGTAGACTTGTGCATGGCGAACCGTCGTGGACTCTGTACATAGTTCCGAGGCTATATCAGTCGCAATAAAAGCAGAGGCCAACGTATGGTAAGCAAAAAAGAAAAAAGAAATCCATTGAATGGGCACAGCCAGAGCATACGATCCAGAGACCATGCCTCGTGCCCGCATTTAGAGCAGCATTGCGGAAAGTTCGGATCAATACGATTAAAGGCCATTGGGTTGGGATACCTTCGCGTCTGCGATAACCTGAACATCACCGACTTCCACCCTATTAAGCTAGGGACTGCGGGGAGAGAGGGTCGTCTTGCTTTATTTCTTATGCGATGTAATCTCGCGGAATACGGATAGCGGGAACGTAGCGGCACAATCCAGGAGGAGAGCTTAGGCGCCTGAACAAGCGTGGTGCGTGAAATCTCGCGCGAGAAAGTGGGCACCCTTTAAGAAAAAAAGTGTTCGAAAGCTAGACGAAGCATTAATAATACTAATTTGAAATTGCCTTTCATATTACGCCACTCTTGCTGAGATAAGGCACTTGGGGAATGAGAAAGCGTGAAGAAAGGAAGTTCGGGTGGTGACACCGCCGTTAGGTTCGCGCGCCAACTTGCCGTGACGGATGGGTGACAACAGGGGGACCCAAAAGGGCCACTTGCCCCCCCACCTTACTCTCAAGACGCTCTAGTACTTGTCCCTTCCAAAGCTACAACAGCGCTCTCCCCTTCACCAGCCGCGATGTAACTCAAGTTTGGACCCCCCCCCCCCCCCTCTGGAGGCAAATTCCTGCCCACACTCATGCCGTCTTAGATTATGACGGTTTATGCTGGTGGGACCCACGTATTTCTTTGTCAGTATAAACTACCAACTTTCCGTTCTAAATTAGTCAGATACTGTGTTTTATTGAGTCCCAGATGTTTCCGCGTGAAATAGGTCGTGTCCGAAGCATCCATGGAGTCGGTGACGTGGTTTCGGACCTCGTTCTCGCCTGCAGCGTGTGCACTGGTCAGAACAAAGGCCTCAAGACCGCTGTGATATTATTCATTTATTAATTATTATTAATAATATATTATTATTGGTGTGCGCAAGGTTCACCCATTGTTAGCTTCAACTTCAGGAAAGAGGATGGGCGATAGTTACTCGCCGAGCCCTGTCCTCCCGATTATGCCTATGTATAGGGTTGATTTTGCACCCCCGCCCCCTCGTCGGTGACTAGAGGGAAAGGGGGTCGTCGCCCCACTCCCTGACCTCTTCATGCGCACGCCTATGAATATTATACAGAGGGCGCAATCGTCTATAGAAGCCGCAGTTTCGACACGACTTTTTGAAACGGAGCTTAAGGGATTCTTCTTAGGAACCATGCCAGCAGCAAAAGAAAGTATATCTTGTACTAATGGAAACATAAGCGATTTCTCACTGTTAAAGTACACAAACATTAAGGTTACGATGACGTCAGCATACACAACGGCGTCACGCATACGTCACTACGCGCTTGCCGGTGGCGCTTCACGGTGGCATGCAAATTCAAGACCTCGGAGAAGGTTGTAGAAATAGAATTGAAAACTTTATTTGAAATAAGTGGAGCCCTCAGTTCGCAGGGCCGCTGTGGCCTTTGCCATCTAGCGAGCTCTGTCGATCAGCGTGAGCAGTTATCAGGCTTCGAGCAAAACAGCGCAGCCTCCCACTGCTCCGGTATTGATGTGCTGTTTCTTGGCTCTAGCTTTGAGTGTTGGCTGGCCCGTGTTACATGAAAAAAAATGTTGGGAATTGTCCTTATAGCGGACATTTGTTGTGATATATAGCCGGATAGATTGCACAGCGTGAGACGGGCCTGTTACGCGGTCACGTTCCTGGATTACACGTAGCGTGACAGCGTGTGACAAGCTTTTCATTTTGGTAGTACCCGAATGTGGCCGCCACGATGACGTCAGTCGCAAGCTCACTCACATTGGCTTCCTTGCCACCGCATCAACTCGCATGCATTCCAGCATTAGCAGCCGTTGCCGCAGGGACTCGAAAGCCTCGGTTCACTTTTGTTTTGTTCCTCCGCACAGCGTCGCTGCGCTCTGCAGACGTCATTAGCGGCGCCGTCCTCCGCAGCCAATCGCCCTTGCCTCAAATATAGCAGACGACAACGCCCTGCGAGTGTCACTTCTGTCTATTTCGTCTGTCAAGCGAGAAAGGACTTGTCCTCCGAACTAATGACTCGTGCAGGGAAGACATTTATATACTCGCGCTAGCGATAGAGAGACGGAGATAAGAAATTAAGCAAGCTGCGCTTTGCCTAAATGTTCCGTTTATAGAAAGCATCGGTTAATTCGTACGTGTACACACACAGACGCATGCAGAAGCAGTTCTCGAAAAAGCACCAGAAGGTCGAGCAAGCGAGGAAACGGTTTTCGGGGTTCGTTTCGCCCCCCTGCCGCCAGACTTTCCGGAGTTTCGCTTGTATTAGTGTTTTTTTATATTGCTGTAGGTCCTCGGTCTGGTTCCCGAGAGAAATATAAATAAAGAAGCTGACTACATGGTCGCCTTGGGCCGCTGGCAGACTTTAAATATAAAGTGTGCCGATCCGGTGCAGGAAGAGGACGCGGACCTCATCTTAGCTCGCAATCCACAGCCGCGACCTGCAAGTTTGTTGCCGGTTCCGAAATAAACACCGTCGTCCACCACGCCCGTTCTGTTGTCCCTGAGGCGGCTCACTTGGATTGGCTTGGCTCACAGGCATTCCGCTCTGTTGGCTCGGCGCTTTCCTCGTACGAGAGTGAAGGCGTCTGCTGCCGCAGCGGTTCTTAATGAAGAAGTGACGAGCAGGAAGGTTTTGTTGCGCGCCGACGTCGAAATGACAGTGAAATCGCGTGGCGTCTCCAAAACTGTCACCTCTGACGAGAGGGGAGCTGAGTTTTACAAGGCCGGGAGTCAACGCAGATTGAAGAACATTCGTTTATTTGAGCTTGCCTCTTGCGCTCCGGACGAACAACGGTGTAATGGATGTGTGCCGACTGCTCCGGCACGTCCCAACGAATGTCACCTTGCTCGTTTCCGGGCGCGTTCTAAAACGACACCGGAAACGCGTCTGTGTCGAGCGTAATAAAAGCTGCCGTTATTGTGCTTTATGATTCCACTACACATGTGGTTGATTGATCTGCTTTTATTTAGCCCGCATGGGCATTAAGCTAACTTCATGGGGATTGCGCAATCTACGGGGGCGTCCACAGACCTTGAAATGGGCATATGACCATGTGCATTGTGAAAAACCATTGGTAAAGTCGCAGTTGATACACCCTACCGCCCCCCCCCCCACCCCTATTTTTTCTGGCCCCACAGTTTCTCCCAGTCCACAAACAGAAGCCATTTACACGCCTGTTAAATTAGAGTAAACAGAGGAGTTGCCGATCAAACGTCACCACCAGGCGAACGCAGTTATTGATACCTTTCTTCACGTTCTTCATTTTACCTTTCTTTTCTTTCTGCTACATACTTTTCTTTCTTTCTTCGTCTCTCTATCTATTGCTTTCTCTACCCGCCCTCCTAACCATTGGATCACTCCTCCTTGCCCACACTTCTCTTTCCCTTTTCTTGTTATGCTGTACTGTACGTTACACTGTGGCGTACCCGCTCACATCCTCCTTCCCTTCTTATCACTTCTTGCTACGCTGTACCGTAAATGGTTATGCTAGGGTTTACCCTATAACATCCTCTTTTACCTCCTCCTCATGCACACTTCCCTTTCCCACATACTTTCTAAACGACACTAGCGAGCCTATGCCATGGTTTACCCTCTCCCGTTCTTCTTTATTCTACACTCTCACTTTCATGTATATTGCATTGGTTATACCATACCATGCATGGCTAGGCTCTGCTTGGAGCTGCTTGGGACGTACTTTCTACGGTGCGTAGTTTTACGCTACATAAATTTCTTATGGGCTTCTTAAAGGAAAAAGAAGAGAAAAGTGAGTCCCGTAACTGTCTGCATCAGAGTGCGACACCTCAACAGTAGCTCACAAGGGATGGGGGTAAGGAGGGATTAAAAGAATAGGATTAAAAGAGGCATATAGAGAGAGAGCAAGGAGAGAGTGAGGCGCAGGGACAGCGAGCGACGGAAGAGGTGATGGGAAAGGTGGACACGATCGCACGAGTCCGTGGACGGGGCACCATTCGGCGAGAGCTCTAGTCGGCGTCAGGAGGCGGGGTAGGGCGAGCCCAGTCGGCCAGAGCTGTGCTGTCGCCGGAGATCGCGGGGGCACAACCGGTCGGCACGAAATCCAGCGAGCGAGTGTACGCCACATAAATGTAGGCACACTTGTACGGTTGTACTTGTCTTCTGCGGCTGCGCGTGGGGTGATTGCGCGAGAGATCAACTCTTGACAGCGAGAGGGGCACATCCATTGGGTTGGAGATCTTCCGCTCTGGCATCAGAGACGGAGCCGCAGCGCGAACGGTTGAAGGGCGCCGAAGTGAGGTCACGACCGCGCCACCCATCGCGTGTATGCCCGCGTTATTCTTTCCTTCCTGCACCCTTCCGCGTATGCGGTGTGTATATAAACCGAAGCACGGGAACAGCAACCCTCTTCCTTTCAACTGAAGAAGACGGATGGCCCGACAGATCGTCGTCGTGTCTGATGAGAGCCAGCCTCATGTTCTTATCTTTTTTTTTCTTATTAATCGGGCCGCGCACGGTTTATTCTGGGGTCCAGATAGCGAGGCGAGAGCTGTGTGTGTGTACCATCCCCTCCAATCTTCGTGTGCGTGCAACATTCCACACAACGGCGACTTGGGCAGTATAGACTAGCTGTCGATGCGCGCTTTCCCGTACAGCAACCCTGGATTATCCAAACTCTTCTCTCCTCCTCCGTCGTTTCGTGCTCACCACGTACGGTGTTTTCGCGCGCATTAGCAGCGCCCTGAAAGAGAACAGTTAGACCTTACCGCTTTCTTGAATGAACGAATAAAGTTTACTAAAAGTCCGGCAGTTTCCTTCGGGCGAGGAGGGCAAGAGGGAATTAGCCCATGTCCCATCCCACTCTCCGTGCCCCCCAAAATTTTATTGTAGTTGTAGCCTTGGAATGACGTAATGGGTCACCCTCACTAGTGGCTTCTAGTGGGTCATCCTACTCAGCTCCTTTCTGACAGAACGCCGCTCTAGCTGGTAGTCCGTGATTCGCCTTGACTGTTGATTGAGAGATTGATTTGTGGGGTTTAACGGCCCAAAACCACCATATGATTATGAGAGACGCCGTAGTGTAGGGCTCCAGAAATTTTGACCACCTGGGGTTCTTTAACGTGCACCCAAATCTGAGCACACGGGCCTACGACATTTCCGCCTCCATCGGAAATGCAGCCGCCGCAGCTGGGATTTGAACCCGCGACCTGCGGGTCAGCAGCCGAGTACCTTAGCCACTAGACCACCGCGGCGGGGCTTGCCTTGACTGTCGCCATTATACATTGCCGCCGAGGTGGCCGGCGTCGAACCGAATAAACGGCTTTACGAATCGCTAGAGGTTGCTGGTATCGATCCCTGAACCTCTAGCTTTCACTACTATATATACATGGTTGTTGTAGACGCTGTCGATACTGCACCCGCCGCTGTAGCCTAGTCGTCATGATGCTCTACTGCTGAACCGATGGTGTCGCAGGATCGAATCCCGGCCGCCGCGACCGAATTTCGATGTAGGCTTAAATGGTAGACGCCTGTGTGGTTCAATTTAGGCGCATGTCGAAGGACCCGAGGTGGTAAGGAATTTCTGGATTCCTCTGCTCTGAAGTGTCTCATAACCATATCGTGGCGTTTGGACGTAAAACTACAATAGTTAATATTATTACGTGCGATTCCCTCCTGTTGTCCAAATACGTCATTTGTCAACTCTTGTTGGTTCAGAAATACTCTGATTAGGTCTTTCCGATTGACCTGCAATGTCGTCATTACAAACGTCAGCAATATAGCGAAATTTAACTGTGTCCAGAATCATACCCCTGATCTTACCGCTGGCGTAATTATCATTCTGATGATCATGATTATGTATTCCATTATGGCTCGCACCAACTCCAGCAAATCGGCGAAGGAAGGGATGAGTTTAACAACAGGAATCGGTCCCATCTAAACTATAAAATTTTCGAATAGTCAAGAGGGGCTTATATTGACGATGTGCACACTTAGAAACAAAGTTGTCTTGCTTCAATGAAATATTTTCCACCAGTGCAGCAGACGTAACCGTGACAATGCTCTAATCACGAGGCTTTCTTCCGGTTCCCTTCAATCATTCTTTGAGAATGTTTTTTTTTTCTAAACAACTTAAGCGATTGCATGATTTGGAAAAAAAAAGAAAACTAGCGCTTTATTTATGCGTGGTTACCAAAATATCAACAGAAACGCAAGTTAGCGAGATCAACTTTATGCAGGTAACATTTTAATTTGGGAAGTCTACAGCTGCTTGAAGAGTGGAATGCGGCCCAGTGTAGAACCTTGTATCCGTGCCCAAGGGACAAACCCACGCTGGTCAGTAACGGAGTAGTAGTACAGGAAATTTATTTTGAAGTAAGATTACATCTATTAAATCGAATAAAGACAGTGAAAATTGAACAAAAAGAATGAAAAGAACAAAATTATTATTATTATTATTATTATTATTATTATTATTATTATTATTATTATTATTATTATTATTATTATTATTATTATTATTATTATTATTATTAGTAGTAGTAGTAGTAGTAGTAGTAGTAGTATTTATAGATTATCCTACAATTCAAGTACCTGAAAACAAATCGAGCCTCCGTTGCATTTTGTGTCTGATAGATGTGTTCAAACATCGGTGGCATTTTGAGCCCCACTGTAGTCCTCCTGGGGCTGTATTCAACATGCACCACAAATGAAGGAAGGCTTTAAGAGCAACAGACTATGATAATAAAAGGACGCCACCTTCACCTCCTTATTTATATTTTTATTATGCGATTTTGAAAGGTGCATACTGAAACCGCACACTTTCTCGTTCGGTAGTGATTTAAATGTCATTCAAACAGCCAGAGACGTTTATTTAACGAGCTTGCATTACCATAGGAGGCACTATGGTACGCGGAAGCACAGCGCCACTAAGAGGCGGAAGAGAAGAAATTGGACGAAAATAATATTCGCTGCGCGCAGGAGTCGAACGTGACATCATCTGGGTTGATGCTTGGGCTCATATCCACCTTGCGTAAACCTGTGACAGCCACCGGCCCTTTCTTTGCCTCTCTTGGATATCTAGTTGTGATATAAGTAGGTTGGGCGCAAAAATAAACTTTGACCTCTAAGGTATAGAGCCGGTGGGAGATTTCTCCTGTGCGTTGTTCAAGAATAAAAATTTGCATCGTGCGCTTTATCTAAGAGCGGACTGCGGGTCTCTGTTCTCAGTCTGAGTATTATGTCTCTGGTTCCCATTATCAGCGATTGGTATGTTCCAGTATAGGAAACACCAGTCCGTCACTGCGTGCTTTGAGCCTCACCAAGTTTCTCTCCCTGCTCAACGCCGCGATAAGCGCCAGCGTAAGCGCCGCCACCAGTGTAAACGTTAGCGCCCGCTGCCTCGTATCTACTCATGTTTTCCTTTAGTGGGAGGAGGTGCATTTTTTTTCCTTTTGTGTTGGCTTCAGTCGTCGTCATGAGCAATGCTCTCTCCTATTTGTCTACTTCCTCCGTAGAGATTAGCCCGCGTGTGTTAGTCAGCGCCCCCTTCGAGGTTTTGGTAGGTGTTTCATTCTTCCAACCGCAGGCGTCGCGGATTAGGTGTGATTATGTGGAATCAGTCCAGCAGGACCCCGTGGGATTGTCACCGTGCTATTGATAGGCTGTCCAGTGACGTACTCTCCCTCAAGGGCGGGAGGGGACGTGTAGGCTATATCGCGAAGTATATACCGCAAGAATTACTATGGAAGGATCACCTTCCGTGACATCAGCTTGGAGATCGACAAAAGGCGCCCAATTAAGGAACAGACTTGTTCCAAGTGCTTGGATCAAGTGGCAACGTCAGATTATCGACACCTGCTTTGGATTGGCGTTGGAACACGCGTCCTATCCGGCTGAACGCCCCAGGAAAGGCCGGGCTTGAGATAGACATATATGTGCCTTGATGTCGCTAACATTTGGTGACGTGCTACTATACGCTCGCTTACAACATAAGGAAAACAAATGCCAGGCCTGCGCGGTAAGTCCAGTGCAGTCACAGTGTATGCTGGAGGAGTCGCATTTGTAGAACGAGTTTTAGGCTTTCTTGGCGCTACTAATACGAGTTTGCCTAAAAGGTACCCACTACACCATAAATCATAATTTTTATCAACTTGGTAAGTACCGACTACGTCATTATTCGTCATTATTCGGAGAAGCTAGGCATGTACCTGCTGCATAAAGGGAGCCTGTAGTAGACTGCAGCCTGTCACGTACGCTCCGTACTAATGCGCATTTTCAAGTTCCCCCTTCAAGTTATTAGAAGGCAGGTTGCGAACTCTGTTTGTGTAAGGTAAATATGCTGGGATGTTTTGTGGAGTACGCAGGGAAAAATGGTGAATTCTCATGCCTCGGAATGGGAAGTTTCCGGCGTGGTACGTAACATCACTAGCAGCCGGGGCTTGCACATCATTTGCTTGCTTTGTACCCGCCTATACTGACTTCCGGATTCTTCCTGTAGGGAGCTGTGTGGGTTATACGTGGCGAAGCTACGGTACCCGTTCGCGTTCGTATTCAACCCCAACATATCGCTGTCTACCCTCCTCCCTCGTTTCGGCGGCCGTGACGGCGAGCCGCAGTGAGCATTAGGAAGAGTTGCGGTTGGGTGCCTCGCGATGGATGGATGAAAGGGGGTGGTTGATGTGAAATAACGGCGGGGTGTGTAAGGGAAGCTGTCACTCGCAGTTTGCCGGCCCCGACGTCCTCTCGCTTTTGCCAGAACGGTGCTCGGTTATTATGGGAACTGCGAGCGCGGGCCAAGCTTTTTCCTGCTCGTGTGTTTGGGCGGGTCCTCCCTGCAACTCATCTATCTATCTATCTATCTATCTATCTATCTATCTATCTATCTATCTATCTATCTATCTATCTATCTATCTATCTATCTATCTATATATATATATATATATATATATATATATATATATATATATATATATATATATATATATATATTATGAAGTCTTGGTTTGCATTACCTTTTATTAGGCCCGAGGAACCGGTAGCCGACAGCTACGATGAATGAGCCAAGATGATGATGCTACGCGACAACGATGAGGATGCATGAGCCACACATGATAATGATGATAATGTACCGGTGAAGAAGATGCGTATACTAAATGCCCACATCAATTCCCCCCACGTGAAAGCGGCCAGCCTGGCCGCGGGAAGTCAAGGGGACAAAGAACGTCGCATGAAGGGCTTCATACGGGAGACATGGACTACCTCTGTAGTTCGATAATGGCGATCTGCTGGGGCTACAAGTGGCGTCACGCGATAATTCACGGGTGAAGTCTCTTCAAGAACTGTGTACGGCCCGATAAACCGAGGCTGAAATTTGTCACACAAACCAGGTGTGCGAACAGGCGTCAAAAGGAGCACTTCGTCTCCAGGTTTGAAGGATACATCACGATGCGATTCATCATAAACTAGCTTTCTGTCTTGCTGGCGGGCTTCAGTGTTTATACGAGCTCGTTGGCGGCACTGTGCGAGTCGTGAAACGTATTCCTCTGAAGAGGATGGAGATGAATTCGCTTGGCAGGTAAAGAAGGAGACGTCCAGAAAAGAAGTAGGGGAGCGTCCATAAACTAGATAAAATGGCGAGTAGCCGGTTGTTCGCTGAATGGCCGTTTAAACTAGCGTATACTAAATGCCCACATAATATATATATATATATATATATATATATATTATAGTATATATATATTATATATATATATATATATATATATATTATAATATATATCGTTTTCTTTCTCTTATTTTTATATATATATTTCTTTCTTTCTTTTTATTTAAATGCCATTGGGTCTAATAACTTCCCCTGTACATTCCTTGGCATTACTGTCTGTTAGATGTCATTAATATTGTTGCCAAAACGAAAAAACGAGCCCTTGGGTATACACTTCTTTCCCTTATATATATAAATATATATATATATAGATATATATATATATATATATATATTATATATATATATATATATATATATATATATCTATATATATATATATATATCTATAAGGAAAAATAGAGTACGGACCACGTTGGTTTGCACGGTATATCTGACTGACGTTTCGGCTGGTGACCAGCTTTGTCAATATATATATATATATATTATATATATAGTATATATATATATATATATATATATATATATATATATATATATATATATATATATATATATATATATATACATACCTTCTTTCTATCTACCTATCTATCTATCTTTCTATATATCTATCCTCTTTGCGAAAGCTCACGTCATCATGTGCGTCATCATCTTAGATGGCCCAGTGATATACCAAATATAATTGAATATAATTTCGATGGTGTATTTCCTTGCCGGTGCGAAAGTTGCGAATGCTTCCGTACATCCTCATTCGCTCCTTCCTTTTAAAAAAAATCGCGGCATATCTGCGAAACGAATGATGATGATTTGGGAAAAGCAGTAAGATCGTTCGGTGTTACCGTAAGCCATCCGTAACATATAGGCCACTCACGCATGTAAATTAGTGCCATGCGGTGCACGGGTACATACAATGTTCATTGGTAATAGCTGGCATGTCGTGCTGAGTTGTGAGTTTTGTTTTGCCTTCATTATTACCGCTTTGGGGTCACGAATCTAGCCTGAAAGTTGGCAAAAACGAGGTATGAGCCCGTTCCCCTGGTGGCTGTTGTTTGTTTCCAGTCATACAAAATGCATGGTAGAGTATACCGAGACGTCATCACGAGCACAAGCCAGTCGTTGTCCGTTGTTTTCATCGTCATCGTCATGGGAGTAAAGTGGGTACCCTGCATGTGCTGTGCCGTGATGGCAAAAATAGAATGTGTGGTCTGATTGTCAACAGCATGATCGTCAGCGGCGGCTACGGCGCGCAACGACGCCAACGCCAACGGACAAACCTCGGCCGTAAGGAGCTTCGCCCCTGACCGCAAACAAACTGTAATACACAACGACGACAACTATGCAGCGCGCTTTGACATTTCCCACATTCCCACGTTTCTACGTCTAAATACAACAAGAGAACGAAAAGCAGCATCAGCGGTAGTGAGAACAACCAAAGGAGGAGTAACCTATAAACTTCAACGGCGTGGTTCCGGGCTTTTCATGTCGTCCTCTCGAGATATCAGCAGTCGTACCATCCTGCGACCTGCACCATCGCAAGACGCTCAAAGAGCCAACGGCGGGGCAACGCATATACGCCCTGGAATGAACGAGATGACCAGCACAACCGACGAGGCGTGGGAGAATATAGAATGTCTCCCCGCTGGGTCATTCAGATAGCGTCTTTAGCGAGCTGTATAGAGGTCGGTGTGCTTGGGACACTGACCGCGTGGTCGCAGTCCATTTACGACGTAGCAATACAGGTGAAGAAAAAAGAAACTCGTAAGAGACGAAGGCGGCTACTACGAGGCTAGTAGAACTAGTACGAGACTAAAATGGAATAAACTCAAACTCAATATTGAGCTTGCGTTAAGCCGTGCGAACCTCGATACACAGAAAAGCTGGTCGGCAGCATGCCTATTTGTTGCTGTATCTAGGCCGAACTTAGCTGTAGCGAGGTTCAAGTTGGCTTGAACTTGACTGTTGTGAGGTCGAAGTTTGACTTCACTATAGGCTTCAGAGGTTCTAGCGAGGTTGAATTTCGTTTAAAGTTGGCTGTAGTGAGGTTGAACTTGGCTGTATCGAGGTTCGAATTGGTTTGAATTGATTGTCGTGAGGTCGAAGTTAGACCTCACTACAGTATAGAGGCTCTAGCCAGGTTGAATTTTGCTTGAAGTTGGCTGTAACGAGGTTCAAACTGGCTTGAACTTGACTTCTGTGAGGTCGAAGTTCGATCTTACTCTGAACGGTTTCTAGCGGCAATACAGTGAGGTTGAATTTGGCTTGAAGTCGGCTGGAGCGTGGTTTAAATTAGCTTGAAGACTTTTGTGGGGTCGGAGTTCAATCTTACTACGGTTTCTAGTGGCTATTAGATTAGTTACATTCGGCTTGAAGTTGGCTGTGGTGAGGTAAAATTGGCTGTAGCGTAATTGTAACAAGTTTGATCTCCATATTTGCCTTCTTTATCTTCATCTGTGCTCCACCCGTGCTGATGGTCGAGCACATTGCTACATTGTTATAGCTATATGATAACGTCATAACATTAAGATTACTGCCAATTTCGCAACCGTAACCAGTCACGTACTGTTTCACGTTTTTTTTCCCCTCAGACACGGTTGAATTCTATTGCTACATCACCTGGAAAAGAGCGGGCGATTTCCAAACGCCTTCGCCGTTGCGACAACGGCACGGCGTTAACGAGGATTCGCGAGAAAAAGAGCGATCGTGGAACATTTGGGAAACTTAAGAAAAGACGAGAGGCGGTGGCCGATCGGGTTTTATTGCAGCTACTTTCGCGAAGAGGCTCTCATCACGACGCGCCTTGCCCACCACCGGTGGTTACGAGAAGACTGCCCTCTTTAGGGCAGTGCCTCGTAAAGGGGAAGGTACGTGAGGTAGAGAGTACTAGATATTTAGCTAGATAGCCTCTCTGTCTCCCTAGACGTCACAGTCCTTTTGTACGTCAAGCGTTCTGTGGGTTCGCTTGGAACAACATTGGGCTTAATGCTTGCATCGCTTTCTTTATTCTTTATTCGGTGAGTGCCCCGCTTTGCTCAAAAAGGCGTTACAGCAGGGGGGTTACAGACTGGAATAAAACAATTCTTCGTTTATACAGCACACTTGCTTGTCTTGCAGCCGGTTCCAATCTCTAATGGTCATCACAAAAAAGGAATCATAAAACATGGTCGTTCTTGCACGATATTCTTTCACTTTGCGTCGGTGGCCATGTCGACTAGATATGTAACTGGGTTCACTGAAATAGTTATGACGGTCAATCCCAGTCCGCCCATGAAAAACAGAAAAGAAAAACTTCAAACGCAGTTTTTTCCTGCATAAAGAAAGCAATTCCCAACCCAATTCAGCTTTCATAGCACTGCAGCTGTCTCTCCGCTCGTACCGCCCTAAAACAAACCGCGCAGCTCTGTTTTGTATTTTTTCAAGCTTATCAATCAAGTTCGCCTGCATCGGGTCCCACACAGGACATGCGTATTCCACAACTGGTCTAATACATGTGAGATAGGCTGTATTCTTTAATGTTCGGGGTGCCAATCTTAGGTTCCTCTGTGCGTGAATGTTCGCGTGTGTGCGTTTCTGTGTTTCTACATTGCACCGACCTTGCACCGTCCTTCCGGAGCACCCGTACGTTGCGCCCGCCCCGTTGCGACATTACTCCGCGACGACGACGCCAGCGAGAAACACCCTTACCACTCCCTTCTCCACACTCGTTAGACAAGAGTTCGCTGATCGCAACGTCACCGTAGAGGAGAGGGAGTAGTTCATTCTCCTTTCGTTGCGGGAGCTTCCGATCTCCCTCTCACGGACCTATTAGAGGGAGTAAAAAAAGCAAGAGAGAAAAAAGAGCGTCATTTCTCACGTTGGGTGGGAGTAATGATCAATTACTACACCCGGAATGCAGCCGCAGCCGCCTTTTCTGTAGAAAGAGTATGGGGTTTTCTTTCTTTCTGCTTTCTCCGTGGTGTTCTCCAGCTCATTACTCCCTTCATACAGCATAACTTCGCTGATATTCAGAGTAAAGTGTTCCACGATGGTGTCATGCCTGCAGACTTCAAGCTTTGTTTTTTATGCGTTTTCGTCACGAGCCTGACTCCGACAAAATGTATATATAAAAGCGCGTGGTCTGTCTGCAATCAACTTTACGCTCACGTAATCTGTGTAGGCTGCCGGTGAAAACGATGCTAACTAAAGGCCATGCTATCGCGTTCAGTTCTAATAGCTTTTGCCACTATATCGCCTTGGATTCTCTTTGATTCTCCACACACTTCTCTTTGATTCTCTTTGATTCTCTTTGATTCTCGGATTCTCCACACACTTACAGTATAAATGTAGCTCTTTTGAGCTGCGCTGCCACGTCGAGATTAAGTAATGGCGAGCCCCTGTAGTGTTGTTTATAAGAAGCTTACCCGTTCGCTGTTACGCCAAGAGAGAGGGGGAGGAAGGTGAAGAAGATTCATTTGAGGGCAGGGATGTCAGGCTCGTAACCAGGATTTTTTTTTTTCAGAAGGGGGGGGGGTGCTTTTTTTGAAAGCACAAAAAAACTGTCTCTAATATGTGTCTCCCTGTAAAACACTTCCCCCATGCGCATTGAGGAGCGGGGGGGGGGGGTTCTAGGGCACCCTCGCTCACTACAGGCCTGAGGGATGTTGACCAGAACTGAGCTCGGTTGACTACCCTGCAGTGCGGAAATAGAAGAGAGGGGGAGACGAAAATAACGGTTGCAGCCGACGCAACGACCCGTTTAGAAGTCGCAGATGGTCAGGTCAGTCGGTCCCGGGGCCTTCAGAAATCGCAGCAGCGCTTTCGTCGAATTATGCAACTGCCATGTGCGGTTCCGTTCTTTTCGGTGGTGAAACTATGGTGCTGCTGTTAGTGTTCACGAACGATGGACTTATCAAGCGAGCGAGAACCAGATTGATGGCAGTGCAAACGCATGTTCTTCCTATTGCATGATCGGGACGAATTGCTGGGACTCACGGAGCGTCGCATGCTTACACTCGATGTACTGATCCCCTCCCACCAGCTGAAGCTTTTTGCTATGAACGTGACCTTGCCCAGCAGCCTCTGTGATTCGCACACGTTGGACCAATTGACGATGCCATGTGATGACGCCATCATGTGACGTCACCCTACGGGATGCCATAGAGACTTCACAACTTTTGGGAATCGGTGACTTCATGATGACGCATATCGTGACGTCATCATGTGATGACTTTTCTTTTGAACTACTAGTTTGAATCCTATGATCAATATACGCGTTTGATGAAGCATCGAAGGCGTATATTGACCATTGGAGTCTTAATATAGCTTAATGAGTGTTTCATAACAGCATAGGCTTTCGCCTCTTTTTCCCTCGGTGTCAAATGTAGGCGCTACAAGTTTCCTCCCGTCGTTCTTTCTTCGAGTATGTCGCTCTTTTTTTGTCGTTGTTGCTTTCTTTTTCTCCCGTCCGAGACCTCCCATCACGCCCCCACCCCCGCTTTCCTTCTCTTCTGCCGGAAATAGCGGACTCTTCCTAGCAACCTCCCTAGCTGCTTCTTCCACGCGCGTTAAACCGCGTCGTGTTAGGTCTTTTCCGCTCTGCCGGGTTCGTCGAAAACCACGCGCTCCTTCCCCGCCTGACCGCCCCCAACCTTGCGCAAGTTCTCGCTGGATCACGTGACAGGGTGACTTTTCTGTGACAGATGGCAGTGTTTTCCACTTAAACAGCAGCTAGCCGGGACAGTTGCCCAAATTACCAATAAATCGTTGTTTGCTAAGTCTGTGTGAAAACACGTGCAACGTTTCTTCGTAAATGCGCCGTTGTTTGCGAGTTGTTGCACTTGGTGAAAGTAAAGCGGTTGTTCAACCCAAAACGACGCAGTTTAGGCGCATCGATGTAGTGCATTATACGCCGTCCACATATGCACGGTAGACCCCCATGCTTTAATATCTTGTCTACAGTAGCGCCACATTTCGTGCTTGTGACCTGGTCTGAAACTGTACTCTTTTGGTTCATCTTCCGTGTAGGGATTTCACCCACAAACAAAACGTGCACATACATACATACATACATACATACATACATACATACATACATACATACATACATACATACATACATACATACATACATACATACATACATACATACATACATACATACATACATACATACATACATACATACATACATACATGACGATGATGATCGTCACCGTAATATTTGCGCGAGGGCCAAATGTGTCCAAAGAGCGCCATGACTGTGTTATGTCCACGTATAAATACATAATTGCGTACAAGCATGCAACGTAAACCGGTCATCCATTCGCTCGTTACCGGAACTCCGGGCTGTCGTCTGAAGAGATGGCTCCCATCTTACGTTCCTCCCTTTTTAAACTCTCTTCCAACGGGAGATGCGAATCGTAGCTATCGTACGCGCATTTTCTGTGCACTATCGAAGCCTTTCTTTCTTTCTTTCTTTCTTTCTTTCTTTCTTTCTTTCTTTCTTTCTTTCTTCTTTCTTTCTTTCTTTCTTTCTTTCTTTCTTTCTTTCTTCTTCTTTCTTCTTTCTTTCTTTCTTTCTTTCTTATTTATTTATTCATTCAACCTAGCTCAATGCTCCCTGCAAACTTGCATTTCCTCTTCCTCCATGCCGGGAATGGACCTTAATCCAAGAGCTTAGCAGTACAACACTTCAGTTGGTACTGCAATGAACGAAAGTCATGCGTTCATATGTAGACAATAATGAAAAGTGGCGAAGTGAAATGACAACTGACTTCGACAAAAGATCAGTTTGCCACATCGAAAAAAGCTCATCGCCGACAAGCCCATTATTGAGAAAGCATCAAATATACCAAAATGGCGCATACAATTAGCCGTGGAACTGACGCACCTTTAAGGCCTCACTTTCGTATGGTCGCCAGCGTCGAGTATTTCGCATGTAACACAACCGCAATCAAAATTATGATTAGCTGTAGTAGAGTTTATTTCTGCTTCTCACGGGACGGCTTTACGCTCTCCCATAGTAGAGTACCTAGTACTGTAAATCGTTTCACCCACATATTCTTAACACAGAGTACCCTGTACCTCTAAATCGTTACCCACTTTCTCTACCCCCCTAGTAGGGACGGCTTATGCTCTCCCATAGTAGAGTAACTGGTACTCTAAATCGTTACCCACTTTTTTCTACCCCCCCCCCCCATTTGTTTGTTAATGTGCTTGTCATATAGACGCTCGTTCTATAAGTTTGTTACGTCCCACGATAGAAGAAACTTTTTTTACACCAGGCGTAGCACAGCTTTATTATAAGTATGTTTCTCTATGGTATTATCATGTTTGTCTATGGTATTATTTTGTTCGACAGGGCCTCATCAAGTGTGGGGTCCACGGGACGGCTTTATGCTCTCCCATACTAGTGTACCAGGTACTCTAATTCGTTAACCGCTTTTTCAAAACACAAGATAGTAGCGCGTGTTTCCTACATGCTGTGGCGTTGGGCCTTTTTGTGAATATGTCGTTGTGTGTGTGTTTCCAATACTGTCATTGTCCTACAGATACTATGTCGAATCGTTGGTTACGTACTACGTGGAAATAAACTTTTTCTAAGCACAAGAGTTTCGTGGAAGAGGAAAAAAAAAAGGCGGGAGGTGGACGGCGCCGGACTAAAATAGAAAGAGGGGAGAGTGGCGACTCGAGCTTCTTCGAAACAACCTTCTTACAGACTGTCCTGAGCTGGCCTTACCTAGAAATACCTTTTAAGAGGATAGCTTAATGTATGTGCTTGGGAACAACCGGTCAGATTGTGAGTGATGGTACCTGAGTCCGTTCACTCGAGAAGGCTTTCTTTCTCTCTGTCTCTTTTTCTTCGAAAGTACAGTTTTCTATATCAGCTCGGCAACGGGTGGCTTTGAGAGGGAATGTGGTCACGACACCCGACCGTTATTTCTGTCTCCCGATTCTCTTTCGTGTACCAATTTAGTTTTTGTTTTCTCTAATGAAACGCGTGTTACAT
>WOVY01004183.1:240000-255821 GCA_013436015.1 Rhipicephalus annulatus
GGCTGTATACATACATACGCTGTCGTCCACTCTTGGGGTGAACATATCAAGGGCCCCGCGTCTCTGTAAAGTGTATACGCGCACTCTCCCCTTGTAAACACGGTGTAGCTTGTTAGCGCGGCCTATTTCGGGGACCGGCGTGGCTACAACCGAGGCGGCAGACGCGGCACGCGAGTCCCGAAAACACAGCCTTATATTACGGAGCGCGGCTTGGTCGCCGCTCTTTGTCGGCCAACGCGGCTATATCGCTTGCGTACGCGCTGCAAGCGACTACCGTATTTTCTCGCGCACTGCATTGCATTGGCGACGACAGCGGGGGCGCGCTTAAGGCACTTGTCCGTGGCGCTTGGGGACGAGCAAACATTTCGCTTGCCTTCCCAAGGACCAACATATTCAAAATCACAGTGCATGAGAGAGAGAAGAGAGAGAGAGAAGCAATGTAGGAAAGGTAGGGAGGTTAACTAGACTATGCGTCTAGTTTGCTACCCTACACATGGAAAGGAGGAGAGAGTAATAAAAGAGAGAGAGAAAGATAGACACATGTCAAATCACACACACAATGCCGAGTCTCACAGGCGGTCCCTCAATGAAGTTGCTGTCAAGTATCTCAGGAGGGCTCGTGTGGCTTTCTGTGCTGATGTGCTGCGCGACCAGGCTCCTAAGATCTTTGCTTCATTAAATGGCCGGTCATCGAGTCTATTCAAGGCACACTGGAGAGTCCGGCGATCTTCATCAAATATGGCACAGTGGCACAAGATAAGTGCATTATTTTCATGCTTGCTTACCCACCCTCTGCCTGAGGGATCTCGTGGGTGCGTCTTCTTCACACTTCAGTAAAGAAATTCTGTCGTGGCCCGCACTAAACGCTCCGCCATCGTGTTTCATGGAATAACTGTGAGCCCGTATTCACTGATGTGCGAGTGCATGTTTTTTCCCGTGGGTTAGAGGGATACAAGTAATTGAAGCCTCATCGGAGGCACTCCCCTCTCCCATCTTCCTTTCAAACCCCTCCCGATCAGACCCTATGACCAGAATGCAGCTGCATCAGTGAAATACCCTCTCTTGAATTTTGCCAAGACTTGAGATAAAGTTCTGACCGAAAACTGACTGAAATTAACAGCGATGACTTTCTTTACTTTTTTATGAAGGCGGAAATGTTGTAGGCCCGTGTGCTCAGATTTGGGCGCACGTTAAAGAACCCCAGGTGGTCAAAATTTCCGGAGCCCTCCACTACGGCGTCTCTCATAATCATATGGTGGTTTTGGGACGTTAAACCCCACATATCAATCAACTTTCTTTACTTTTCGCAACTCTCGAATTTATCCCGGTGGACGCCCGCCAAACGCACACCGGATCAGGCTCCTGTGAACGAAGTTACCGTGTGGAAGCCGAAACGTCTTTGATTTCACAGGCTATGAACGAGACTCCCGCGGGAAAGCCGAAGAGATCCTTGATTTTATTCAACTTCAGTGCTCGGTGGGCGGATTTTTAATTGTCATCGAGCTCGTAATTCGTTATCGACTGCTCGTCTGACGGCTTTCGAGCCTCGGGAATGGCCCTGTATATGGTTGATCACGTGATCGAGCTCGAGTGTGTGCGGGATTGTGCGCGCGAAAGCGCGGTAACTGCCACGTCACTGCACGCCGCGATGAGTCGTCGCGCCTTGTCTCTCTGCCCTTCGAAGCGAACGACCCCGCCGACATAACAAGAGACGAGCGTTTCTACCACGTGTACTGTGTGTGTACGTAGGCGGCCGGGGGCGGCCCAAAAGGGGGCAACGTCGACGGGCCTGTCGATGCTTATCAACACACAGCCTGCTGTATTTCGAGGGCGACCTCATGAGTACATACACACACAGACCCAAACGCGTGCGGATTTGCGAATAGGTCAAAGGCCGGGACGCACCAGTCGCTGGACATGTTAAACACGTATAGGAGGGTAAATATACTCGCACTGACGGAAAATGAGCGTAAAAAAAGTCGCGATTGATTAGTTGACAGTCTTGTCTGTTGTGATTCATTGAGTGATTGAGTGACAACTGTGCTGATGAGGGGACATAAAATAACTGAAGCCGTCTTCTTTTACAATGTTACGGAAGTAATTTTGTCATAAAGGTTATGATGACATGTGTCGATAGGCGTGCGCATGTTCTCTATCATGAGAGGTGAATTACTATAGGATGAGCGGGAGGAGCGCCCGCCCCAACTCTTCAGAGCAGGAAAAGAGGGGGGGGGGGGTGCATGCCACTACTCTTCATTCGTGCCCACGCCTGTGGTTGTGTGTCTAGATAGCGGCCTCCATGTGACCTCGATAGATGTGATTGAACATGACGCATTAATGTGATGTTGTTTTTTATTATTGCGTTACTTTGTCCTAAAGAGATCAAAACACGGCACGCATGATGGCACAGTTTGCTGTCTTGCACAGTTTCACCTCGAGCCACTAGTAATTACCTTGTGACAAGTTTTGACCGCCTTGCGATAGGATAATACCAGGTGTGATTTTACGTGTAGAAACTGCGGTATTATTAACTTGAGGTACGACGTGTTGGAAATCTCCGGGAATTTCGACCACGTGCTGCTCTTCAACGTGTACTGACATTGCGCATGCGCACACGCCTCTATCATTTCGGCTTCACCGAAAAGCGATAGCCATGATGGGAGTCGCACCTGCAATGTTTCGGGTCAGCAACCGCGAACACCACAACCGCTTCACCACCGTGTCGGATAGCCCGTAGAAAGCCCATACTAATAACAAATATATAAATAAGTGAAAAAGGTTTCGAGTATCTTCATGCGTTCGCCTTTCATAATACATAATCATAATACATAATCATAATCTTCGAGTTCCTTTTAGGGGCGAAGCTCCTTATGGTCGAGCAATGTCCTATGTCCATCGGCGTGGCACATACTCGCTCTAGAGCGGGTATGTGCCACAGGGAATGCGAGATGGCGGTACTTGGAGGGTTAACTAGATGGACGCATGGACGGATGGACAGACGGACTAGCAGATGGACCGACGGATGGACGGGCGCGCGGGCTATGGCAGTGCCCGAAGTTACATGGCGCAAGCTTCAGCACAGAACAAGACTAAGAGAGGGCTCTTAAAAGCTCCGAGCTCTCAGTCCAATACTCGGCAGTCCAGGAGGCCTGCATGCCAACGGGCGAAGAGCCGCGGTCTTCCAGTGCCGGCGTGGACGTGGCCAGCAACTGTGGCGGGCGCCTCTTAGGGGGGTGTCTGACCAGTTCTCCGGGACCAAATAAAGTTCATTTCACTTCACTTCAGTCTATAGTACGCTGACCAGATCTTTGGGACCAAATAAAGTTCATTTCACTTCACTTCAGTCTATAGTACGCTGACTGACAGTCTAGACGACAGCATCGCACCCAAGCTGTCGGAGAAATGGAACACGTCTGGATGGCGTCTACGCGATGAGACGACACCTCGCGGCGAGAAGAAAAAGCCAGGATAAACAAACGTAAATGATAACTTTTTTAGCTGATTTCGTGTTCAAATGTTGAAAAAAAATTGACCGTTACTCACGTTGAACATCTGGAGAAGCGTCTGCTGATGTGCGGGGGACCGTTCCGGCGAGATTCGAGTAATTCGGGCGATTCGCTGAGGCGTCATTTTGTTTGGACACCAAATTAGCCCGTACGAGCATCTCCTTTCTCACAGAATCCGTCCGGGTAACCTGCATAATTTTTGTCTGCGATTCTGCCTTCTCGAAGCTGTCTATTTCGCCGGCTACGCGAAAATTAAAATGCGAATTAAGATGACCGTCTTTCACTTAGCTGTCTATTTAGCTGTCCATACGGTGAGTATATTGGAACACACCCTCGGTATCATTACGACGCCACAAAGGTTCGCGCTCTCTGACATCATGATGGCGGCGTCGTGTGATGATGATTTCTTGCATCAGTTGTGTTGACGACAGTGACGCGGAGTGATGCCGACAGATTTAAAAGTAATATGCGATCCACTATCTAAATAATCGTTTCTTGGCCAATCCCCCAGAGTGGGTGACAACCATTCGTTTATGCCATCACCATCATCGTCGTCGTCGTCGTCGTCGTCGTCATCATCATCATCATCATCATCATCATCATCATCATCATCATCATCATCAGCAGCACAGCAGCAGCAGCAGCAGCAGCAGCAGCAGCAGCAGCAGCAGCCAATTTATGAGCTTTGTCATGCACATAAGGCTTTCGTCCGCCTCGTTGGGGATCAGTGGCTACAGCGTGCTCGGCTGCTGACCCAAAGGTCGCCGGTTCGATACAGGTCACGGCGGTCGCGTTTCGATAGAGCCGGAATGCTGGAGGACCACGTACAGGTGCCCCAAAAGTAAGACGGATCACGCGATCTGTGGCCAAACTACGCAAAAGGTGAATGCCACAACACTCCATCACAGAAATGATTCTACATTTTTTATGTGGAAATGATCGGAACTAACTTCTCGCGCGTTTCCGCGTAAAAATAAGGAACCACTTCTCTGAAGCAGCACGCCGGGATTTTGCTTTTGCGTAGCTTGGCCACAGCTCGCCTGCTCCGTTTCCCTTTTGGAGCACCCGTGCGCGCATGCTATGTCATTGCACGTTAAGGAACACCGGGGGGGGGGGGAGGGGGGTCGAAATTTCCGGAGCTTTCTACCACGGCGTCTTTCACAACCATATCGCAGTTTTGGGACGTAGAACCTTAGATATCGTAATTATCTAAGGCTTTCGGCTAAATACATATGTAAATGAAATAAATAAGCGTGTATCCAGTAAAGTAGCAAATTTAGCGATAAACGTGTACGCATTCGTGGCTTCCAATTGCCTGTCGCGAGTCACGTCTGCCCATGGGCCACGCGTGTTATTGCACCGCGGCCGCTTATGTGTTTTCAAACGGTGGTGGGCTCTGTGTACATAATACGAGTGCGTCGCGTGGGCGCATGCTCCTTGCGGTAATCGGAGAGTCAGCTGACGCCGATGCTTTCGGGTCTCGCGTCGAGAACCTCTCTAAACTGTATGTATGTATACACAACGCGGACCACGTGTCGTAAAACAGAAACACGTGACAACGCTTCGTTCCGTTTTTTTATGTGTGTGTGTCTGTTTATAAAGAACAAGTCACCTGTTTGAGTGATACGCCTGACAACAGAGACATTCTGGTCACGCGCCTTCTTGGGGCACCCCCAAGTACGCGAATAAAGAAGGAGCATTTTGTAAATGGCGCTCGAATACTTCAATTTTTGATTGATTGATTGATATGTGGGGTTTAACGTCCCAAACCCACCATAAGATTACGAGAGACGCCGTAGTGGAGGGCTCCGGAAATTTCGACCACCTGGGGTTCTTTAACGTGCGCCCAAATCTGAGCGCACGGGCCTACAACATTTCCGCCTCCATCGTAAATGCAGCCGCCGCAGCCGGGATTCGAACCCGCGCCCTGCGGGTCAGCAGCCGAGTACCTTAGCCACTAGACCACCGCGGCGGGGCTACATAATTTTTTCAATAGCAATGTAATTAGTGATCGACCAACCTCGTAACACTCGGCGCGAAGCCAAAACACGTAGCATGGACATAGCATCGTATAGCATAGAGATGGTGGCGAGCTTCGGGCTGGGCGGAGCCTATGCACCGCGACGTCGCTTCGAGCGCCTCGTTGTGTCGACGGCGCCTATGTACCGCTGTTTACCAACATGGAATGGGTCTATAACCGACGCGCTCTCGATCGTGGGCTTGTCGACGATCAGCCGTTCGTGATGGGGCAAATCTGATTTTTGGCCCAGTTCGCTGGGCCTTTCACGTTGCCACGTTTCGTTGCTGCGTTTTACTGTTTCGCGCGCGACCGTCGCTGTTTGCTTGTTGCAGCACAAGTGTCGCGCCGCTATACGCACGTTGACGACGGTCCAGTATACTCGGCGTGAAGGGAAGACACGTTTAAGAGTGAGCATTGCGCTGTGAGAAAGAAATAAGGAAAGAGGGAAGAAAGTAAGGGGAAGGAAGAAAGAGAAAGAAAGAGGAAAAAGAGAAAGAAAGAAGGAGAGAAGAGTAGTACGACAAGCATGCACATGCCAAGCTGCAGGTGCTCCCGACCAGGCTGCAGATATTAGGTGCCTTTCTCCTCTTCCAACCACTACCTCCCACCACTACCACTACCACCACGACCACCACCACCAAGCTTTGCTTGACGCCATTTCTTCCATAGAAAAATGTATCTTCGCTTGCCAAGTGTCATGTCGCGGTGAGAGTGGCGTTTTCGGCGCTGGCGAATATGCTCTTTACTAGTACGCGAAAAATAGTTGCTCTTTAGCTGTTCCTTCAACCAGAGGAAGGCTTCGGTTTGCTACCCAGTTTTTACAAGAGGAAAAGAAGGTGTAAAGGAATCCTGTAAATGATACTCCATGAATGTAGGGTGATAAACATCGATTGTTCTCATTGTACAACTGCTTGACATTATTTCGACCCGCTACAACGAAGCCCGCCTGAGTGATGCAGGCTACACTACCGAAAAATAAATAGATCGTTTATGCTCATCTTTATTTTCTTTATTGAATAATTGAAAATAGACAGGATCGAACGAATAAAAAATGGAAAAAAATAGAAACAGTTGAGGATTTCAACACAACAGGTGCCGGCTGGACGCGGTCAACGCCCCCTACGCCACGGCGCGCCTGGTGGCGCAAGCGGGCCGCACGTGCTCCTGATGGCGGTTGCAGTAGCGTCGGCAGCAGCACTCGACGAAGTCCAGACTGCGCGAAGTGAGCTTGAGAATGAGAGAGAGGGAGAGAACAGCAAAAACAAAAAGGGATTCGGAAGAAAGCCGGCGGGTCGGAGCGTCACCCCCGGAAGCTTTTCAGGCCTGCGCGTCACGTGACGTGACGTCGACGACGTCACATCGCGCCGGCCGGCCGGCCGCCCTTCGCTGGGTGGCTGCGCCAGCCGCGAGCGCCCTTCACGCCTACCGACTCGGGCGAGGTTCCTTGACACCATGTCCGCACGATTTATCAAGGTATCCATTGATTGTATGGTTTAACGCGCCGACGCAACGCAGGCGATGAAGCGCGCCGTAGGGGAGAGCTCAGGATCAAGTTTTACTACCTGGGAATCTTTATTGTGTGCCGAAATCTCGTACACACGGGCGTTTTTGCTTTTCGCCTCCATCAGAAATGCGGCCGCCGCAGCCGGGTATCGAAACTGCGCCCTAGTGCTCAGCAGCGCTACGCCTTAGCCACTGAGCCACCGTTGCGGGGGAACTTATCAAGGTATCAAGAAATAATGAATATCGTGAATGGAATAATGCGTATTTATTTATCACAGCCAGACGCCGTCTGTACAAATATCACAGTGCACATTGTTCTCGGTCCAGGCAGACGACAGGCAACACAAGATGTTGCCCTTAATGCTGAAAATATGCCAAAAGTACAAAACACAATATCTTGCCACATAAAACTCAGAAAACAAAACAGATTGTAACAGCAAAAACATCCCCGAGCTTTGGAACAGAAAAAGCACACTTTCATTTAAATTGTAGGTTAGAGGAAAACATACCATTCGTTTATCATAGTAGCAGTAGCAACACAAGGTATCAGGTTCAAACACTTGCCAAAAAATACAATACAAAAGAACACTGGTGACTAAATTGTGGTCCACAGCATGATAAATGACAGAAAGAAAAGTAATTGTACTGCCACAGGTAGGTGCATTTCCTAGGAAAAAAATCAAACAAAAATCTAAGAAAAAAACAAATCACAGTGCACAACATGTCTGTACACAGAGTGCACAAGGAAAGTGTACACAGCTTAGGTACCAAAACGGACTGTACAACTGCTACAGTGGGCACCGAGGCAGTTCGAGTTAAAAAAAAAGAAAAAAGTACAGCACCTTTAAAAGCTAACAACTTGTAAAGAGATACAAAACTGGAAACAAGGCTCAAACAAGGGAATGTATTGCTTGAGCCAGGTGGCAATAAGTGCAGCGCTCCTCAGACAGCATCGACAGGTTGTTCAAAATTTCCAACAAGGAACTTACTTTTTGAACTGAGTCTGGTACAACAGCGCTACCAAGGTTCTTGATTGGTGAACCTTGATAGCAGGCAAAGACTTCAAGGTTTGCAAACACGGTCAATGACGCATTCAAACAAGGTTCACGATAGTCGATAATGTTCAAAAACATGGAGCACTCTTCTTTATGAATCACAGTCCACTTTGGAGACACTGACACCCCTTGCAGGCGAGCCCTTAGTTCTTCGAGGGACGAAAACCGGTCTCGTTTTTGCTCCGCTTCATATGACGCCAGCGACTCTTCTACAGCACGGGCGAGTTGGGAGGCTTCTTGTCGGCTCCTCTTGGCGTCAGGGGTTTCTCTCGTGCTCTGGTCTCGTACTGATAGGTAGGACGGACAGCCGGAAAATACCGTTGGGACAGATCCAGGACGCAACCGTGGTACTGGGAGTGCAACTTCAATAACTCTCCCTGTCCTTGGATCCGTCTACGATGTCGTCTTCTCAATGCATGAAGCGTCGAAATGATTCGCGCACACCTGCAAAAACGTTTCAAGAACGTCTGAGACGCCACTTCTCAAAAGAAAAAAATGCGCTCCCGTTTGCATGACCGCGTTTACAGTCCGTGTAGCTAAAACAAAGTCTACCTACGTTTCGCAAGCATCTAAATAAAAGCGCTGCGCTAAGCGGTACAAGCAACATGAAAGGAAACACGGGAGCGTGATGTCACCGCACTCCACGAAGCGCTTCCACCGAGAGCTTGCAAGAATGGACGACACCACGGCACTGTTAGTGAACAAAGCGCAGCTGACCATCCTTGCTGCGAACGCTGCTGGCGTCAGCGCTTCGCGAGGCCCGGCGGCCACACGCTCAAGTATTTCCCATCATAGGTGATTTCTACCCGAACAAGCAACGACAAGCTAAGAACAGGAGCATCTCAAATTCTTACCTTAGTGCACGAAGTCGGCACGAAGTCCTTCCTAGGAATGGCGCGTAGCCATTGTTTGAGAGCGTCGGCGTCTTTAGGGAAGGAAAACACTTGTATCTTCTTTCCTGTTTTGTAGTTGCCGGTGCATCCGGGTACACAACACTTATTCGGCATTGTCGCATCACTCCAGCATCACGCACGGAAACGAAATTGCCGCAAAACAACAACGGAAAGCAACAAACGTGAAACACCGTCAACACCACGCCGCCGAACCGTCACCACCGCCGCCCGCGCTGCGCTCGCAGCCGCTGCGGCTTCCCCGAGAGTCGGCCGGCCGGAAATGACGTCAAATTGCTGGGCGCAGGCCTGAAAAGATTTTCCGGGGGTGACGGTCGGAGCGGCGGTTCCTTTTTTTTCGATTATAATTCCGATCGGAATTATAGTCCGCCGTTAGGGGCCACAGACACCGCTTTTGCTGTGCTCGAGATGGGAGGCCGCTCTTAATCTGCGTAGCGCAGCTACGTGACTGAGAGAAGATTAAAGAAATGTGTGCGTGTGAACGTTCTATCGCAGTGTGAACTCGAGCAAGCGAACTGTACGGTCGTACTCGATAAGAGTTGAAACACGCTGGCTGGAGTTAAAGTAGCCCCAAGTTAGAACAATGGCACCGATGAACGGTCAATTGGTTCTAAAAGTTGCAATTGAGAAAGTTTAATTCAGCAATTTTTATTTCTATGTATATGCTACTTTGCAGTGTTGGCGCCTTGTCCCGCCGCGGTGTTCTAGTGGCTAAGGAACTCGGCTGCTGACCCGCATGTCGCGAGATCGAATCCCGGCTGCGGCGGCTGCATTTCCGATGGAGGCGAAAATGTTGTAGGCCTGTGTGCTCCGATTTGGGTGCACGTTAAGGAACCCCAGGTGGTCGGAATTTCCGGAGCCCTCCACTACGGCGTCTCTCATTATCATATGGTGGTTTTCGCACGTTAAACCCTACACATCAATCAATCAATCAATCAATCAATCAGGGTTGGCGCCATCTTTAGTACAGACAGCGCGTCGCAATTCATATTGAGTGCCACTCTGTATACAGTACCATGTTGTTTTGCTTACTTGTTGCGGTTTGCAGTATGTATTTCTTCTACGTGTTCATGTGGCCTGCTTGGGGTTACGACTTTGTTTTACGGCATAACTTGTGGAAGTGGTGTAGTCGAGGCGACAGAAACCTGAACCTCTCCACAACGAGACAGCAGAAACGAATGGAGCACGAGAAATTAATCGGAACTGAGTGAAAGTGGGCTTGTGGCGGCCGTAAAAACTAACAGGAATTTGCTGAAATATTTGTGATTCATTCATTTGCAGGAAGAAATTGATTGCAGTAATCGCTGCGGAGAAGCTCCGGGTAAGCGAAGAGAAGGAAAGGCAGGCAGGTTAACCAAGCCACTCTCGGTTGGCTACCCTACAGGCGGAGAGGGGGAAGAGAACGATAGAAAAGGAAAAACAACAGAAAGAAAAGCAAATGCACTTTTCGAGCTTGCACTGAAAAGCTTGCGCCAACGATGTTTTACACAGCTATAGACCAACTAGCCCGAAAGCATACGCTACTGAATTGTCTTATAGTAGTTTTAGTAGACTGGTGGTGATTAGCGGGATTTAATCAATGTTCGTGGTGAATACCCGTTCTTAACATGGACTATGACATGACAGACAATGACGATGTTACACGCTCACATGCAGAGACCCTATGGAAGGTACTCCGCCACGTCACGGTCACGCCGTCATTGCGTAACAAGCTTTGTCAACCTTGTGTTGTCCCGGTGGCTTGATGGGATGACGTCGTCGCCTGTGGTCAACTTAATGATGGACCGCGACTGCGTGACTCACAGGTATCACAGGTGACGCCAACAAACCTGAGATGCGTCGCATCTGTAGAAGAAGACGGCTCTCGCCTTTGCATCGCATCGCATCTATAAAGGAAGACTGCTCTGGCGTTCAAATCGTCTTTCGTAAGTACATAACGAACCTTGTGGGTTTATTATACCATATATTGACAACGTTACAAGCTACGTACAAAAACAAGTGAAGTCAGACTGTGACATTTGTTGTCAAATCGGGCATTCTTAAGGGCACTGGACATTACTCTTAAAGAACTCTATCGCAAAGACTATCGCGAGGAACAATCACGTGCCAACAAAGGCCCTGCGAGTATACATTTCATCCACGTTTGAGCGCGCGAGATTACAGCGTTCTGAGTACAGGACTCTCACTAGCGTCCCGGTCGTTCGTCTATACGTACAAAGAGAGGGTTCAAGCGAGTGTGGCTGCCATTGACGGGCGTTTCCTTCACGCCAAGTGTTGACACGTATAAGCCGAACGTGCAGCGCCGAAAGATGATATGAGGTTTGCACACTCTGTGTGTTTCTTGCACTCTGTAAACGTCGACGATCTCGAGCCCTGTCGTGGAGTTTATTTCTCGCTCGTCCCCGCTGTCGGTGGAGGATCGTCGTCACTGTGTTTCAAGGATAAGGATTCGTCGGGCTGTGTAGATGTCTGAGTACATATACGTTAGCGGATGAAGCTCTTTTATATGCCTTTTTTTGGCGTGTGCTGACATTTTCAATTAGAGTTTGCTTACCTGCTCTATATAACCATGAAATTCCCCACCTGGCTATGAAATTCCATCGACCGGCCTTTCTGAACGATTGTAGCCAGAACGCCCTTCCTGTGTGTGTTTTAGTTTTCTCATGAGTGCACGTGCGTTTTTGTTTCTTATTTCCTCTCTATCTACCCCCTCTTTCTTGCCCCTATTTCCCCACCCCCAATGCTGGGTAGCAAACCGGATGCCAATATCTGGTTAACCTCCTGATCTTTCTCGCTCTCTCTCTCCACACCTGGCTGAACTCGCTCGCTCCCGTTGAAGGACTTCTTCAGTCCTTCTGTCCTTCATCAGTTCTTCGTGGGAAACCAGAACGCATAGTTTGAACTCCAGTATTGTTAACGTTGTAAAGACTTTCGCAGCTGTTCATTCTTTCGCCTTTATCCTTCCGTTAAAACCGTACAGCCAGTCTGCAATGACCCTTTCACGGGCCGCAGTACGTACAAATAAGTAACCGAACAAGTATGTAAAATAAGTAACAATTATGAAGCATAAAGCAAATAAACAGACCGACAATATTTTGTTTCGAACTACCCTTCTGTTGAAGCAAGTTGGTGTGACATGCTCGTATATGTGTGTGCGTATGCATCGCTGGTTCCCTTGTTGCTGTTTCTTTTTCTTATTCCTTCTAACGCTGCCCACCTACTCCAGTGTAGGGTAACAAACCGGGTGCACCTAGTTAACCTTCCCATCTTTGCTCTTCATCTAAGTGTATTATGCAGTGTCAATTTTTATGAAAGGGAACACGAGAACGCCTGGCCTTCGCGGTCCGGCGGCTGCTGGCAGCGCGTTCAAGCGGGAACAAGAGCAACCACAGCCTCTTCTCGCGTCATCTCGCGGCGAGGAAAACAACCATTCGTCGCTGACATCAAACGGCAAGATTGCAACCCCTTGGCTCTCGCGTAATCGCCTTGAAGGGCGAGGGGGTCGCAATCTCACCGCTGGTCCCATATCAGCAACGAATGGTTGTTTTCCTCGCCACAAGATGACGCGAGAAGAGAATGTGGTTGCTCTTGCTCCCGCTTGAACGCGCTGCCAGCAGCGGCCGGAGCGTGCAGGCCACGCGCTCCCGTGTTCCCTTTCATAAGAATTGACAGTGTACGTCGATGTTTCTCCCAGGATTACGAAATACTTCTGAACCTAACACGGTTTCGCACTTCCTCTGAGATCCGTCCACCTTTCACCGCGCGACGATGTCGTGTGAAGACGTCGTTTGACGTCATGCCATGAGCTTATTGTGGAGTCAGGATGATGCCACATTCTTGTGATCTTCGGCGTTAAGTCAGATGTTCTGGGATGACACCGTGATCCGACATCATCGCTCGTACAAGGTGACAAATTTTTTTAGCCAAGTCTTCTTAAACTCTTGCGAGATATTGCGAGACGTCTGCGAGATTTCGCGACAACGCTAAACACTAACGGCATTCATGGATTTTGCTCTCGTTTTTTTTTTAAGTTGGTTAATGTCAGATCTCCTGCGCATATTCACCGCGACACCATTATGACGCACATAACGTCTCGCAGTCTGCAGTAACCGCAAACAACTCCCACTATGTGTTCCGCTTTCACGTATACGCTCGTAAAAACAAAGCTGTCCACGGCGGCGCCATTCTGACCTTCTGAGGTGCATACAAACAAAGGGGCGTCAGCTGTTTGACCCTGTACCGCGTAGCGGAAAGCCGATGGCGCCTTCAACTCTTTTGGCCGATTCGCTTCAGCAACGAGATCGGTGGGCTCTCCTCCCAAGGTCGAGGCCTAGTGAAGGTGTTGCCACAGGCACCCCCTTTCTTTCCTTCTTTATTTTTTCTTTTATCTTTCTCTCTTTTCCTTCTTTCTTTCTTTCTTTCTTTCTTTCTTTCTCAATTGCTGCCCGCTCACGTTTTTGTGTATCCACTCACGGCGGTCACACGTAAGACCACACTCTGCTGGGCACGGCATATTGGCGCCGACAGGGCTAGTCCTTGCGATCAACGTATGCGTCTGTGTGTGTTTGCTTATGTGTGCGTGTGTAGTATCAACGCGCGTGTCTCTATGTACCCCGTTTCCGGACGTCCCTAGGGCGTCCATGGAGTGCGCCTTCAAGTCGCAACCCTGTCAGTCTCACGTATGTGTGTAAACACACTCCACCCTCCTCCTTCCCCCCCTCTCTCTCTCACTATTGCTGCGTTGAGGTGCGAGCCGGCGTGTTGTATGTTCCGGCGTCGCTACCTTCAATGCTAGCGGGGAAGAGATGCCTGGGGCGATACGGCTCCTCTTAACGGTTTTCAGTCACGAAGCTTATACGCGCTAATTGCTCGCTTGCCACACGCTCGTTGGCGTCGAGAGTTGAGATGCATTGAGAGGGTGCGGAGGGCCTGGCGACAACGGTGTCTGCGATAATTGTTGCCGCGAGTAGGGAATTGTTAATGGACTGGTGGCACATTAAGCGACCATTTGAATGATTGAGTCGGCCTCTCAAACAATCATACAACATAGCTTCGCTTGTGGAGCAGTGTAATCGCGATTGAGAGGGTCTGCGCAAGCGACAGGTAGAATCTTCCTCTGAACGTTAGGTGAAACGCTGCTGACCTTTAGCTTCAGCTATTGATCCTATTATTGATAGGATGCCTTCGGCATCTCTAGAGGAATAGCTAATAATATAGATATGTGATCAAAATCGGCATATGGAGAGACAGTTCTGACCGTGGGACGAGTCAGACAGATTGCGCAGGGGGCTGGATCTCAATTGATTCTTTATTTGAAGTCAGGTAGAGCCATTAAGACGGACGCCTTAAAAGCAGGCTCGCAGTCAATGGGGTGCCGTAGCGCTTCCCCCACCCCCCGCTAAATTTTGTTGGAGAAGGAGTTGTACCGAAAGTAAGCAATGAAAATATGTGTTCCTCTAAAATAGTCGAGGTCTTCAGCAAGTAGCCCCTCCCAACCCCCCTCCCCCCCCCCGAAAAAAAATCGGGCTATGGACCTGTTAGAAATCTCATTAAACGCGAAAAGTGATCGGTGGTGTCACCACGACTGATAACAAAAAAATGATGGTGTGGCGTCATTATGACGTCACAGATCGCAAACCCTTGTGACGTCGTCACCTCACATGATGACGTCACGACATCACAGCATTGCTTGATTAAGGTGGGCTGATCCAGGACATTGCACTGCGAAGCCACGTTTAGTGCACAAAACCTGCACCGCCTTCGATCCCAGAGGCTGTATAAAAACACATTGGGTGCAGAAGGCGTTTCTGGGGAACGTAAACAACACAAACGACTGAGAGAAAACTGAATGAAGATGGCTGTTCCTTTGGAGTTGCCTTATCCGTGTATATAATCATCATGGAGGAACAAAAAAATAAGGGACGGGGCATGACGTCCCACGAGTGAAGCCCACCGTGTCGGCCGAACACGTGACCAAAACGTCACAGTGCGCGGTAGGTTTTAGTGCTCTGGGTGACCGTCCCTTTTTGAACCTCCTGCGTGAGCCGGCTGGTCTGCGCCGAACAAGCGCCTTTATATTCGAAGCTACCTGGTGCCATACGCCGCAGTATTGGCGGTTTTTGTTGCTGGCGTGATCTTTCGCAAAAGGGTCACGTGTTGGATCGACAATGCTCGCTTCAAAACGCCATGGCTTGCCAAACCTGGCTGCCTGAAGTCATGCTCTTTTTCCTTTTTTCCCTCTATGTATATAAAGGACCATAAAAATGACTTTTAAAATTAAATACGCAAAATGTACGGTGCTATAAAGTTGAACCGGGGCAGCTCAGCAGGGCACATTAGCTTTAACATATTCAAATGGGTGGTTATAGCTTATTGAAGGCAAGGAAAGACGACCTAACGGGTGCATAAACCGAGCATGACTTACTGGGGTGGATCCGGCCATTTAATTCAGGGGGTACGGTTGCTTCGATAAACAGTTGGGAGGGGGTCCTGGTTCTTTAGTTATTAGTATAGTTGTTACCACCGCAATAGCCTCATCACAGCATAAACACTGTTCATTTGTAGTTAATTTGCGTTACTTCGTGCTCACAGCGGTCCTCATCTCTCCTAATCGGTGGTGGGAGGTGGGCAAAAAGCACTGGAAAGAGTGGAGTGGGGGAGGGGGCGATCGCCCCTTCCGCCCCCCCCCCCTCTGTATCCGCCACTGATGGCCTAAGTAAATTGGCCAAATACTGTTGTGTAATCCATATCTATATTGATAAAACGAAGGCGATTCGACATGCCCACTGAACCGCGTTGAGCACATACCACTTACCGGCGCATCTCG